>JARCIV010000015.1:497500-1000000 GCA_029618585.1 Citrus australasica
GCTTTAAATTAATAGAGGATTTTGCCATCTCTAATCGCATTCCTTGAACCAAAAAATAAGTGGCCCACATGATTCATTCTCGTTCACTTCTATTTTAACAAGTAAACAACATCAATCATTAAGTAAAACACCATCAGTGCATTAAGAAATCAGTTTCTTTATGAAATAAACCGTATATTATTTTTTAGTCTTCAAAACTAGGCCGATGTTTTCTTTTGGATATAAACTTAAAGGATCATTGGAAAAGACGTGAAATGAGCTTCGGATGGTATAAAATTTTGGCAATTTCGGGCTCTTTGTATGACATGAGACAAATTTCTATCCATAGCTAATAGGTGTGATTCTAGTAAATAATTAGGAAAAGGTTTTGGCTAAGGGTTGTTTAATTTTTGGTTCACTCGTAGTGATTCAATGTATCCTTCTTAATGCTAGTTTAATACTACTAGGCTCTTCGTAACATATGAATTTTTTTTCTTACATACTAATATATTACAATAAGAGCACTACAGATATTTGACAATCCGAAGATCTACTCTCACTGAATGCTGGAGGGAGATTTATTCTTAGGGATGGCAATTGCACTGGCAAATCTGCCCACCAAAACTCGCCCACTATGGATAATTTTGTGGGTTGAGGGCAGGTTTGGTATTACAAATTGAAACCTGCACTTGAATGCGGATGGGTTTGGTATTATCTCAATATCTGGCGGATACCTGCATGGATATCCACTAGACCCGCATTGTTTTTTTTTTAAATATTTTAATTTAATTTTAATTAAAAATATTTAAATCTAAAAAATATATAAAAAAAATAATGCAATTATGCAAAGTGCTAAATAACCAAAGTGTTTTTGTATGGTCTATTTTCTTTTAACTTAATGTATGAATTATTTCATTATTGTAATTTTTTTCTTCGAATTAATATTTGAAAATATTATTATTTGAAAAATATTAATCTACATCATTATTATAGGCATCATGTTGGATGGGTGCTAATGATGGTAAATGAAATGAATATCTTCTCTTGGAGGTTGTGTTGAATGATAATATGAAATATAATTGTTATTTTTAGATACTAGTTTGTGTGTGGTTTTTTAAAAGGATTTGTGTATTTTATACTTAAATTTGAGAATTTGTTGGATTGATGATAAAATTTTAATTTTGCGTTTACATTGGTTAAATTTAAAATTGAGTATGTTATGTGAAATTTGAGGTTATTATTGTAAATTTATATATTGAACATTTGTGATTTTAAATGTACAAACCCACAAAAAATCTGTCAGATACCATTGTAGGTTTAGTAATTATCAAAACCCGCAGTGAGTGGGTTTTCTTAAAAAAATTAAAATATGCTACAGGTTGTAGGTGGATTTAGTAATTTAAATTTTGTACATGTTTAAATTTAGTAATGACAAACCCGCTGCGACAATGCCCATTGCCATCCTTCTCTATTCTACTTCTAATGCAGGGAGACAAGTGAACTCCTACTAGAAGGAGAGTCAAATTTCATCTATTACTGAGATTCAAACTCATGTGCCCAAAATCATATGTGCGCATGGAATGTCAATGAACTACGAGCCCACTGGCCTCCATAATAAATGACTTAATTGCAAGGATAAAATTGAAAATGATGTTCAGGTTCTCGTATACATTTTGGAAAAATAATTATGCTGCTGATTGTCTTTCTAATCTTGGGCTGCACCCTCCATTTTGTGATCAATTAACTTGGTGGTAAGATCCTTCTCTTGTTATTCAAAAGTTTATTTCTTTGAATACTAACGGTTTTCACAATATCGCTTCAGTTAATTTTGCTTCTTGTTGTTACTGTTGTTCTTTTTTAGTGGGGTGTAATATTTCAATTGTAGGGCACTTTCAATTTGCAATTGTAGAACTCAATCTCAGAATTTTTAGCATCAATTAAAAAATCAAAATTAGAGATGAAATTCAATACAGATTTCAATTCCAAAAAAGCAACAGTGGAGTCATATTTTATTTTAAAATAACTTAATTATATATGCAATTTAGTAAATTATTAATTTATAATATGAATGTGACCATAGAGTTATATAAAAATTTTCAAAAGAAATATTATCTTGTTAATTTATTGAAATTATTAATTTAGCCATTAGATCTAATCGGGACCATAAAAAATTATTATTTAACATAAATTATTAATTTATCAAGTATTTATTTTATAGAGATTATACTAATAGAATCTTGATAAATTAAATAATAGCCCTGGCCCTTAATATCTATTAGTTTAGCATTTATTAATTAATCGATAACTCATTTAATTTTTATTTTCTGAAGACATTCCTTGTCTTGAAAACTAATATCAGATTTATTATTTTTTTCTTTTTTTTTTGTTTTACATTTATCTGGTGTTTTTGGTATTTATTATATTTTATCTAAGTAGTAATTAAATGCCTTAAAATGGTAAGAATAAAATCTATGTAGTGTTCTTGTCTTAAGTGATGATAAAGTTATAAATTGTTGGGTCCATCTCATTTGAGGGCTTAAAAGTCAAGTTTAATAAGTTTGGGTAATTAAGTAATTAAAAGAAAATTGAAGGGAGCAAATGAAATTAGACTGATAAAAGCAAGTGAAAGCCACTGCCCTAATAGTGAGTGCGTGCAAGAAGTGGCAAGAGAGAGAAAAGCCAGTCGAAGTTTTTAATTTGGGAATAGTAATTTTAATCTTTGATTAGATGATCAGAAGATGATTTTAATTTTGTTTTCTCTCAAATTTTGAGAGTAAGTTCCTAGCATAGCCCTCTATAATCTTACTGGTCTTAATTTTTTATTTTATCTTCTTTTTAACTGTTATTTAAAATACTAATTTGTTAAAGAGACAGTTATTAAGCTGTAAGTCAAGAATATTGAGATTCTTGATGTTGGTAGCTAATAACTCTATAAAAAAAGAGTTATCATGATACTTTTAAACTTAAATCAATACTACTTAGAGAATAACTGATGTATTTTCATTGTATTTTTGTTATATTTTGCATAATCATTCATCTTAATTTATTGATGTGCTCATAATTTATCTATTATTTTAATGCTTCCATAACTTAATTTTATGTTAAACTATATTTTATTATATTAATTTTTATCTTAATTTTTATATTTTGTCATTGTAGGAATATTGGAAATATTCATAAAAAAATAAGCTTAAAGAGAAAATAAATTAGAGTATAATGAAAATAATATAAAAGTAAAAAGAAAAGAAATAAAAAGCCAAATCAGGAAGTTTTGAATTTTTGGATGACAAATATGGCAAGCACGTGGGGAGCATTAAAGAATTAATTGGCAAATGGCAATTTAAATGATTCAGGTGATGGGCATCGGCCTTACAAATTGGCCAATTAAATTTTACAAGTTAAGCGTGCATGGGCTTAGAAAGTGGGCTAGGTTTTTTTGTTATTTTAAATCCTTTTGATTTATGGATTAGGGAGCCGTAGAATTTAAAAAGCTAAGAGAGAAAAAGCTAAGGACGGAATAAAAGAAGGCAGCCGCACAAATTGCAGAAATGGAAGAGAAAACCGAGAGCAAGAAAAAATAAAAGAAGAAGAAGAGAAGCCACCGCTGCAAATCGGGAGTAACAATTTAGAGAAGTCAATTGCAGAGATTGGAGAGAGACAATTTCTTGAGTTTTTCTTTCCTTCTTTTCTATTATCTTACTTGAATGTTTTCAATTAAATTAATGGATTCTCTTTATAATCCCATGAACTAATTTATTTTACTAGGGTTACGATGTACCCTAACTATGAAGATTTAATTCCATAAGTCAGTGTTATTTTTAGTTTATTATTCTATGGTTGTGTGTTCATTATTGTATTTAATGCTTTTAAATATCTGGCCAATATTTAAATGATTAGAGGATACATAATGAGACCGTGAGGAGATTTATGTATTTTGGCTCTGTGTAATGGATGCTATGAATTGAACGAAAGACAAAGATGTGCCAACATGATTCGTGCAGTTTCATCTAAGAATTTCCAAGGAGCGTAATGAATCTTTGCATGTCTAAATTCACATAGAGATATAGTGAGTTAATATGTGAATGTATTTTTAATATTACTCGAGAGAGGATATTGAATGGATTAGGGAAATTCACTGTCAACATGGGTAGTAAACTTTAATAGCATAGATGAAGGATTACATTGGATTGGTTATGGTGAAATCAGATGTCCTAGTGTTTTAATCTCTTGGTGATTCTATTACTGCCTGCATCTTTATTTAATTTTTATTTATTTTATTTTATTTTAATCTAAATTCACTTATTCGATTGTTCAAATAAATTAGGGTTAGAATAATTTCGGTAACTAATAAGATATACAATCTCTGTGGGACGATACTCTACTCTTCATTATATTAGTTGTGCTGACTAGTACACTTGCTAATTTATGCATCAAGTTTTTGGCGGCGTTGCCGGGGATTGTTTGGATTAGTATCGATACCAACTAACCTTAGTTTAATTTGAATTTTATTTTTATTGTTTTTATTTTACTTTTCATTTTCTTGTTTAATTTTATGAGATGTTCAAGAAGTTTTGATTTATTGCCTTTTGATCTAGAGATTGAACGCACTTGTAGAAGGCTCAATAGAGAAAGGAGAGAAGCTTTACAGGAGCAGCAACTAATCATGGCTGACGAAGCATTACACGGAAATGAGGATGCGAGACCTTTAAGAGATTATGTTGTGCATACAGTTAATGATGCTCGCTCAAGCATTGCACGCCCCGCCGTTCAAGCGAATAATTTTGAAATTAAGCCAGCCATAATCCAAATGATTCAGACGTCAATTCAATTAGCTGGAATGCCAAATGATGATCTAAATGCTCATATTGCAAATTTCTTGGAAATTTGTGACACATTTAAGCAAAACGGTGTTTCAGACAATGCTATCAGGCTAAGGCTTTTTTCGTTCTCACTGAGAGATAAAGCAAAAGAGTTGTTGAACTCACTTTCTGTTGGAATAATCATGACATGGGATGGTTTAGCGCAGAAGTTTTTAGCAAAGTACTTTCCTCCAGCAAAAACAGCCAAGTTGAGGAATGGCATCACAACCTTTGCTCAGTTCGAGATGAAATTATTATATGCAGCTTGGGAAAGATACAAAGACCTACTAAGAAAATGCCCACATCATGGTCTACCAGTTTGGCTTCAGGTACATACATTTTACAATGGTTTGGGATCCAATACCAGAACAATGATTGATGCTGCAACAGGAGGAACGTTAATGGGAAAAACACTAGAAGCAGCTTATGAATTATTGGAGGAGATGGCATCCAACAATTACCAATGGACTTCATAGTGATCAATGCCAAGAAAAATTGTAGGAGCCCATAATATTGATATTGTCACTGCTTTATCTGCACAAATGACTGCTTTATCTAATAAGCTGGAGCATCTAAATGTCAATGCTATTCAAACTCAAGTGTGTGAATTATGCGGAGGGAACCATATTAGTGTCAACTGCCAAGTTGGAAGTCCTTTTGTGTTGTCATCTGCTAAACAAGCTCAGTATGTGTCAAACTTTCAGAGGCAACAAAATAACCCATATTCTAATATCTACAATCCTGACTGGAGAAACCACCCGAATCTATCATGGAACAACACCCATAATGCATTGAAGCCACCTCCAGGGTTCCAATCATAAAAGAAGAAGTCAAATTTGAAAGATGCTCTTACCCAACTTACAATAAATGTATCTCAATTCATGACCAAAACAGAGACAACTTTTCAAAATCAAGCTGCATCAATTCGGAACCTCGAGGTACAAGTGGGTCAGATTGCAAACTTGCTATCTAGTAGACAACATGGCTCTTTGCCAAGCAACACCGAGACAAATCCAAAGGAGCAAGTTAATGCAATTATACTTCGGAGTGGTAAACAACAACTTGATGAGCTGCGAAAAGAAGCAAAGAAAGTTGATGAAGAACAAGCTGAAGACACCACCAAGGTTTCAAAGGCAGTACGTTCAAAAATACCACAACTTAAACCAGCAACACCAGTCAAGGCCTATTTTCCTCCAATCTCTTTTCCTCAGCATCTCTGGAAAAATAACATAGATATGCAATTTTTAAAATTTCTTGATGTGTTTAAGAAATTGCATATTAACATTCCTTTTGCAGATGCTTTGGAACAAATGTCGTTTTATGCCAAATTTATGAAAGAAATGTTGTCCAACAAGAGGAAACTTGAGGAACATGAAACTGTAATGCTGACTGAGGATTGCACCGCCATCTTACAAAATAAATTGCCACCAAAGCTGAAAGATCCAAGGAGTTTTAATATTTCATGCACAATTGGAAATTTTTATTTTGATAAAGCTTTGTGTGATTTAGGTGCAAGCATTAATTTGATGCCTTTTTCTGTTTTTAAGAAATTAGGTTTGTGTGAACCTAAGGTAACAACTGTTACCCTCCAATTGGCAGATAGATCTATAAAGCACTTAGGGGCATAGTTGAGGACGTGCTTGTAAAGATTGATAAGTTTATATTCCATGCAGATTTCATTGTCTTAGATATGGCTGAAGATATAGAGTTACCTCTCATTCTAGGCCGACTATTCTTAGCTACAGGAAGAGCTTTGATTGATGTTCAAGAAGGGAAATTGATTTTAAGAGTTCAAAATGAGCAAGTCATTTTCAATGTGTACACACCCATCAAGTATCCAACTGAACTCAAAGATTGTTTTTAAGAAGACACCATAGATGGAAAAATGGCCAAACCATTTAAGGATAAGCATCTATCTGACCCTCTTGATATTTATACAATACATATCCAGTCTATTAATGAAGATCCATTTCCTTATTTTTGTGGGAAGTGGCCTAATTGCAAGAACTTTGTGCAAGGTCCATCCATATCATCTCCTTGTATCCACGAGTCTCCTTGAACGATCTCTTCAAAGACAGTCAGGCTAATGACTATAAATCAAGCGCTTCTTGGGAGGCAACCCAAGCTTTCTAAAATTTACTATTGTCATTTTTTTATCTTTCCTTATTTCTTTTGTCTTTTCTTTTACTTATTTTATTTTGTTTTATCTAGGATTTTGCACAAGTTTGGGGGTCGATGAACATTGACTTTTCACATGCCTTTCAACAACTCAGCTACAAGTTTACATTTTCAAGTGCAAAATTGGGGGAGTTTCTCTTTTCCTTTTCTTTTTCTTTACATTGAGGACAATATTTATTTTAAGTTTGGGGGTGGAAATATTTGCTTTCATTTTTTTCAAAAAAAATAAAAAATAAAAATAAAATAAAAAAATAAAAAAGAGATTTTAATGCCTTTGATGAGTTTATGGTTGAAAATGAATATGATTCTTTCAAAGGGATGAATATTGTCTTAGTTTATACTTGATTCTTGTGTTAGTTTCATCTTGATTGTGATTCTTTAAATATTTTGCGCACTTATATAAATTTTTTCAGAATTTGGACTTGATTTGAGATTGATACAACCTGAATTGATAATTTTAGATTGAGTAAATGACTATTTACCTCGATTCTACATTACTTAAGTTTACCCAAGCACCATAGTTAGAAATAGCTACCTACAACCCTTAAAGAGTGAAGTTATCATTGAGTAATTTGGGCCTATGTACCACCAGTATGTAGAGGATAATCTACCATGAGAAGAAGGCTACCTTAAGGGGTAGAGTGAAAGCTCTTGACTATGATAAAAAAAATGAAAAGAAAAAAAAAGCATGTGCTTCAAGAAAAATCAAAAGAAAATGCTAATTTATGCCTTTGCAAAAAAAAAATTTCAAGATGATGAGGTTAGTTTGACCTACTCTGTTTATTATTCGAGACAAGGGCTGCTGATATTGAAAATTTTGAGAATGAGTTTTGATTGAATTGATTCACACACAACACAGGAATCCAATATGAGATGAGGTTGACCACTGAATTAAAGTTAGAACTTTGCCAATATTTTTAATCTTCTTTGAGCTATATACTTTATGCAATCTTTGAGGCATTTTTTATTATGTTTGTGGGTATCATCGCTGGAAACCCTCACGAGACTATAACTCGTCCACTAGGACTGCCTTGGGGTTTAAAGGCTTGTTGCATACGCTAAATGCAATCTCGATCATCTGCGAAAGTAGTTTAGTTAGAATTTTCTTTTCATAGTTTTTATTTTAATTTTTGCTCGAGGACTAGCAAAATGTTAAGTTTCGGGGTATTTGATGTGCTCATAATTTATCTGTTATTTTAATGCTTCCATAACTTAATTTTATGTTAAATTATATTTTATTATATTAGTTTTTATCTTAATTTTTATATTTTATCATTGTAGGAATATTGGGAATATTCATGAGAAAAGAAACTTAAAGAGAAAATAAATTGGAGTATAATGGAAATAATATGAAAGTAAAAAGGAAAGAAATAAAAAGCCAAATAAGGAAGCTTTGAATTTTTGGTTGACAAATATGGCAAGCACGTGGGGGGCATTAAAGAATTAATTGGCAAATGGCAATTTGAATGATTCACGTGATGGTCATTGGCTTTGCAAATTGGCCAATTAAATTTTACAAGTTAAGCGTGCATGGGCTTAGAAAGTGGGCTAGGTTTTTTTGTTATTTTAAATCCTTTTGATTTATGGATTGGGGAGCCGCCGAATTTAAGAAGCTAAGAGATAAAAAGCAAAGGACGGAATAAAAGAAGGCAGCCGCACAAATTGCAGAAATGGAAGAGAAAACCGAGAGCAAGAAAAAATAAAAGAAGAAGAGAAGCCACCGCTGCAAATCTGGGAGCAACAATTTAGAGAAGTCAATTGCAGAAATTGGAGAGAGACAGCTTCTTGAGTTTTTCTTTCCCTTTTCTTTATTATCTTGCTTGAATGTTCCCAATTAAATTAATAGATTCTCTTTATATCCCCTTGAACTAATTTATTTTACTAGGGCTACGATGTAGCCTAACTATGAGGATTTAATTCCATAAGTCTGTGTTATTTTTAGTTTATTATTCTATAGTTGAGTGTTCATTATTGTATTTAATGCTTTTAAATATCTGGCCAATATTTAAATGATTAGAGGATACATAATGAGACCGAGAGGAGATTTATGTATTTTTGCTCTATGTAATGGATGCTATGAATTGAACGAAAGACAAAGATGTGCCAATGTGATTCGTGCAATTTCATCTAAGAATTTCTATGGAGCTTAATGAATCTTTACATATTTAAATTCACATAGAGATATAATGGGTTAATATGTGAAGGTATTTTTAATATTCCTAGAGAGAGGATATTGAATGGATTAGGGAAATTCACTGTCAACATGGGTAGTACACTTTAATATCATAGATGGAAGATTAAATTGGATTGGTTATGATGAAATCAGATGTGCTAGTATTTTAATCTGTTGGTGATATATATTACTGCCTGAACCTCTATTTAATTTTTAGTTATTTTATTTTATTTTAATTTAAATTCGCTTATTCGATTGTTCAAAAAAATTAGGGTTAGAATAATTTCGGTAACTAATAAGATATACAATCTCTGTAGGACAATACTCTACTCTTCATTATATTACTTGTGCTGACTAGTACACTTGCTAATTTACGCATTATTTATTCTTCATAAATTTTGTTTGATTTAAAATAAATTGTGTGCTTCAATCATATACATAATTGTAAGTGTTTAGAAACTCAAATTTCAAGGAAGGAATGCTAATGTAGTAGCTTCTAGTGTTATTTAGAGAAGAATTTGTGCTGCTGAGACATTTGAGTTAATTTTCTCCCTTTTGAAAAGTAGTTGGTTTCTAGCATTCCAAGTAATCCACCAAGTAGCCCCCAATAATTCCGAGTCTACTTTGCACAGCCTCTTAGACATCTGAAACCACACTTCAAGCATATCCTGCCCTTTATAAACTTCAATGCCTTTATCAGCGAAGACTGACTGTTTCCAAATCTTACCCGCTGCTTTGCACTCGATCAGTGCATGAGAAACAGTTTCCATACTTCTTCTGTAGATTTGGCATAAGGGGATGCAA
Organism: Citrus australasica; assembly: GCA_029618585.1. Lineage (NCBI taxonomy): Eukaryota > Viridiplantae > Streptophyta > Magnoliopsida > Sapindales > Rutaceae > Citrus > Citrus australasica. The sequence goes on from JARCIV010000015.1 coordinate 507,494, forward strand.
TCACTTTCTTCTTCCATAAATTCTCCACGGTTGGTATCATGTTTTAAGCAACTCTCCATAAAAAGATTTTTGTTTTTTTTTTCAAGAAGCTCCAATTTCCATATGGCCTTCCAGTAACAAGAGCAATCCTCTGAGGTGCTGGGGATATCAGGATATTTCAGTCTTAGAGCAATCTGATAGCCGCTCTTCACTGTGTACATGCCTTTCTTGTCAAAATGCTAGCAAACTTCATCCATTTTTAGGCTTCTGGGGAGGGGGATCCTCATTATGGCTACTGCATCTTCCTTATTAAAGTGCTTCAAAATTAAATCTTCTTTCCAATAGTTCCTTGCATCAATTAGCTCTGCAACTTTTTCATCCTCTGGCAAAGATGGTATTGAAAAGGGTTTAAAGGTATTTGGCCTTGGGATCCAATTACTTTAATAAATTTGCACCATATCGCCTTTACCGATTCTCCATCTAGCCCCATTTTTTAGAACTTGTCTACCTGACCACAAGCTCCTTCAGAGAAAAGATGGATTTGATCCCAAATTAGCATTATAGAAATCTGAGCGTTTAAAGTATCTGGCTTTCAGTACTTGGGCAGTCAAAGAATTTGGATTCTGAAGTATTCTCCATCCCTATTTTGCCACCATCACTTGGTGAAACTACAAAAATCTCTAAAGCCCATACCACCTCTACACTTTGCATGGCTTAGTCTCTCTCATCTTGCCTAGTGAATTTTGTGTTTGTCTTCCTTGGAGCCCCATCAGAATTTTACTACCGCTCTTCAAATATCTTCGCACAGCCCGATAGGAGCTTAAAAACACTCATGGCGTAAGCTGGAATTGCTTGAGCTACTACCTTGATTAACACATCTTTCCCTCTAGTTGAAAAGAATTTGTGCTGTCAATTAGATATCTTACTCAATACCCTGAGCTTTACATTATTAAAAAAGTTCATATTTTTCCGACCAATCATCGAAGGCAGCCCCAAATACCTCTCATGTCTCGATACTACATTGAGTTGGAAGATGTTTTTAATGGCTTCAGCTTGCTGCTCACTCACCTTGCTGCCAAAGAACAATGATGACTTCTTGTAGTTGAAGATCTGCCCTGAGGCTGATGCATAAGAGTCAAACAAAGCTTTCAGCTGATTACACTCATTTATTGAGGCTCTTGCAAATATTAAGCTGTCATCAGCAAATAATAAGTGAGTGATGGATATATTCTGCCCAAACCGTAGCCCATGGATCAAGTTTTGTCTTTCTGCTTGCATCAACAAATTTGAAAAAGATTCCGCACATATGAGGAATAGATATGGAGATAGGGGGCACCCTTGCCTAAGACCTCTTGATTATAGAAAAATTTGCTGTTGTAATACAATTCAAGACTAGATTTATCCATTTATGTGAAAAACCTAGCCGCTCTATAGTATGTTCAAGGAACCTCGATTCCACTCTATCATAGGCCTTGCTAATATCTAGTTTCAAAGCTACCAACCCCTTTTTTGTACTTTTATTTGGCCTAATTTTGTGAAGACATTCATACCCAATAATAATATTATTTGTTATAAGTCTATTAGGTATAAAAGCACTTTGTGTAGGCGAGATAACTTGATAAGAGATTTGTTTTAGTCTATTGGCCATAATATTCGCCACTATTCTGTAAATCACACTACACAGACTTATAGGCCTAAACTCAGTCACCTTTTTAGGCTTGGCAACCTTTGGGATAAGAGCAATATAAGTGTAGTTAAGTGGAGTAACGTCACCTTGTGCATTGAGGATGTGTAAACATGTATCGATGACTCTGCTGCCAACATTTTGCCAATGCTTTTGGAAGAACGCTGCTAGTAGCCAGTCAGACCCAGGAGCCTTAGTTGGACACATTTAGAATAGAGTGGTATAGATCTCATCAGCTGTGAATGGTTGATCTAATGCTTCATTCATCTCTACAGGCAGCGTTGGGTTCAGGCCTTCTAAGACAGTATTGATTTGGTTTTGGTTTGGACTTGAAGTTGTAAACAGATCTTGGAAATATTCACCAAACTCTCTCTCAATCTCTTCTCCATCTTCTATCCACTGCCCTTGCTGATTTTCAATGCTTGAAATCTTATTCTTTCTCCTTCGCGATGAAGCTTTAAAGTGAAAAAAAACTTGGTGTTTTTATCCCCCTCCTTAAGCCAATCAGCCCTTGATCTTTGCTTCCAATAAATCTCCTCATCAATTAGTAAGTTGTTGATTTGTTGTTCCAGGTTTTTAATTTCAGCACCATTGTCATACTGCAGAATATTGCTTACAGCACACTGAAGCTTCTCCATTAGAATTTTCAATTTTTCTTTTTGTTCCCCAAACTCTTCCTTACTCTACTATTGCAGTTGGGCCATCGTAGCCTTTGATAAACTTTTGAAAGTTTGCATTGGATTTATATCGTCTCTACAACCAAAGCCAGACCATACCTCATTCACTATACTTTTACAACCCTTATACGGAGTCCATAAATCCTCATAATGCACTCTAGAGAAAGTTCTTCTATCATAGTTCACTCTACTTCTTTTCTCTTGAACGTTCATTACAAGTAAATTATGATTTGATTCCCACATAACCATGTTTGTCACAGCCTCTTCCTGAAAAAAGTTCCCCCAATGCTTGCTACATAATTTGTCACAGCCTCTTCCTGAAAAAAGTTCCCCAAATCCTTGCTACATAAAGCTCTGTCCAACCTCTCTTTAATATGATGGGATACGAATTGTCTGTTGGATCATGTAAAGGGATGCCCTTTATACCCCACGTCAATAAGGTTACATTCATAAGCTACTTATCTGAATTCCGAGATCATGCTCACATTTCTATCATCCCCACCGGATTTTTCGTTTGGATGCATAATTTCGTTGAAATCACCAATGCAAAGCCAAGGTAGAGGAGACAAACCTGCCAATCTTCGCATCAATGTCCATGTATGTCTCTTTTGTTGAGCTTCTGGATGACCATAGATCTTGGTATAGCTCCACCTTTTACCACTATCATTTTGAATTATGGCATCAATGTGATGGCTGCTGCAAGAGGTAATGTTCACAGTTATCTCTGAGTTCTACATTATTGCGAACCCCCCAATCACCCCAGTTCTACTAACTGCAAAGCAATTATCTAAATTCAATTTTTTACATTCTTCGTTTGCTTGCCTAGACAATAACTTTGTTTCATAAAGAAACAATAGCTGAGGCCTATGCAAGCGGAGAGTTTTTTTTTATTGCGAGGCGTGTTCAGGTATTCCTCAAACCCTGAACGTTCCAGTTTATGAGTTTCAAGGTTGTCGGTAGGGCTACCTCCTAGCCTTCACCGCTGACTTATCCATTTGTTGTACTGTGTCACTTTCATTGGCCTTTCCTTTTGTTTCCCAGGCCAATTTCAACTTCGGTGAGTTGGGAGTTTTCTGAGGGTTCACATTCTTTAACCTCTTACTTTCTAGACTCGGCCAATCTAATTCACTACATGACCTTTTCACGGAAGTAGGTCCACTAGTCATCTTGGTAGTATGGTTTGAGTCTCTAGCTTGTGTTTTCCACTTTCTGCTTTTTGATTGAGATTTTGGTTTCGTGGGCTCAAAATTAAATTCTTTGCTTATTGAAAACCCCTGAGTTTGATTTTCGTTTTTGCCTTGTTGGCCCATCATGCCCATATTCTGTTCGCCGTTCCTCACTGCATCTAATTTCACTTTTCCGCCTGAATTTCCTTATGTTTTGCTCTCTACTCTGTGGATTTCCCCAATTGTAGCTGCTGCCACAACAAGCTTTCCATATTCTAGGTACGACTATCTTGATTCTTTAGCCGCTTTCATTAATGATTCCTCACCCACCTCTGCCACATAAGTTACCTCCACTGACATTTCCTCATTGGGGCTATCCATTTGGGTTACGCATGATTCATCGTGCTTACTTGGGTTTGGATTGCTTGGTTGCTCTTTTGGTTTTGGTTGTGTTTGGATCTGAACACTTGTGTTTCTGGTGGCTGCATCCGATTGGCCCTTGTACTTGATGCATTCCCTAAACTGATGTCCGATAAGTCCACAGCAGAAGCAAAAATCCGGTAGCCTTTCATACTTAATAAGCATCACAATATCTTTGTTGCCTTCATGTTTTAGTATGAGGATTCTCCTTAATGGTTTAGTAATGTCCGCTGAGATTCTCACCCGAGCGAAATGACTTATGCATTCCCCTTCTTTGTCTGTCTCTACTTCCTCCACTCATCCAATCTTTTCCCCAAATTTTCCAATGGTTTCTTTCACTATACACTTGATGGGCATTCCATGGATTTGCACCCAAAAAGATGTATGTGTAAAAGGTTACCGTTTTATGCTCCCCATTCCCACTGGTTCTACAAGCACTATTAAGGCTTTGTCAAAATGCCATGGCCCTTCTGTCAACACTCTCTTTTTATCCTGTACTATAGCAAACTTAAGGACGAAGATACTGTCTCCCAGACTCTCCACCTTAATTTCCTTAGTAGTTTTGCATTCTTGCTGCATTGCGTATCTTAACCTATCTTTGTTTACATCTCTATTGAAGAGAATCTTACCCACAAGACAATGAGTTGCTACCCTTTCTCATTTCTTTTTCATTCTACCAATGAACAAGACTGCATCCTCTTCCTCCCCATTTAGAGTGATAAAGTTACATCTACGCATGAGCTCCTCTGTATCCATTTTCTGATCTTGTATTTAAACCTTTCTCAATAAATGGCTCTCACCAACCATTATTTTCACAGCAATTTAAGGTCTTCAGAAAGAAGCCAACCACTGCCGATAGTAGTTAAGCTTCTATATTTGACTGCCTTTTACACTACTTCAAGAACTTAAGTAATGAAGAAACACCCAACATGTGAGTAACGTAAATCGGGTTATAGCAACATTTATTTCCTTCCATACCAGTTCTTTTCTAGAGAGAAAAAGAGCTCTCGTAGGAGATAACTGTACGATAGAAGAATTTGTGCTGTAATCCCATTAATATAGTGGAAGATTATATCTGACTACAGTACCGTGATTTTTCCCGCTTTGGGTTTTCCAAGTAAAAATATGTGTCTTTTGTGATTTTTTTACTTTGAATTTATTGGTTTATTTTTCTGCATATTTATTTGTGGTACACATTCTATTTTAATCACACAAAGAGGGAAATAATTTTTTTTCCGCTTAGTTTATAATTGGTTGTGGTAGTCTCTTTCCCAATAGAGTGGTATAAGAGCTTTAGGTTTTGTATTTTTATTACTTGTGTGGTTGAGGTGGAGGAATCCTCGGCATGCATGATTAAATTAAAATCATGAAATTATGGTATTTGGAAGTTTAGGGTAGAAGATTTGCTGTACATGATAGACTTCCATGAACCCATTAAAGGCGAAGAAGCTAGACTTACCGATTTAGATGATAAGAAATGAGCTCAATTAAACCAAAATATCATGGGTACTATTAGATCATATATTGATCAAAGTGTGTACCACCATGTTGTGAAAGAATCTAGGGCTGATATTCTTTGGAGAAAATTAGAGACGATTTATAAGCAGCCGACAGTACAGAATAAAGCCAATTTAATGAAAATGCTTGTTAACCTGAAATACAAGGAGGAACGCAGTATAACTGAACACACTAGTGAGTTTCAGGGCTTGGTTGATTAGTTGACTACTATAAAAATTATTTTAGATGATGAGTTACAAGTATTGTTGTTGCTTAGTTCTTTATCTGACAATTGGGAGACATTAATGGTGTCAGTGAATAATTTAGCGTTGAACAGGAAATTAACCTTAGATATTGTTATCGATAAGCTGCGGATAAAGAATCTAAAAGAAAGAGTGTTGAAGCAGTTCCCTCTAAGTCAAATGTACTTGTTTAAGAAAAGCAAGAAAAGCGGGGTAAGGGCCAAAGCAGAAATTCTCGCCAACAGAACAATGATAACCCTAGAGAAAGATCTAAGTCGTAGAGGAGAAATCTCAAAGGCTTTCATTGTCAAAAAATGGGTCACGTTAAAAGGGAGTGTCGATTGTGGAAAGAGAACAGGCAAAAGAAAAGAGTAATGCTCAGAAAAATGACAAAGAGAACACTGCAACCATAGTTGACGGTAATTTAGGTATTGTTTATAATGAGAGCTCAGTAAATCTTACTTGCTACACCAGTGATTAGTGATTGATTCGGGTGTTTGATTTCATATTACTGCACATCATGATTAATTTACATCCTATGTTAATTGTGATTATGACCATGTTTGGATAGGAAATGAGGGGGCATCCAAGATTGTAGGCATAAGAGATATTTGTTTGGAAACTAGCATTGGCTGTAAGTTCTTGCTTAAAGATGTTAGACAGGTACCAGCTATTCGCCTTAATTTGATCTTTACAAACAAGCTTGATGTTGATAGTTATACTAATCAATTTAGTGAGGGAAACTAGAAGCTCACCAAAGGCTCCCTAGTGTTAGCTAAGGGGAGGAAAGTAAACACCCTTTATGTATTAGAAGTCAATATTAAGAAAGAAGATGTGAATGTGGCTGTAAAAGATTCTGACATTGAAACATGGTATAAAAGGCTTGGTTACATTGGTGAGAAAAGGTTGGAAATTCTTGCCAGAAAAGGATTTCTACCCAACTTTACAGGTATGTTCCACAAGATTTGTATCCATTACTTAGTTGGAAAGACATACATAGTAGCTTTTAAAAGTTTTTTTTCTCCATTTAGAAAGTCACAAAGTAGCTTTTAAAAGTTTTTTTCTCCATTTAGAAAGTCACAAATACTTGATTTGATTTCACACTTATGTTTACATGATGAAAAGTATATCAATAAAAGGTGCACTTTATTTTGTAATTTTTATTGATGACTATTTTAGAAAAGTGTGGACTTTTGCTTTAAAATATAAAGACTAGGTGCTTGATATATTTAAGTTCTTCTATGCTTATGTTGAGAGAAGGACATGAAGAAAATTAAAATGCGTCAAAGCAGATAATGGTGGTGAGTATAGAGGACCATTTGAGCAATATTACAGATCTCATGGAATAAGACTTGAGAAGATTGTACCGAAAACACCTCAGCAGAATAGTGTTGCAGAAATGATGAATAGAACAATTGAAGAGAGAGTCAGGTGTATGCTTTCTAATGCCAAGCAGAGGCTATGCGTACTATAGTTAACTTGATTAACCTTTCTCTTTTAGCTCCATTAGATGGCAACGTACCTAAGAGAGTTTGGTCTAGGAAAGATGTTTATTATAAACACTTAAAAGTGTTTAGTTGCAAAGCATATGTTTATATTTTTAAGGATGAGAGATCAAAGCTTAATAAGAAAGCCAATGATGCATTTTCTTAGGCTATGGGCATGAAGAATTTGGGTATAAATTATAGGATCCAGTGGCAAGATTAGAAGTAGAAATGTCATGTTTCTAGAAGATCAAATAGTTTGTGATGTAGAAAAGAGTGATAAGTCTCAATCATCTCTAGAGATTTCTATTATTCCAATTTCAGTTTCTCTACCTGTAGTTTATGATGATCGTGGGGGAACTGAAGAGAATAATAATGATGATCCAGTAAAACCAGTTGAGCAAGCACCTTTAGAACTACCAGCACCACCAGTTGAGCCAGAATTGAGAAGATTTAATAGAGAACGACGACCTTCCACTAGATATCCTCCACATGAGTATGTGATGCTTACAGATGAAGGGGATTCAAAATGTTTTAAAGAATCTATTTCCCACTCGCATAAAAATGAGTGGGTTAAAGCCACACAAGAGGAGATGAAATCCTTGAATGAGAACCACACTTATGACTTAGTAAAGTTTTTTAAAGGAAATAGGGTATTGAAGAACAAATAAGATTACAAGTTGAAGAATAAAAATAACTTACAACAACAATATAAGGCTAGATTGGTTGTGAAGGGTTTCAATCAGAAGAAAGGTGTTGATTTTGAAGAAATATTTTCTCCTGTTGTAAAGATGTCATCCATCTGAGTTATTTTGGATTAGCAGCTAGCTGAGATTGAACAACTTGATGTAAAGACAGCTTTCTTGCACAGTGACTTAGAAGAAGAAATATACATGGAACAACCTGAAGGATTCAGTGTCAAAGGTAAAGGAAAACTTGTGTGCAAGTTGAAGAAAAGTTTGTATGGACTGAAGCAGGCACCAAGACAGTGGTACAAGAAGTTTGATTCTTTTATGGAGAATCATGGTTTCAGCAAGATTAAGTGCGACCATTGTGTTTTTGTAAAGAAGTTTGGTGGTAATGATTTCATTATTCTTTTGCTTTATGTGGATGACATGTTGATTGTTGGCTAGGACATTAGTAAAATTGACAATCTGAATAGAGAGCTTAGCAAGTCCTTTGTAATGAAGGACTTGGGACTGGCGAACCAAATTCTTAGCATGAAAATTTCCTACAATAGAAAAGCTGGGAAGTTATGGTTGTCTCAAGAAGTATATGTTGAAAGGGTTCTTGAAAGATTTAACATGAGTAGAGCAAAATCTGTTTGTTCTTCACTTGCAAGCCATTTTAAGCTTAATTCTGAGCATTGTCCTACAAGTGAAAAAGAGAAGCAAAAGATGAAAGAAGCAAAAGATGAAAGAAGCATTGTCCTACAAGTGAAAAAGAGAAGCAAAAGATGAAAGAAGTTTCTTATTCTTCAGTAGTTGGTAGTTTGATGTATGCCATGGTTTGTACAAGACCATCTATTGCTTATGCATTTGGTGTAATCAGTCGGTTTCTCTCCAATTTGGGCAAAGAACACTGGACAACAGTGAAGTAGATTCTCATATATCTCATAGGCACTTCTAAGGCATGTTTATGTTTTGGTGGTGACGAACCTATGTTACAAGTGTACACAGAAGCAAATATGGCAAGAGATGTAGATTTGAGAAAATCTCTATTAAGATATTTTCTTGCCTTTGTAGGGGAGCAACCTCATGGCAGTTCAGACTTTAGCAATGTGTTGCTCTATCTGCCATCGAAGCAGAGTATATTGCAATTACTAAAGGTTGCAAAAACACCTTGTGGATGAAAAGCTAGGTGTGAACCGAGATAACTTTGTTGTGTACTGTGACAGTCATAGTGTCATTCACTTGGCAAAGAATTTGACATACTATTCGAAATCCAAGCATATTAATGTGAGGTATCATTGAATACGAGACATACTTGAGAAGAAAGAGTTTCAGCTTGAGAAGATACACACAACAAAGAGAGGGTCAGATATGATGACAAAGTCATTGCCTAAGAAGAAGCTGAAAAGTTGTATGTAGAAAGCGGGCTTGGCGATGCCCCCATATGATTTGCAGGAAGAGATTCATTGGGTCCATATCATTTGCGACCCAAAAGTTCAAAGTTTAACCAATTTAGGCAATTAAGTAATTAAAAGGAACTTGAAGGGGACAAATGAAATTTTCTATGAAATTTGACTTATAAAAGCAAGTGAAAGCTGATGCCTAATAGTGAGTGTGTGCAAGAAAAGCGGCAGGAGAGAGAAAAGCCCGTGGAAGTTTTTTATTTGGGAATAGTAATTTTAATCTTTAATTAAATGATCGAAAGACGATTTTAACTTCGTTTTCTCCCTAATTTTGAGGGTAAATTCCTAGCATCGCCCTCTATAATCCTATTGGTCTTGATTTTTTATTTTGTCCTTTCTTTAGCTATTATTTGAAATATCCAATTGTTAGAGAGAAAGTTATTAGGTTGTTACTGTAAGTCAAGAATATTGAGATTCTTGATGTTGGTAGTCTGAAGTATTATCTAGAGAAGAATTTATACTGTAATCTCATTAATATAGTGGAAAATTATATCGAACTATGGTCCCGCGATTTTTTCCTCTTTGGGTTTTCCATGTAAAAAATCTATATCTCTTATAGTTGGTTTTTGCTTTGGATTTATTAGTTTATTTTTTTGTCTATTTATTTGTGGTGCATATGCTATTTTAATTACACAAAGAGGGAAAGAGTTTTGTTTCTGTTTAATTTATAACTGGTTATGGTAGTCCATTTCCCAACATAAATTCTTATACAAACTTATTTTATATAAACCAATATGATATAAATTTATTAGTCATATGAAAATTTAAAAGAATAACAATAAATCAAGTGAACCAAGAGTCATTTAATCTAATTAATACAATTATGTCATACCAATTTGTGTAAGAGTTTGTAGTTCTATTATTATTGCTCTTTTGTTTTTGTATGTTAAAGATGATAGTTCTACGATAAAACCCATTCCAAAAAACTAAAAAATAAAAAACCTCAAAGCGATAGTGGCATTGATTATTTTGTATTAAAAAAAGTGAAATTTAAGATCCTCTCGTTTGTAAGGATTCGATTTGATGGATTCATCTCTCTCTCGTTTAGTGGTATAGGCACACTATTTTTTATCTGCTTGTCTCTTTCTATCTTGCCTTGCACTTGTTAACATTAATAGTTGGCTAATTCGAGGAAGCCAATCCCTCCAAGATGTAACACAAGTATTTTTTTGATAAAATGGTTCAAGCTTTTATTATTCAACCATAGCTTATTTATACAAACCAGACAAAATAAAAACAGAGATGATACAAAATAATCCCAACAAATCAGGAACTAGATACTTGACAAACTAAGTTGATAATATCTCTACTAACTTAGACTTATTCAACTTTACTACTACTTTAGACTTATTCAGTTGGACCAAACATGACCATTAACTCAATAAGCATATCCACTCTCTCCCCTTTAAAATTCCCCTTTGTCCTCAAAAGTGATTTCTAGAAATTGTTCCTTGATAAACTTTCGATCTTCCCAAGTTGCATCAGCTAGAGACATCCTTTGCCAGTGGACAATAACCTCTTGCTTCTTTTTTTGAATTTGTCGATCAAGTATGGTTTGCGACATAAGCATAATTTTCTCTTCATTAAGTATCATCTTAGGCAACGGTTGCTGCACCTTTATATGCTCTCCAATCTTCTTTTTAAGGAGTGAAATATGGAAAACATATTGAATGCGACAACCCAAAGGCAATTCCAGCTTGTAGCCTATTGCTCTAATTCGTTGTAGTACTTTATGGGGCCCATAATACTTTGGAGCTAATTTGAAAATTTTCCTCATAGGTACTAAGAGTTGTCTGTAAGGCTGTAGCTTCAAATACACCATATCCCCCACATAAAAAATTCTCTCTCTTTGTGCTTTGAGTTATAAAGGCGTTTCATCCTAGCCTGGGCTTCTTCAATCATCTCCTTGACTTCCTTGATTACTACATCTCTTTCCCTCAACTCATATTCAAAGGATTCGACTTTAGTTGTTCCTGGGACATAAGCCAATAGAGATGCAAGAGCTCTTCCGTTGGCTACTTCAAATGTTGTTTTCTTGATTGATGAATGATAGCTAGATGATAACTCTATGAAATGAGAGTTATTATGGCACTTTTAGACTTAAATCAATATTATTTAGAGAGTAAATTATGTGTTTCTATTGCATTTTTGTTACATTTTACATAAACATTCATTTTAGTTTAGTCTTAATAAATTTTGTTTGATTTAGAATAATTTGTGCTTAGATTGTGTGCATAATTGTAGGTTTCCGGAAGCTTGTATTTCAAGGAAGGAATGATGATGCAATAGGCTTGCAAAAATGTAGAAAGAACAAGGCTACAAAAGAACTGAAATAAATTTGGAACAATGTAGTTACTGTACCCGTTACCGTAGCAATCCTGGAACAACGACAGGGACAATTTAGTGCGGGATACTTGTAGAATCGCGATCTGCAATTTCCTAATCTGACTTATGCCCGCCCTAGACTTCTGTTTACCCTAATTTTCAATCAATTATAAAAGGAGCACACATTATATGAAAGGGAGGCGGTGAATTAACATCGAAGAAATCAAGAGAAAAAGAGCTTATAGTTGAGTGACAAACAATCTTAATGGGTTCTTGACTATTCTTATGAATTGCTGCAAGATTGTTGTAGCATTTTGCTCTAATAGCTTATTTTACAATTATTATTTTGGTTTACCTCCCATTTAATGGTTCAAGCTAAGAGAGAGCCACAAAAGGGTATGTCTTAGTGGAAATTATTAGAGTAATACTTGATCTTAATTTAAGTTTCCTGGATTGAGTTTAACTTGAGTCCCAAAGGGCCACACTTGAGTTAAGATTTGTGAAGAACTAGATATAATGATTCACCTTGTAGAGTAGAGAGAGCATATGTTCATAATGCCATATCTTAGGTGAAATAACAATTGATTGTTGTTAGGTTGCACAAGGGTATGAGAAGTCCAACAAGCGACAGCTGAGGATGCAAACTAAGTCTGCCCAGGGCTGCAGGAATTATTGTAGCAACTGGTGCTAGTTTGTACAAAACAGTCAACCCATGAAGAGAGTTTGATCATTCAACTACCTTATTCTTATTAAATTCTTTTTGCGCAATTCATCTAATTTGCTTTATTACTGTAGTTATGTTATTATAGTGTTAATTTCATTATTTCATTACTTAATCAACTTTAATTAGATTTTTCTTTCGATAGAAGGAAGTTTGCACTATCGTGATTGTTGTAGCATTTCTAGTAACATTAGTCCCTTTGGAGATGATCTTGAATATTCATTACTTGATTACTTGTTGTGTACACTTGCATATTGACATCAATAGCAATTGAGTTAAAATAGCCAACACTAGTATTGTAACAAAATTCTGTCCACGTCAGTCATTTTACCCAATTTTGTGGTCGTGAACCTTAAAAACATCTTAAATACATCTCAAATGTACGATTCACCACTTTACTTTGCCCATCTGTTTGAGGATGATAGGTAGAATTGTAGTTGAAAGAGGTGTCTTGAAGCTGAAATAATTCCCTCCAAAATGCACTAATAAAAGTTGGATCCCTATCACACACTATAGAACGAGGCACACCATGCAACTAAAATACTTGATTGAAGAAACTATAGGCAATACCTACAACAGTATAGGGATGAGATATGGCAATAAAATGTGCATATTTTGACAACTGATCTACAACAACTAATACAGTAAGTTTACCATGAGAAGGTGGCAGCCTTTCAATGATGTCAATGGCTATATCCTTCCATATTTGAATTGGTATTGGAAGACGCTGTAGAAGTTCTGCAGGCACGACTTGCTCAACCTTATTTTGCTGACAAACATCGTAATTTCTGATGAAGGCTTTGATTCTATTTTGCATTCTCTTCCAACAAAAATTTGCACGAATTCGTTGGAAAGTTTTCAAACAACCTTCATGTGTGCTGTTGTTAAATTGATCAATAATGTCAGGAATGAGAGCTGAATCTCCTTTTGAATAAATCTTTCCCTTAAAAAAAAAGACCCCATCATGTACATGGACTTATGGCCACACCATGCTTAAGACTTGAGTGGTTAGTGCGAACTATAAACCGCCTATTGAGCAAATAAGGCCACCATTTTTGTATTGCCAAGACAAGTGCTAGAATTTCTTTTCATAAGTGGACAACAACAAATTTTTCCCTTGGACTGCAAAACTATAAAAGGCGATAAGTATTTCTTGCAGCAACACAGCCCCTATTATGAACCCGAAAGTATTTCATTCAATGATGAATTTCTTTGTGAAATCCGGTAGTGCCAACACTGGTGCTTATTGTTAGTTGATTTATATAATCAATTATTATCAATGCCAATGTGCAAGTATACACAACAAGTAATAAAGTGATGAGTGTTCAAGATCGTCTCCACAGGGATTGATGTTACTCAAAATGCTAAAGCAATCACAATAATGTAAGTCAACTAAAGACCAAAACAACAATTGCCAAATAATTTTATCGTAACTAATAATTGCGAGAGAATGGAAATAAAACAATATCGTAATAAAATAAACTAAGTTAAATGTGTCTAATATTCAATTGAGAATATAGTAGTTGAATGATCAAACTCTCCTAATGGGGTGACTGTTGATTACCGAATTAGCACTAATTGTTATAACAAGTGTTGTAGCACTGTGCAGAACAAATCTGCATCCGCAGCTATCGCATGTTGGAAATCTCATACCCTTAAATCTACTAGTTGCTCATAAATTTAAGGTATGGCTTTATGATCTTTAATCTCTTTACCCTACAAGGTGAACACCTATGTCTAGGATATCACAAAACTTAATTTCAAGTATCGCTCTTATGGGATTTAAGTTAACCTAATCTAGGAAACTCGATTTAAGAACAATTAATACTCTAATAATATCCGCTAAGACATGCCCTTTTGCTGCTCTATCTTAACTGAAACTATTAAAAGGGTGGTCAACTGAAATAACAGTTATGTTCATAAAAACTATTAGAGTATAATGCTACAGTATTATCATAACCACATATAAGAACAGTCAAGAACCCATTGGATTAATTGTCACTCAACCACAAGTAAATTCAGTTCATATTCTGAATGAGAAAAGTAAACATAAATATACTGATTACAGAATACATCCAATCAATTAAAGGAAGAAAGATAATATGAGTTGAGCACGATGAAAGACTAATGATCCTCCTCGGTTCTTCAATAATGCCTAACAATACTCCTTAATCTTGATCTTCTTCTTCTTCTTGCCTTTGTAATTGTTTTTGGATAATAATTCCTTCCACCGCTTTCTATGTGGTACATGCCTCCTTTATATTAGGGGTGGGCACGGTTCGGTTCGAAATTAAGTAGAACCGATTTAAATCGGTTATTTTATAAAAAGAACCAAATAAGAACCGAACTCAATAAGAACTGAATTCAAACGGTTCTTTTCGAATCGGTTCGGTTCGGTTTTTTCGATTCTGGGCCTATTGGGCCTATTTTGAATTTTTAAATTTTTAGCCCATTAGGCCTCATGAATGTAATAATTTTTTTCAACAATTAATTTATCCTAATTTTATTACAAATATTAACAATAAATACAAAGTATTCAAAATACATTTTATCACTAATATCTTACTAACTATTAATAAGATACTCCCAAAATATGAAATATTAAAATTTCAAAATACATGACCAAACTCCAATACTCCATCTATATAAACATAATCATAATGTTATAAAGAGAAATAACACATGTTTGATTTGATTAAAATCATGTTTGATTTGAATAAAATTATTAACACATGTTTGATTTGAATAAAATAAAAAAATAATTCGGTTTTTCGGTTCAACTAAGTGAACTGAATACCGAACCGACATTTCGGTTTTTTTTACAAACGATATATTTCGGTTTTTTTAAAAATAAAAACCGAACCGAATTAGAAAAAACCGTCGGTTCGGTTCGGTTTTTTTAAAACTCCGGTTTTTTTGCCCACCCTTACTTTATATATTGCAAATTAGGTTAAAGCCAAAACCCATGAGCGTGCATGTGTTTAAATTAGGAAATATGCAGATCATGATTTAATTACTAACCCGCGCCTATATTTTCTCCCGCATTGCTCCCAGATTGTTGCAGCACTGGCTACTCTAACATCCACAACAGCACTGTATTATTTCCGATTGTGCTTTTCTTATTTTGTGGCCATATTCTTTCCTCCACTTTCTCATCTAATGTCTCCACATCCTTTCATGAATTTAAAACCTACAAATTAAAACTTGTTTTTAGCACAAATTACTATGATTCAAGCAAAACTTGTTAAGATTCAACTAAAATGAATGTTTATGCAAAAGGTCACCAAAATGTAATCAAAACACATTATTTGCTTTCTAAATGAATTTTATTCAAGTCTAGAATGGATGTAATAACTCTCATTTCCTAGAGTTATCACACCCCCAAACTTAAACTATTGCTTGTCCTCAAGTAATGACACATACTAATATTTCCCGCAAATAAACATGCACACAATTTTAGCTATTTTATCAATTTTGCAAGGATTCTTCCACCTTCAATTCATATTCTCGATCATGCATGATGACCATAGTAATTTAGTCCTAGACTTAAACTTCTTTCTGTCCAAAGTGTGTGTGTGCTTTTTCGGTTGAATCCTAGATATGCTATAGCATCACCCAAGGATTGTATAAATTCAACATTGAGAATACTTCATTCATAAATGGGGTAATTGTCACTTTCACATACTTAACCGTGATTATTTTAGGATTGACAAACTAGGGAATATTTAACCTCTTCACTGTAACATTTATCTTTCATGGGAATGTCAATCAATTTTAATGATGGCACCCAATTACTCAAACCATGCCCAGATTAGAGTTTGCTGCAACAGTAATTGTAATGTAATCTTATCTAGAAGTATCTTTTACTCAAGGCTAAATATGGGGCTCATGAACAGACCTGGCTACTCAATGCCTTAGACAGAGGATTTCTTCTTTTAATTTATTATTTTTTATAACATGCTACAACATTGCTCATAACTCTTGCTACCTTTTAACACGAGTCTGCATTTGGGGTACATACTCAGATCTGGTTACTCAGCACTTGAGCCATTGGAACAGATTGTGTTCCATAGATATCACAGTTATTTACTTGCTACTTCCCCCCCCCCCAAACTTGAGATCTTTTCTCTCATTTTGGCTTTGCTCTAACAGTCTCATACAATTCAACCAAAGTCTACGTGTCGGGACAAAATTTCACTTTCATCTATAACTATCTCTACTTGTCATATATATATTAAATAGCACTCAATTTATCTTCATTTGGCTTGCAAATCCATACACAAATATTAGATAATAGAGCTCCACACCACACAAACGTACACACATGCATGCAAACATAAACATATGTATTTGGGAACATAAACCCCCCCAAACTTGAGAGGGGTTGTGTCCTCATAAGCAAACATAAGAAAGACAATTTTTTTTTGAACAAGAAAGAAAATAGTGAGATAAGAGTACTCCCCTGTGGTGGAGATTGCGGCACATGACAAGTTGCCATCAGCGCTTCTTAGATGCACTGCACAGCTTATCCTTTGATGAAGCTTTTGGGGAGGTGGCTGGCAATGTCTTTGTCATTTTCACTACAGGGCTGGTGAGAGGAGTTGTGGCTGGGATTGTTGTAGCAGTACTAGTAGACGTACTGCTTTTTCGTTTGTTGGATGGTCTTGGACTAGTACGGGTAGGCTGGCTAGGAGTTTGTTGTGGAGACTTTTGAGTCAATGCGTCAGCTGCCTGACCCTCGGCTGTGATGGCAACAATTACTTCAAGTAGTTGCTTAGCTTGTTCAGATGTAAGCATAGCTCTGGTTGCTACAGCAACCAGATCAACATCGACTTGCTCCATCTCATCTTCAGAGGCTGGAGGTCCTTGTCCGTTCCTTTGCCTACAAATAGAAGGTTCCATGTCCAGGTCTTTCGCTTCTTCTTCTTGAATAAGGTGTTGTTTCCTAGTTTTGGACTAGGTTGGAATGGGTGGTTCCTCACGTTCTTGCTCTGAATTATCCTCTGCCTCTGAGGGTGAGCTATCGGTCTCAAATTTGTCACATTCGTCCTTAGGTGGGTCAAATGGTTCAGCATCTTCTGAGTTAACTTCTGCTGGTGGTTCAGTTGTAGCTTACTCTGCTGGTTCATCTGAAGCAGTGGCTTCTTCACTGGCATCTGCTAGGGCACCTGTAATGCTGGTGTCAAAATTGTATTGCTGGAGCAGGGAAGCAGGGAAGTTCCGATGATTGTGTTTCATGTACACAACAAATTGGTGTAGTTGGCCATCCAGGTGTTGTAGATAGCTCCAAAACCAACCATTTTCCCCCTGCCGAGCTTCCACACATTGATGGATACTGGTGCTGAGTGCCTGGATGGTCTGTTCTAAGCCAAAAGTTTACCGTTCTCCAGTTACAACAGCTGGTTTAGTGGTTGTTCTAGCACTCTCGCTAGCAACTCTTTCAATTGTACGTGCCGTAAAGGCACCATCATTCTTGACATGCTCATCGCTGGCTTCAAGACGAACACCTGAAACTACACAAATGCTGGTGACAAGTGAAAGAAATAGCAAGGCAGTAGTTCGGTGAGATTTGGCTGCACACTCTCGGTTTTTTTTTACAATGATGCTACCCACATCTGTGGGAAGCCCTCTAACAAGTACATATAACAAAACCAATCTTTCTTGTGAAACTGTAGTAGCGTAAGTGGTGGGCATAAGTCTAGATTTCAAAAATTTCACCCACATCTTAGCAATGGGTTTCAAATCTATCCTGTTAACTAGACGCCCTTCCTTATTAACCCATAATGCCCCTTTGATGGTAAGAGTTGTAAAAATAGTGGTCCACTTTTTCGGGGTTAACTTATCATGCAATTTAGCATACTCACAAGTAATTTCAGTAGGTAAGTTATAAAAAGCATTGATAACACGGGAGTCTAATGGAACAAGTGTATTTCTTACCCAGATGTTGTGCTAATCAGGGCTTACCAAATTGGCATAAAATTCTTTTACCACCGGCAGTACAAGATTACGAGGGTGTTTGCAAAACTCTAGCCATCCTCGCTTTACTGCAGCATTATGAATTGTTTTCACAATTCTCATGAGTTGGTCTGGAAATTGAAACCCTTTTTCTTCCAGAATCCTGCGCGGCTCTATGAATTCTTCGTATTTTTCTTTGGTGTGGTAACTCTGGAACCGTGATGGATCTTTAAGGCGGCTTGCTGTTTTCTTATATCGCGGCATTGCCGTAGCAGTAACAAATTTAGGCTACTATTCCTGAGAGTAAAAAGAGAATAAGAGGTTAAGAATTAGGAGAGCTTGACTTGCGAAAGAGATGGGGAATAGTGGCGTAGACACTAAGCACATTGACTTATATTTATAATGGACTTTAATTTGAAGATAACAACAGTATTTAGAGATAATTGAGGGAATAAAATATTTGAATTAAATGTGCATATCCCAAAATTATCGGTCATTGAAATTAAAGCTTTAATTTTAAAGATTTGTTTTCGCAATTTCTATCCATATCCGAGCATCCATCTGTCATGATTTCATCTCCAACGGTAAGTGAAAGGCTCCAGCTTTTAATTTACTGTAACGGGAAAATTAGTTGCTGCAGCCCCTATTTGCTTGTTCCAACAACGGATACAAACTCCATATCCAAGCGTCTGACACGTGGTTTTGCCTCTGAATTCTGCCACTAAATACTTGCACTTGTCAATATGAAATTCAATTGTCACACTTACTTCAAACTAAAATTAAGTCTAAAATTATTAAAATAAAATAGATTAAATCGAAAAGAAGGAATGCAATAATGTAAAAGGATAAAAATAAATGGTTAACATGGCAGAACAAGATAAAATAAAATGGTAAAGAGGAAGAGTTGTCTATAAAACCAAAGGATATCAAAATTAGTTTGAAGTGGTTGTCTCCTCAATGGGCTACCTCCCATGAAGCGCTTGATTTAAGGTCCTTCAGCCTGACCTTCTATCTTTGTTCAATAGCTTGGTTCTTGAAGGAGTAACACCTCCTTGGGACCTTCTGCTACTGGATGTATGTAATGCTTAGCCCTGTGCCCATTAACCTTAAATTCGTGACCTGTTTGTTCATCTAAAAGATCAACAGCTCCATGAGGGTAAGATTTTAACAACTTAAACGGGCCAGACCATCGTGACTTGAGCTTTCTCGGAAACAATCTTAGCCTTGTATTGTGGAGCAACACTAGTTGACCAGGGGTGAACTACCTGCGTTGAATATACTTGTCATGCCAGTGTTTTGTTCTCTCTTTATAAATTCTTGCATTTTCATATGAAAATAGCCCTAATTCATCAAGCTCACAAAGTTGAAGCTTCCTTTGTTCTGCTACAGCATGCATGTCCCAATTTAGTTTCTTCAGTGCCCAGTGTACTTTATGCTCTAGCTCTAGGGGCAAATGACAAGCCTTGCCATAAACAATTCGGTAAAGAGACATGCCGAGTGGGATTTTGTATGCTGTTCTATAGGCCCTTAAAGAGTCATGCAAATGTAAAGACCAATCCTTCTTTGTTGGGTTCACCCCTTTTTCTAAGATCTTTTTAATTTCTCTGTTGGACACTTCAACCTAACCATTGGATTGTGGGTGATATGCTGTTGTTATCTTGTGTCTGACTCCATATTTCATCATTATTGCAGCAAAGATTTTGTTGCAAAATTGTGCGCCTTCATCACTAATAATTGCTTTAAGAGTGCCAAATATGGAGAAAACATTTTTTTGAAGAAAAGTCACCACAGTTTTAGCATCATTGGTAGGTAATGTTGTAGCTTCCACCCACTTGGAAACATAATCTACACCAATAAGGATATATAAGTTCCCAAAAGATGGGGGAAAAGGTCCCATGAAATCTATTCCCCAAACATAAAAAACTTCCACTTCCAGTATGCTGGTCAATGGCATCTCATGTCTGCTGGTTATGTTCCTTGTCCTTTGACACCTGTCACAGTATTTAACAAATTCATAAGTATCTTTAAAAATAGTGGGCCAATAATAACCTGATTGCATAACTTTGACAGCTATTCTGTGACTACCAAAATGTCCTCCATATGCTGCAGCATGACATGACTCCAATATATGATGTATTTCTTCTGTCGCAACACATCTTCTTATTACTTGATATGAGTATAGCTTATATAAATGTGGGTCATCCCACTGGTAGCTTCTAACATCATGAAGAAATTTCTTTTTCTCTTGAAACTTCAGCTCAGGTGGTAGTAACCCACTTACTAGATAATTAGCAAAGTCTGCATACCATGGAGATTCTGACTGCTGCAACAGCTGTGCTTGCTGTACTACCAACAGCTGTTCATCAGGAAAAGTTTCAGTGATGCCCTTCCTTGTCAATGTACTAGTGTCTGCATCCAACTGTGACAAGTGGTCTGCCACTTGATTCTCAGTCCCCTTTCTATCTTTAATTTTCAGATCAAATTCTTGAAGTAATAAGATCCATCTGATTAGTCTTGGTTTGACATCCTTCTTTGAAATTAAATATTTGATGGTTGCATGGTCTGTGTAAACAGTTATTTTAGTACCTACCAGGAAAGTTCTGAATTTGTCAAAAGCAAAAACTACTGCCAGCAACTCTTTCTTTGTAGTGGTGTAATTTATTTGAGTTGAAGTGGAAGTTTTGCTTCCATAGTATATGGAATGAAAAACCTTATCCTTTCTTTGCCCTAATATTGCTGCCACAGAATGATCACTAGCATCGCACATCAATTCAAATGGTAAATTCCAATATGGAGATATAACTATTGGAGCACTGATCAAGGCTTTTTTTAATTCTCCAAATGCTTGAAGGCATTCTTTGTCAAAGTGAAATGGTTTGTCATGCTCCATCAATGAACATAGAGGCTTGGCTACTTTGGAAAAATCCTTAATGAATCTTCTGTAGAATCCAGCATGACCTAGAAAACTCCTAATACCCTTTACTGAAGTTGGGGGTGGCAGTTTATCTATTACCTCTATCTTGGCTTTATCTACCTCAATACTATCCTTGGATATCTTGTGACCTAGCACTATTCCTTCTTGCACCATGAAATAGCACTTCTCCCAATTGAATACTAAGTTGGTCATCTCACATCTTTTAAGAACTTCTTCCAAGTTGTGTAAACAATTACTGTATGTTTCTCCAAAAATTGAGAAATCATCCATAAAATTTCCAAAGTCTGCTCTACCATATCAGAAAATATAGACATCATGCATCTCTGAAAAGTTGCTAGAGTATTGCATAGTCCAAATGGCATTCTTCTGAAGGTAAATGTTCCATAAGGACAAGTAAATGTAGTCTTCTCTTGATCCTTTGGTCTTATAGCAATCTGGTTATAGCCTAAATACCCATCTAAAAAATAGTAGTATTGTTTTCTAGCAAGTCTGTCCAGCATCTGATCTATAAATGGAAGTTGGAAATGGTATTTCCTTGTGGCTTTGTTGAACTTCCTATAATCCATACACACTCTCCATCTAGTCATTGTCCTTATAGGAATAAGTTCATTATTCTCATTAGTCATCACTGTTATCCCTCATTTTTTTGGAACACACTGAACTGGGCATACCCATGAACTGTCTGATATTGGGTATATGATTCCAGCATCCAACCATTTGATGATTTCCTTCTTCACCACTTCTTTCATAATAAGATTCAGCATTCTCTGGTGCTCCACCGAATTACTGGAACAATCTTCTAATAAGATCTTATACATACATATTGATGGACTGATACCTTTTATATCTGCTATGGTCCATCCAATTGCTCTTCTGTATTTTCCCAGCAAATCTACTAGGCTTTGTTCTTGACCTGCATCCAAAGTAGAAGAAATGATTACATGGAGTGTGTTGTTTGGACCAAGATAAGCATACTTTAAATGTGAAGGTAACAGTTTTAATTCAAAACTAGGGGGTGATTCAATAGATGGTAAAGTTATTTTTTCTTCCATGTCTGAAAGATTCAGCTGTTCAGTAACCCTGTTGTGCCTATTAGATTTTTGTTTGTCCATCCCATCTGTTTAAATTGCTGCAACATCTTCCTCTTCAACCTCCTCAAAGGTGGTGACTTTCTTAAGTACATTACCGCATCATCTGTTTATTCTATCTGCTACAACAAGATCCATTACACTTAGGAAATTGCAATCTTCTATTTCATCAAGGTTTCTCATAGCCTTTAATACATTAAATGTGACTTGCTGATCATTCACTCTCATGGTCAGCTCTCATTTCTGCACATTTATCAGAGTCTTTCCAGTTGCTAGAAAAGGTCTGCCAAGTATAATGGGTACCTCTTTGTCAACTTCAAAATCCAGCACAATGAAATCTACTGGAAAAATGAATTTGTCAACCTTCACCAGTACATCCTCTATCTTTCCTTCAGGATATGCATGAGATTTGTCAGCCAATTGCAGAGTGACAGTTGTTGGTCTGTACTCCCCTACTCCAAGCTGCTTAAATACAGATAATGGCATCAAGTTAATACTAGCGCCCAAATCACAAAGTGCTCTGCCAGCATACTTATTCCCTATAGAGCAGGGTATTATAAAACTCCATGGATCTTTCAATTTTGTGAGAATTTTACTCTGAAGCATATGGCTGCTTTCCTGTGTTAGAGCAAAAATTTTGAATTCTCCTAACCTTTCTTTTTCGTGCCAAGATATCTTTTAGAAATTTCACATAATTTGGCATTTGCTCCAAAGCTTCCACAAAAGGTATGTTTATGTGCAGTTGCTTCAGCACTTCTAGGAATTTGCTGAACTGCTTTCTTGTTTTTGCTTCTGGAACCTTGGAGGGAAGGGTGGTGAATGTCTAAACTGCTGGTTAGATTCAGGAGGTACAAAACTTTGTTTGTTTAAGTTGGTGCAGGTTGTGGCTACTGGTGTTGTAACTTCTTTTTCAGCAAGATCTGGTTGAATTTCTTTTACAGTTGTTGTAGTTTGGTCCCTTACATCAGTGTCTTGATGGGGAGTTTGCTGTAACATGCTTCCCTTTTGAGATGGTTTTTTAGCTGAATTACATTCCATCCCATTCTTGGTCACCTCAACTAGGATATAAACATGCTTTCAAGATCCCAGACTAATCACTTTGCAGTGTTCTTTGCTCTCTCTCCTAGGGTCTTCTGTGTTGCTAGGTAAGCTTCCTTGAGTTCTGCTGCTCATTGCTATAGCTAATTGTCCCATTTGGTTCTCAAGGTTTCTCAAGGATACAACTTGACTCTGCACAATTGCTTCATTCTTTGCAATGTACTCCTTGATTAATACTTCCAATGAAGTGATTGGATCCTGACTAATATGCTTTTGCCATTGGCTTTGTTGATGAACACCAAGTGGTTGTGGTTGTGTGTTTCTACTTAGTCCATTCAATGCTGGAGCATTTCGATTCTGATTGCTCCATGAGAAATTTGGGTGTTGTTTCTAGCCTAGGTTGTAAGTATTTGAATATGAGTTGTTCTGAAGTTGTCGATTGAAGTTACCCACATAATTTACTGAGGCTGGATTTCCAGGACAATTATCAAAATCATGTTCTTCACCACAATAGACACAAGAAAGTTCAGTAACTTGCTTTATTGTTGCTGGAGCAACTGTCATGGCTTTTACCATGTTAGTCAATGAAGTTACTTGAGCTGATAAGGCTTTAATTGCATCAATGCTATGTACCCCTGCTGATCCTCTTGCTACTGGTTGCCTAGCTGAAGGCCACTGGTAATTATTATTTGCAATTCTCTCTAAAATTTCATAAGCTTCAGTGTAGGATTTGGATAACAGAGTTCTATTTGCTTAAGCATCTACCATTAACCTTGTACTCGGATTCAACCTATTGTAGAAAGTTTCCAATTGAATACAACAAGGAATACCATAATAAGAACACATTCTGAGCAAGTCCTTGAATCTTTCCCAGGCCTCGTACAAACTCTCATCTTCTAGTTGATGGAAAGAGGTAATCTAATTTCGTAATTTTGCATTCTTTGCCGGTGGAAAATATTTCATTAGGAATTTATCAGCCAATTTATTCCATGTAGTGATTGAATCAGATTGTAATGAATTTAACCATGCCCTTACTTGATCTCTTAAGGAATAAGGAAAGAGCCTCAACCTTAAGGCATCTTGCGTTGCTCCAGCAATCTTGAAAGCATCACTTACTTCCAAGAACAATTTAAGATGGAGATGAGGATCTTCATTTAGCAACCCATTGAATTGCCCAACTGTTTGAAATATTTGAAACATCACTAGTTTAACTTAAAGTTGGCATCATCTACTTCAGGTCTGATAATGCTAGGATGGACAACTTGAGGAATTAGTATAGCATAGTCTCTTATAGCTCTGTCTCTATCATCAGCCATGCAAATAATATTGTTGTTGCCTGGCTGTCTCCCGTTAGCATGTTCATTCTGCTCTTCTTGAATGTTGGCTTGTTGTAAAGGCCCATAAGGATTTAAATTTCCCTTATCTTGTAAATTATTCATGTGTGAAACAGTCTTTGAATTTCTTTGTTCTCTTCGCAATCTCCTGATTGTCCTTTCAATCTCAGGATCGAATTAGAATACCACCGACCAGTCTTTGCGCATGCACGTATTGGTCTGCCAATCAACAGAATGAATCAAGTTTAGTTCAGTGCTATCACGATTTACTTCACACTTTAAAAATAAACAATTAATCCCCTGCAACGGCGCCAAAAACTTGTTGGTTGATTTATATAATCAATTATTATCAATGTCAATGTGCAAGTATACACAACAAGTAATAAAGTGATGAGTGTTCAAGATCGTCTCCACAGGGATTGATGTTACTCAAAATGCTAAAGCAATCACAATAATGCAAGTCAACTAAAGACCGAAAAACAATTGCCAAATAATTTTATCGTAACTAATAATTGCGAGAGAATGGAAATAAAACAATACCGTAATAAAATAAACAAAGTTAAATGTGTCTAATATTCAATTGAGAATATAGTAGTTGAATGATCAAACTCTCCTAATGGGGTGACTGTTGATTATCGAATTAGCACCAGTTATTATAATAAGTGTTGTAGCACTGGGCAGAACAAATATGCATCTGCAGCTATCGCATGTTGGAAATCTTATACCCTTAAATCTACTAACAATGACCAGTTGCTCATAAATTTAAGGTATGGCTTTATGATCTTTAATCTCTCTACCTTACAAGGTGAACACCTATGTCTAGGATATCACAAAACTTAATTTCAAGTATCGCCCTTATGGGATTTAAGTTAACCTAATCCAGGAAACTCAATTTAAGAACAAGTAATACTCTAATAATTTCTACTAAAACATGCCCTTTTGCTGCTCTATCTTAATTGAAACTATTAAATGGGTGGTCAACCGAAATAACAATTATGTTCATAAAAACTATTAGAGTATAATGCCACAACATTATCATAACCACATATAAGAACAGTCAAGAACCCATTGGATTAATTGTCACTCAACTACAAGTAAATTAAGTTCATATTCTGAATGAGAAAACTAAACATAAATATACTAATCACAGAATACATCCAATCAATTAAAGGAAGAAAGATAATATGAGTTGAGCACGATGAAAGGCTAATGATCCTCCTCGGTTCTTCAATGATGCCGAACAGCACTCCTTAATCTTGATCTTCTTCTTTTTCTTGCCATTGTAATTGTTTTTGGATGATAATTCATTCCGCCACTTTTTATGTGGTACATGCCTCCTTTATATATTGCAAATTAGGTTAAAGCCAAAGCTCATAAGCGTGCATGTGTTTAAATTAGGAAACATGCAGATCGTGATTTAATTGCTGACCCGTGCCTATATTTTCTCCCGCGTTACTCCCAGATTGCTACAGCACTGGCTGCTCTAGCATCCGCAACAGCACTGTATTATTTCTTATTGTACTTTTCTTCTTTTGTGGCCATCTTCTTTCCTCATTTTTCTTATCTAATGTCTCCACATCCTTTCATGAATTTAAAACCTACAAATTAAAACTTGTTTTTAGCACAAATTACTATGATTCAAGCAAAACTTGTTAAGACTCAACTAAAATGAATATTTATGCAAAAGGTCACCAAAATGTAATCAAAACACATTATTTGCTTTCTAAATTACCTTTATTCAAGTGTAGAATGGATGTAATAACTCTCATTTCCTAGAGTTATCACTTATGCCATAGCTTTCTTTAGTCTTTCAAATGCTTCTTCAATTGGCAGATCCCATTGGAATGAATTTTTCTTCAACATTCTTGTTAGTGGTCCAGCTATCTTTCTATAATTTCGTATACACTTATAGTAATAGCCAATCAATCCTAGAAATCCTCGAAGAGCTTTAAGGGTTTAAGGTTTGGGCCAATTCAACATTGCTTATATCTTTTCAAAATCAACAGCCATACATGTATTTGATATTACATGGCCTAGGTACCTGACTTGTTCTTGGCCAAAGCTACACTTTTCCATCTTTACATACAAACGGTGAGATCTTAAAATAGAAAATACAATCTCTAATTGCTCAACATGATCAACTCATGAATTGTTGCATACTAAGATATAATCAAAGAAAACTTAAATAAATTTTCTTAAGTGAGCTCTAAATACCTCATTCATAAGTGACTAAAATGTTAATGGAGCATTTGTGAGACCGAATGGCATTACCAAGAACTCGTAGTGGCCCTCATGAGTTCTAAATGTAGTCCTTTTGACATCATCAGGATGAACCCTAATTTGATGATATCCAGATAGAAGATCTAGCTTTGCAAAAACGTTTGCACCATGTAATTTATCCAAGAGTTCTTCAATTACTTGAGTCAGAAATTTATCTTTGATAATAACTCGATTCAAAGCCCTATAATCAACACAAAAGCACAAGACCCGTCTTGTTTCTTCACTAAGATAACAGGTGAAGTGTAAGGACTGTTACTTGGTTGAATGACACCTGATCTCAACATCTCAGTGACCATTTTCTCTATTTCTGCTTACTGAAAATAAAGGTAACAATAAGGCTTTTCTGTTACCGGTCCTTGGCCAGGTTGCAGTGGTACCCTGTGATCACGGGCACACCTTGGAGGAAGGCCTTTAGGTTCTGAAAATACATCTCTGTAAGTGCTTAAAATTTGTTGCACTTGTTTCAACACTAGAAATGTTTCATTTTGAGTCTTACAAATATTTAGTTGTAGTAAAAAGCCTTCTTTCCTTTTTCCTCATCGCTTGTTGACATTGAAGGTGGCCCACCAATTTATTTTCGGGAGTATAAAGACCTTGCAACACCACATTCTACCCTTCTACCTTGAACTTCATTAGTGACTTAGAAAAATCATATTCAATAAGAACTAATATACTTAGCCATTGAGTTCCTAAAACAACATCATAGCCTTCAAGGGGTAACAAATAAAAATCCACAATTAATGGAACTCCTTGAATTTAATTAATGTATGCAGACATTTACTTGGGCTGCTCAATCTTTCACCGAATGCCACCTAACACATTGAGCTGTTTGAATGGTATCAGTTGCAGCCTCACCTTTTCGGCCAACTCTTGTTAGACAAAATTATGGGTGCTTCCAAAGTTTATAAGTATTGTCACATCCTTATGCACCAGCCTTCCCATAACTAGCATTGTTTCGAAAGTTTGAGTTCCGACCATGGCATGGAAAGAAATTGCAGGCACTGTCTCAATTTGTACAACAGCGTCATCTCCTTCGATCTTCATCCCCACATCTTCATCATTATCTCCAAAGCTTGCTTGAATTAGAAACAACCTCTTACAACGATGGCCAGGGCTGAATTTTTCATTGCATTTGAAGCACATCCCTT
Organism: Citrus australasica; assembly: GCA_029618585.1. Classification (NCBI taxonomy): domain Eukaryota; kingdom Viridiplantae; phylum Streptophyta; class Magnoliopsida; order Sapindales; family Rutaceae; genus Citrus; species Citrus australasica. The sequence goes on from JARCIV010000015.1 coordinate 535,601, forward strand.
TCTTTTTCCACTCATTCAACCCTTCAATTGTCATTTTTTTTATTAGCACACGAGGCAAGCTTAAGGGTGCTACATTGGGAGATTGAGAACCCCCTTTTGCAGTAATAGAGGATTTGTGTTTAAAGATTTCTCTTGCTTCATATAATCGTGCCAACCGAATAGCCGAAGTCAAGCTTTCTGGTTGATTGGCATGTACATCAATACGAATTGATTCGCACAAACCACTAATAAAACAACTCACTTAACATGCTTGAGGTAAATGCCCAACTTTAGCTAAGAGTTTCTAAAACTTTCTTTGATATTCCTCTACACTTCCAGTTTGCTACAATTTGGTTAGCTCTTCAAAGGAATCAAGAAGTTTGTTAGGACAATACCTTGACTGAAGCCCTTCTTTAAATTTATTCCAAGCTATGTAAACTGCTTCATGTTTCAGTAGTTGGTACCATAATTGTACATCACCCTCCAAGTAAAATGAAGCTAAAGAAACTCGATCAGCAGCAGGAGTTTCATTAATTTTGAAAATTTGTTCAACTCTACATAGCCTGCTTGTTGGATCCGCCTCGCCATCAAATCTTGGAAAGTCCAATTTTACTGGTTTTAGTGCATAGCAGTGGCTGGAACTAGCTTGAGGTGTGTTGTCGTTGCCGTTGCTATGTCCTCTTTGGACTCGTTGAAGAATTGGAGAATCTTGAGCCTTATTGTTAACTGCTGGACTTGATATTTGATCTATCTGTGCATTCAACTTTTCAAACATTAAGCTAATTTGGCCAAGGATCTCATTTTGGCTAGTGGTTAGTGACTCAATACCTTTTTCAATCTGCTCCACTCTTTGATCCATAGCCAGGCTCTGATACCACTTTGGTACAGGCAAGCTATTTTTTATCTCCTCGTCTCTTCCCATCTTGCCTTGCACTTGGTAACGTTAACTATTGGCTAATTCGAGGAAGCCAATCCCTCCAAGATGTAACACAAGTATTTCTTTGATAAAATGGTTCAAGCTTTTATTATTCAACCATAGCTTATTTATACAAACCAAACAAAATAGAAATAGAGATGAAACAAAATAATCCCAACAAATCAGGAACTAGATACTTGACAAACTAAGTTGATAATATCTCAACTAACTTAGACTTATTTAACTTTACTACTACTTTAAACTTATTCAATTGGACCGAATATGACCATTAACTCAATAAGTATATCATTTAGATTGTACTAAAATAGATGAAAATCTGTTCTCTCCAATCTCAAACCATTCTAAATCCGAAGAAAAGGGCATTAAATTTTGACAAAATTAATTTACATTCATTACTTTTTATTTCCCTTTAAAATTGAAGAAAAACCTTCTTCCAAAGTAGTTACCCATCACAATCTCATTACAAATTAAATATCGCAATCCATCCATTCCAAGAACCACACTTACAAAATTCCAAACATGGCCGGCTATCTCCATAAATTCCAAGACCCCATTCACAAAAATCCAGCCCGTTTCATCACCAATCTCATCACTATCCCATATAAACACAAAACTCCAAATTTCATAGCACCGACAGAAAGACTTGCCACCTAGCAAAGCCAAAAGGGTATTTGTATCCCTATTTGTTTACATTTTTCAAATAACATTATGGTTTGTTTACGTAAGCAATCAGATTAATTTCCATAATCTTTATGATTTTGTAACTTTTCAAGATATGATTTCGCAATCACCAAGATATGTAAACATAAATGTATTAATAATTGCATACTTCCCTTCCAATTATAGCTTCATTTATGGTCTGTATAAAGATTTCTTTCATTATAAATACAATTCATTCAGGCGCTTGCATTGTAAATATTGTTAAGACTAAAATAAAAGAAGATCCGGCCGGATGGCAGGATCTCTTTAACGATTCACATATCTCTTTTAAGTCCGAGATGTCTGTTTAAGATTGCACATGAGGCTTCTTCATTCTTCCTTTCACGAAAGTAATTTTTAGTATTGTTTACATCTCCCAAAAAAAAGGGAAAAAAAGAAGAAAAAAAAGATTATGGCAGTGTGTTTAATATCCTTAATAAACCAAAAATAGTGTTTATACTTCACTACTACAAAAATGAACATAGATGACGTTTAAATTAATCTTATGATGACGAAGTAAAATTAGTCATCTTTGCAACAGTCATCTAAAACGAGGTACAAAAGATGACGCGTAAAGAGAGTCATCTAATAAGTATCATAGATGACTCATTTTTTAAAAAGCAGTCGTCTAATGTTGTTCTAATTTTCGACAGAATGGTGTTCAATATGCACATAGGTGACTTACTTTTCAAAAAATCAGTCATCTATAATAATAACGGTTATGCACATAGGTGACTTACTTTTCAAAAAATAAGTCATCTATTATTATCATCATCATCATAATAATAATAATCATCAATCTCATCATCATCATCATCATTATTATTATTATTGCGATAATTTTTTTTGAAAAGCTGCAACATAAAAATAAATATTCAAACAATTGCAATAGTCGTATATAAATTTGGTACATGACAAACAATACCAAAAATATTCTTTATGTTTACAATTTCCAAATGAAAGTAACTAGATATCCATAACTCTTTTTTCTTAAAATAGAACTGTATTACATTCTTCACAAGAGCAACAAAATGCAGCTACCCCTCCAGTTGGCTACTCCAATAATCATGCCAAACCCAAAGGGAGTTGGAGAGTGAAACCTTTAGATGAACCTTCCTTAATTACAAAATGAAAATAATTGAAATAATTTTATAAACTTTTTAATATCTTATTCGAAACAAAGATAATAACAAAGATGTAGATAAAAATAATAATCCTATTCATTTACTAACCTCACAAAGTCATTGTGCTGCAAACTTTAGCGAAAAATGTTCTGCCATATGTACTCTGCCCACTCCACTCTTACTTTATCAATATCTTTTTGGGTGAAACTATCTCGTCCAACAAACTATATATCATGCACAAAATCGTCAACATTAATACATGCATCAACCTTATGAAATATATAAATTTTAAAAGGAAAAGGAGATTACTACCAAGTTTTTTATTGAATCAGTCTGGTTTTCAATGATTTCCTTCATAAATCTCATGACATAATATCCACATTCAGTATTTGTAGTTTGTTGAGGACACTACAAATAAATTTTGAACTAATTAATGTCATTTACATATGAAATAAATTTAAATTGAACATACATATGTACAATTTCATATACCTTAACCCTTTTCCAAACAAAGGATTTTCGATTCGCATTTCCCATTTTTGCTACAAAAATCTTGAAAGCACTTAAGATACATAATTAAATACACATTTAGTCAAGCATGTTTTAATAAATGCATTATAATCGACAAAAATGACAATAACTTACAGTGATACAAAGTTCTTCAAATCAGGGCGAGGACATAGTATGTGATTAGAATTTGTTGCATGAACCATTGCAAAATCTATAAATCTTTCAACACCAATCTCATAATCTTTTGATCTTCGATCCATAGACATCCAAGATTTATCCATTCTGAATGTAAAATATAAATATATCATTCTAAAATATTTTCCATAATTTCCTTGTAAGTATCTATGTCCTAATTTGAGAAAAAGTAAAACATAGGACCTTAATATTATTATTCTATCAAAATAATATCAATAAAAACATTAATTTACTAAAGCACATAACATAATAAATTGACCAAAGCTTAATGGACATGAAGTGTCAGGGACTAAACACAAAAGCACAACAAAATGGATTGCTACAATGGAGAGCATTTGTATTAAGTGCTAAGCATATATATGATGACAAGTATAAACATCTGAATTTTTAAAAAATATGTATTAGTTTCTGAAACTAACATTATTTCTCTTATTAATATTTGTTCATATATTAGATTCAAGATGTTTTATTAATTAATTATTAAATTGTATACTTTATGTCTTTATTTCTATATTACTTGTATTAAAAATAAATAAGTTAAAATAATATTTTTTTATAATTATATACTCTATTAAATTATAATCTCTTTATAGTAATAAAATTATTTTGATTCTAATAATATGATTATAATTATAGGTAGATTTTACAATATTCTATATGATGCTAAAGGAAAGAGGATGAAATATTAATTAATATTGTAATATCACATAATATTATATAAATGCTTATTTTATTAATTCTTCGTTAGTTTTTATTTTTTATTAGTTTTTTAATAAGAAAGTATGTGTGTATATAAATAATTTTAAGTTATTTGAAGAATTCGAAATATTTATAATTTTGCAACAAATCCCACATGGCGCTTGTCGTTCTTGGTTTCCCAATTTCGTAAAAGATAAGATGAAAGAAAAGAGAAGGGGAAAAGAAAAGAAAGATAATCATTTCTAATGCCTAGTTTTAACTTCCAAGGGAAGAACAAGTATCTCAGGAAACAAAAATAGTAAATGTATGCGATAATAATAGGAATAAGCTTGGGTATCTGTACCCATCCCACGTCTCATAACCTCGTTACATAGCACGTTTTTTATTGGGTGGCAATATGAATCATGATATAAGGTAGTGGTTGTCTGTACCGTAAAGAAGGATGAACATTAAGTGAAGAAAGTAGGCATCTAATTCTAATTCTAACAGTAGAATGCCAGGTGAAACTTTTGGATATACTTTTAACGCCTGCTTCCAAGTTCCAATACTCTTGTCTGCAAGGAACCTGAGTTAGTTCTAGCCGCCTATTGTCTTTTGCCATATAAAGAAACAGTAAATTTGTGAAACTTGGTTTCAATTTTTATGTGTGTGTTTTTTTTTTCCCCCGAGAGTCGTTGCTTTTTTGCGTGAGATTGATAACTTATTAAATTTAAAAGGAGCACGACATGATTCAACCAAATTTGTAACTTCCCTAAAAAATTAATCCCCAGAAAAAATTTCACTGTTCATCCATATTTTCAACATTTGCTATTCAAATAGAGTAAATTAGACAAAGAAAAGAAAAGAAAAAACAGCACATGTAGGCCACCCACAATCAAACAATCCATAATTTTCTTTCTCAAACATGATTAAACAAAAGAAAAGAAAGTACCTTTATGTGGGGACCGAAGCTTTTAAAATCCAATATACAAGGTAGCCGAATGCTTCAACAATTTCCTTGATAGTGATGTGGTCCCAAGCTTTACAATCTTCTTCCCAACATGTGCGGTCCAGAGCTTCCAGATTTCTTCCCAATTTGTCTTCACTTCCACTATGTGTGAACAGTTAGGGTTTACGATTTTGGGTCTATATAAATAATGGGTGAAATTTAGAGTTTGGAACTTGGAAATAGAAGATAGGAAGATGTTTTGTACCGGCAAAGGGGAATTTTACAGAGAAAGAAAGTCATAGAAGAATGGAGGCTGAAACAAAGAGAATGATATTTCACGGTAGACAAAGAAAGTAAAGAGAGAAAGCGGCATTTTTATACTACAAACTAAATGACACATTTTAAAAAGAAGAGTCACCTTTTAATTAATTAAAGATGACTTCTTGTTTAGTGGTGAGTCATTTTTATGTGATAAATAAAAACAATTTTATAATATATGACTTCCAAAAGTAAATAAAAGTCATCTAAACTAATAGATGACAATTAATAGTATGTTTGTCATGTATTACATGTCATCTTTGTCCTGTTTTGTAGTAGTGCTTCGTGAGTAATTTTATGCTTATTTAGTTGGGATATTAAGGCGACATTTATTTTTTTATTTGAAATTTAAATAGATCCGAATCAATCTGAATACTGAGTAAACCTAAATGTTTGAATCTAAATAATTTTTTTTTTTTGCTAAATCTCTAAAAATAAATATTCAATTATATATTTTTTCAACTTTAAAACTAAAAACATTTATTTTTACATTTGTACCCTTATTAAATTTAAATGTTAAATAAATAATGTATATCTCAAAGAACATAAATATCATAGTATTTTATCATAACTTAAATCATGTTCAAATGAATACAAAATTACTTTGAAATTCTAATATAAAGAATATTATATTCAATTTTTATCATCCATTTTCCAAATTCTACATTTGCTTTATTCCAGTTCAAAATAATTAGGCTTTACACTAAAAAATTAGAAGCTAGCTTAGCTTTATAATTGTGATGTTGAGCAAATAATGCATCATCCATTGACACCTTTTGAAGAAAATTATATATTTCCATTCAGGCCACTATTATTTTTCAAAAAACCAAAACACGTAATATATTCACTACATAAATGAAAAGTTCAACAAAGAACCCTATGAGAAAGTTGACTTATTACATAAGGGCAATATACTTCAAAATTTCCATAATGACACCAAACAAAACATTAACACCTATGAACTAGGAAAAAAGAATATTGAAGCCACCTTGGTAAGCTATCAATCCATCCAATTCATTTTTCTTCACACTTCTTGCTGATCCACATTGGTGTATAAATAAGGTGTTTTTACCTCACAATCGTCATCTTCTAAATTAATTGGAGTTCAGATAATATTAATGATATATTGCACATTTCTGTTATCCCTTCCGCTCCAAAACTCTAATTATAAGCTGCAGTTGCTACTAAACCTAAGAATAATGCCTCTAACTCTTCAGTATTGTTTAAAGGTTTATTGCAAGATTGCTTATCTTCTAAATATTTCTATTCAGTTATAAAATAAATGAATAATTAGTTATATTGTAAATTTTTCCAGAATTCAATTAAATGTAAGAAAAAATAAAAGATGTTACCTTCAAATATTCTTCCCATATTTCAAGTGGCCTATTCGAAGTACGAATAGTGGAATGGTAACTATGTTCTATTGCTATTGTTAATTCCAGCCATATAGTACTGCATTTTCATATAATCCCACATATTTTAAAGCAGTTTCGAGGTAAAAGCTTTTCACGTCATTGTTTGTAGTTCCTGAGAAATTATATTCCAAGCAACAGACTTTAAGATTTCCCCAAATCTATTTTCTATTGTTCCCTTCATGCGTGTAAAGATCAATAAAATACTTCTTATAAGCAATATATGTCCAATTCAATCTTTCACTTGTGAAGATATCTATATAAAAAAATTCTACAAAAATATTTTAGTGGAACCAATTTGAATTAGTTTCAAGCAATATTGAAACTTAACTCTAAAAATCACCTTTGTCAACATATCTGATGGGTTATCCTTGATATCGATCTTTTTTAATAACGCATCACTGCCCTCGATAACCTCTCTCACATAATGATATTTCACATCTATGTGTTTTGTCCAAGCATGATATGTTGGATTCTTTGCAAGGAATATCGCACTTTGGTTATCACAAAAGACTTCAATGTTCTCTTGGATCACTTCCAAATCACTCAACAAGCCTTTTAACCAAATAACTTCGTTTACAACCTCAGTTACTGCCATATACTCTGCTTCCATAGTGGATAGAACAATTTTCAATTGTAGAATCGACCTCCAGCTAATCGGACCTCCACCCAATGTGAATACATAGCCCGTTGTTGATCTTCGCTTATCTAAGTCTCTGGCGAAATTAGAATCACAATACCGACACATTGTTGACCACAATCCTTCTTGAAGAATAACCCAACATCAACTGTTCCATACAGATATCAGAGAATCTACTTTACTGCACACCAGTAATTTTTACCCGGATTGTGCATGTATCTACTAACCATGCTCACTGCTTAAGATATATCAGGCCTTGTGCATACCATAGTAGACATAAGACTACCCACAACACTAGCATATGGAATACGAACCATGTAATCGCGCTCCTCTTAAGATGTAGGACATGAAAAAGAGCTTAATTTGAAATGAGGAGTTAGATGTGTACATACCGATTTAATTTTGTCATCCATACCGAATCTTTCTAGCACTTTCTTCAAATAAGATTTTTGAGTCAACCATACGCTCCTATTCTTTTTGTCTCTACAGATCTCCATCCCAAGTATTCTTTGTACATCACCCAAATCTTTCATCTCGAACTCAGAAGCTAGTTGCTTCTTCAGTTTCTTGATCTCATCTCTATTCTTTGAAGCTATAAGTATATCGTCGACATAGAGTAACAAATAGATGAAAGGTCCATCTAGTAGTCTTCTAAAGTAAACACAATGATCATGTTCACTTCTGATAAATTTCTGCCCTTGTATAAATTGATCAAATCTTTTGTACCACTGCCTTGGCGATTTCTTCAGTCTGTACAAAGATTTAATCAACTTACATATATGATTCTCCTTTCCAGTACGTTTGAAACCACAAGGCTGAGTCATATAGATTTCCTCCTCCAAATCTACATGTAAGAATGTCGTCTTAACATCCAATTGAGCTAACTCTAACTCATATTCAGCAACTAAGGCAAGTAGGATACAAATTGAAGTATGTTTCACAATTGGAGAGAATACTTCATTATAATCAGTACCTTCCTTGTGAGCAAAATCTTTTACTACGAGCCTTGCCTTGTATCGAGAAGTTGATTGATTTGGAGATCCTTACTTTATGGTGCAAACCCATTTATTACCAATAACCCTTTTTCCCTTTGGTAATTTTACAGGTTCCTAAGTCTGGTTTTCATGGAGAGATTTTATCTCTTCCTCCATGGCTAACTTTCATTGATCACTTGCACTGTTGTGTAATGCTTCACTGAAAGTGTTGGGAATATCATTATCAACAACTGGAAGTGCATAGGCTACCACCATATCTTTTATAAACCATTCAGGTTTCTTTATCTCTCTTCTTGGTCTCCTTATTGCTATAGAATCATTATTATCTACATCATCAGTTGTTTCTTCATTTTGTGAGACATCAGAAGAAACAACTTCTTCTTTAACTCTGGGTGTCACCTCTATAATTGAACCCTTTTCTAATCTATAACTAACTGGTACATATGGAGTTGCATCAAAATTTGAGAGAATCCAAAAATTAAGAGCTTAATAATTCAAGAGAAGAATTATTCAGAGAGTGAGCAATTGGAGAATTCTAAATTGAGAGGTTTTTCCTTTCAAGTGTGTGAGAGTACTAAGTGCATTTGAGTTTTAGAAAGTGAGTTTTCTTTACTCAAATTTTGTACTCCAATAATTGTTAGTTATACAATTATTTTCTCTTACTCCCGTGGATGTAGGTATAATTGCCGAACCACATAAAATTCTGTCTTTTATTTTTCTGTGATTATTTGGTGCGCTTGATTCTGCATTCCGCGCACAACATTCTGTAGATAAGCAAGTTAATACAAGTCAATAAATAATTGAAGAAATCTTGAATTCTTCATAGCTTGTGTTGTGCAAATTTTATTGAACTTGCAAGCGTACGAATCTATTGTAGAATAGACTAATGGTGACGAGTATCGATCCCACGAGGAGGTCGATTTCAATTGTGTGTAGAATTAATTTTGTAAATGGGTGGTTGGATTTGTGGTGGAAATGATTTAGATTATCCTAAAATTGGAATTGAAATGGCGAGAATAAATTCTAAAATTGGAATTGAAATAGCGAGAATAAATTGAAGAGAAATATATTGAGATAATGTACTTAGGTATCTGGATCCGTATCAACATGCATCATGGGCTAAATAATCCTTATTAATGTCAATTAAATCATGAGGGGGAAATTCACACCTCATGAACCACGCTCTAATTAATATGGTACTAAGGGCTTATCGTGCCAAATAATAATAACCTTATACTAGGGAGCCGGTGTAACCAGGGCGGTATCTAGACAACATTATTATTATTTGTCGACGAAAAGTCAAATCATCCACAAAAATTAGAGGGAAAAAGAAAATAAATTTACCAAATAAAGCCCATGACACACGTTGAGACTTCATCTTCAAAGATATCAAATTAGCGGGGGAGGCCCCCTTTTTATAGATACATAGAGTAAATCACGTTGAGACTTCATCTTTAAAGATATCAAATTAGCGGGGGAGGCCCCCTTTTTATAGATACATAGAGTAAATCATGGACATCGGATTAAAAATAGTTTGGACGCTCAGGATTGTGCCACGTCATCAGTCAACAGTACTCGGTTTGACCACGTGGATGAACAGTAACACAGTTTGACCCGGGTTGAACAGTGACGCGGTTTGGTTGAAAATAATCCTGTGTGATGCATGTACTGTAAGCGAGATTTTTGGTCCACTGATATGCTGCCACGTCACCATCAACAGTACATAAGAATTTTAGTTTAATAGGATCGTGACACCTCATCAGTCAATGCCACATCATCGATCAATGCCACATCATCGATCCGTCTATGTGAACAGTGTCATGAACAGTAACGTAGATGGTACCATACACATGAATAGTACCGTACATGTGAATAGTGCCATTTTTCCTTTTATGCTCCTCCTAAGGTTTTCGACCGTCCTGAGTTCAAAAGTGATGTCCGTTTTGCCGTCTGATATCTCGTTTATTGTAAAATGACCATGATGCCCCTAAAATACATAAAATATTTAATTAAAATAAAACACACATAATTAAATTACAAGAAGCTTAAATACATAAAAGTAAGGGTTGTTAGTAAGACGTGAAATGTAAAATGACGACTTTCTCCTTTATAAATATACATTTTCTAACATTCAACACACCCCCCAACCAGCTTATTGCTAGTCCCTAGCAAATAAAGAGAAAAAAAAATTCACATCCAAAATGATATTTTTTAAACACTCTTGTTTATTCAATCAGACTAATGATAACAATCAAATAAAAGTATAAGCATTATCTCAAGTCTAAAGAAACATCACACCCACATCAACCATCCACATAAATCAACCCAGTAGACTTTGTTATAGCTACCTTCAAGAATGACATGTTAAACTCCAAAATCTCACTCGAAGTAGTGACACTCTCACAAAGAAATTAAACCCAATAAACAATGAATGGTAATTGAGAGAAAATAATAAAAAAATGATATCACATGCTCTCACCAAGATGAAAGAAATATGCCCTTAGCTTAGAAATAATACGATCTCAAGTCAAATAAAAATGCTAGTCAACCCAATTTATTTTTTTCTCTTTTTTTTATTATACATCACAAATCTTTTTAGCCCATATAACTAGCTTCTACTTCAGACTATAATTCCCTAAAATCAAGAAGGACTTTTATTAGGACGTAACGTAGGCTAGGGACATGGTTAACAAAGAAGGGAAATAAGGAAAACAAAGTGTATGTTTGATAAAAATGCAGAGGAATTTTTTTTTTGGAAGTTACAAGGTGGATTTCACCTATTATTGTTATATATATATATATTGAAACAATTTTTTTTGCTTTTGCTTGGCACAACGTTACTGAACAAAATAATTATTTACATTTTTCTTAAACATAAATAGGTGATGGAACTTATAAGACATCGGGTAATACTCCAAATTGGAGTGGGTCAAGATGATAAGGTTAACAAATAAAATGCTTTTTTTTAAAGGCTCAAAATGGTTAACTATGGATATTTCACAAAAGGGATGGCTATAAAAATTCAAACGGATCAAAAGTGGCATTTCCATCGTCTTTTAGGGCTCTAAATAATCTTTCATATCTACTAGTTAAATGGGCTTCCAAATGTAGCAACACACATTTTTTTTAATTTTATAATTTTTTTTAGGGTTAACTCAAAAGAAATCTAGAGATCGTGTATACAATAATAAACTACTAAGCTGTATAAAGAATTGGCAAAAGGGTTACTCTCCAAGAAAAATGATAGGCTCAAAAACTCACTTGGTACTTATTATAACATGTTCATTCCTTTAAGCAACTCATATTTGTCTCCGACATCAACATATAGAGTAGCAAACATAGTGTAACATCACTTAAGACAAAAGATAAAACAGATATTAAAATTTGAAATTAATCATGTCATCCAATGTTAAAACAAACCACAATTTTTTTTTAAACAACATTCTACTCCCCAACCTATTCTAAACATGAAAGGAAAGTATGATGAAGAAATGTGAAAATGATGCAGAAAAATTTATTAGAAAAAGAAATTTTTTTTTTACTAAGAAGATGCATTTCTAGAGACACTACACTCCATATTCAGCCATCTTCAATGCAAAAAGTTAGCAACAGTTAGTTTCTACAAACAAAAATTAGTAAAAATTTAACCAAGATTCCACAATTGTCGACTATTCCCTCCCCCCAACCAGAATGAAACATTGTCCTTAATGTTTTAAAGGAAAAAAGTAGAGTTTAGAAGACATCACCTGGGTGGTGCAACATAGAAGAAAATATTCCCTCCCCCCAATCTAATTTGTACTTTTTACTGCGGCTACTGTTACCATCATTATTTGGACATTCCAACACAAAGGTCCAGGGGTCTGGCTCTGGTCTATAAGCTTGTAACAGATCAAGTAGCTCATTAGCAGTGTGAGCACAAATAAAAAGCTTTTTGGCATTGGAAGGAACGAAATAGTTTTTTATTGCATGGTTAAGAAATGCGATAAAGCCATCATAAAAATTATTGACATTTAACAAATCGATGGGTTTCTGGTGAATGTGCAGATGGGCCCAAGATGCTAATGTGATAAGTGCCTCTTGTGTTGCAAGATCTCTTGGAAGGAAAATAAAAGCATCAGCATGATTAAGCATTTCAGTTATTCTTTCTTGCATACCTGAGATGACTAACTCTTCTCCAGTTGATGAGTCAGACAAACTGCCCTTGGGATGATGCCTAACACTTGGCTTCCTCTGACAAAAGCAGCTTCTGAGACCAATTTTGATAACCCTCGGTTACCTCCTCCATACACCAAGTGTAATTTTCTCTCTGCTATGCTTCGACCAAGATCTATGGCTGCATCAACGAATTCTTTATGTTTGCCATAGGTAAATCCAGAAAACACACAAATATTCTTGAATTGTCTATTAGGAGTAGCTGCCATTGGGATACTTCTCAAAAGCAATTTGTGAGTGCTTAACAAAAAGTCATATTTAAGAATCTTGGTGACAGTGGGTCACAACTGTGTATGAGGTGGCATGTCAGTGTCAAATAACACGTAAAGCACATGGATCGTGAGTCAAAAAGGAAACAGTAAAAAGAAAAAGAAATAATGATAAAATAAAATTATTAAAGACAATAATGGAAAAGATAAAATAACAGTGAAATAAAATAATAGTGAAGTAAAATGATATTTACAGGTAGTTGCGATTGTGGCTCACATCTTCCTCTGGTTTTACGTCCAGAAACGGCTTGAACGCCCTCTATAAGTCGAGGATAGGCTTCCCATCCAGTTTTCTTATAAACTAGCAAACAGGGTCGTTTATAGTCAGATTCCCGAGACTATATCGTGTATGCTCTTTCTGGAATAATGGTCATAACTGGAGAATCGCTCCTTTCACATATCCACTGGGATGCGTTTCAGGAGACATAAGGATATCATCCAACGACTCATTATTCAAGCCATCCCTAATGAATTGAATCTTATCTTTCCTGTTATCAGACACCATTCCTAAAGAACATGGGTTTTTATCGCAACATATTCTGGCACACTTATGACAAGCAACAGAAATTCTTCGAGCTCGTCGTTTTCTTGCATAATTTCCTTTACCACATCTAGACATGTATGCAATAAATTTTGGAGGTAACTCACCTGCCAATCGTACTTTAGCCTCGATTAACCAACGGATGTCAGCAGGTATATTATTCCTCATGAGCAATCGCATGCGTTCGAACCGGGCTTTATAGATTGTAAAGAGGGCATTCTGAGGAGGTGAAGGGAATCGCTTGTGAAGCTTTACTAGAATCTCGTTTCTGTCTATACCTTCGCCTCAGAATATCAGTTATTATGGGAAACTGAAGTAACCGACTTGATTGTCACAAAGTACCGTTATCCGCCACTTCACCGGGGTAACAAACTAAAGCATACAAACAGAAAAACAAATTAAAACACACAAAGAAAATTAAAATCGTCCTCTTATTGAATTTACCTCAAGCTCCAACCGAATGTCGTAAACACTTCTCTCAATGTCTCTGAGTTGGCTTTCTAAACCCTCAACATAGGATACTAACTCTGGTGGTTGTAGAGCCCAAATACGATGAGTTTTAACATGTTGAAGTGGTTTAAGAATGTTCAGAACGAACGGTCTAAGTATGGTCCTTATAATTAACAATGATAAGAGAAAACTTAATGGTAAAACAAACACACTTATGCAAAAATAATTTCAATTAGCAAAAGAATAATAAAAAGAAAGAAAGAAAAATCAAACCACCGAAAAGAAAAAAAATCAATTCAAATCTGGTGGGTCACTCAAATTTATTTCGGTGTCTTCTCCATCTGGTTGGTACTCTAGATATGGCTTTAATCTTTGACCATTAACTTTAAATGTGAAACCATTCTTTGGGTCCTTAATTTCAATTGCCCCATGTGGAAAAATAGCATGAATAATAAATGGGCCAGACCAACGAGAGCGTAACTTACCTGGGAATAGGTGCAAGCGAGAATTGAATAAAAGCACTTTCTGACTTGGAGTAAAAGATTTTCTCATAATTTGCTTGTCGTGGAGAACTTTCATTCGTAGCTTGTAAATCTTGGCATTTTCGTATGCGTTATTGTGAATTTCTTCAAGTTCTGCCAGTTGTAATATTCTTTCTGAGCTGGCTTGCTGCATGTAAAAGTTGAATTTCTTAATGGCCCAATATGCACGATGCTCGAGTTCCACAGGTAGGTGGCAAGCGTTTCCATGCACTAGCTTGTAGGGTGACATCCCAATTGGGGTCTTGAAAGCTGTTCTATATGCCCATAATGCATCATCAAGTCTTAATGACTAATCTTTTATGTCCGGCCTCACCGTCTTTTCTAATATGTGCTTTATTTCTCGATTGGAGATCTCAACTTGGCCACTGGTCTGAGGATGATATGGGGTCGCCACTTTGTGAGTGATGGAATACTTTGTCAAAGGAGCTTTGAATACTTTGTTACAAAAGTGGGTACCATCATCACTGATTATTGCTCGAAGGAATCCAAAGTGCGAAACAATATTGCTTTTCAAAAATCCTATCACCACATTGTGATCATTGATTCTGCATGAAATTGCTTCTACCCATTTCAATACGTAGTCAACAGCAACCAATATGTATTGATGACCAAAAGAATGGGGAAAGAGTCCCATGAAGTCAATACCCGATACATAAAAAATCTCAACCACTAAAATTGGATTTAGTGGCATCATATTCCTTCGCGTAATGCTCCTCATTCGTTGACACCTATCACATGAAGAACAGAAAGTGTAAGCGTCTCGAAGTATAGTTAGCCAATAGAAACCACATTGTAAATCTTTAGTCACTGTTTTCTTAGCACTAAAATGGCCTCCACAAGCTTGTTGATGGCAGAATGAAAGGATATTCTGAATTTCATTTTCTAGGACACATCGTCTAACAATTTGATCTGCACAATACTTGAACAAATAAGGGATGAAAAGAAATTCTTTATTTCCGCAAAAAATTTAGTCTTGTCTTACTTGATCCAATGCTCTGGAAGTTTACCTGTAACAAGATAATTAACTGTATCAGCATACCAAGGTAATACTTCCACACTCATTAATTGTTCATCTGAAAATGACTCATTTTATGGTAATGGTTCTGTAATTGTGTCAAAATAGAGACGAGAGAGATGATCCGCCACAATATTCTCTGTGCCTTTCTTATCTTTGAATTCCAAGTCAAATTCCTTAAAAAGTAACACCCAACGAATTAGTCTAGCTTTTGTATCTTTCTTTGTGAGAAGATATTTAAAAGTAACATGATCTGTGAACACAATTATTTTACAACCAATGAGATAAAATCAAAATTTTTCCAATACAAACACTACTGCTAGCATTTCTTTTTCAGTAGTTGAATAGTTCAACTGTGCATCATTCAATGTCATACTAGCATAATAAATAACATAGGGAATTCGATCAACTCTTTGTCCTAATACTGCTCCTACTGCATAATCAGATGCATCACACATGAGTTCAAATGGTAAGCTCCAGTTTGGGGCCTGAATGATGGGTGATGATGTCAACAACTACTTTAATTTTTCAAACGCCACAAGACATGAATCATTAAAGATAAAAGGTACATCTTTAGCAAGTAAATTGCATAAGGGTCTAGAAACTTTGCTAAAATCTTTAATGAAACGTCTATAGAAACCAGCATGCCCAAGTAAAGATCTTACTTCTCTGACTGTTTTGGGTGGAAGAAGATTAGAAATGAGATCCATCTTGGCTTTGTCAACCTCAATACCTTTGCTTGAAATGATATGACCGAGGACAATACCTTATTTTACCATAAAATGACACTTCTCCTAATTTAAGACTAAGTTCTTCTTGATACATCTCTACAAAACTATTGTTGGATGATGTAAACATTGATCAAACGAGTCACCAAAAATAGAAAAATCATCCATAAAGACTTCAAGGAATCGTTCAACCATATCAGAAAAAATACTTAACATACATCGTTAAAATGTAGCAGGAGCATTACATAATCCAAATGGCATTCTCCTATATGCAAAAGTGCTAAAAGTACAAGTGAAAGCGGTCTTCTCTTGATCTTTTGGTGCTATGGGAATCTGATTATATACTGAGTAGCCATCTAAAAAGCAATAAAATTCATAACCTGTTAATCTATCAAGCATTTGATCGATAAATGGTAAAGGAAAATGGTCTTTACGTGTGACAGAATTTAACTTTCTATAATCAATGCATACACGTCATCCTGTACTTACTCTAGTTGGTATTAATTCATTATCAGCATTGGTAACTACTGTGACTCCTGACTTTTTAGGGACAACTTGTATAGGACTGACCCATGAACTATTAGAAATTCGGTAAATAATACTTGCGTCTAATAGCTTAAGGACTTCAGTTCTAACAACTTCTTTCATATTAGAATTTAACCGACGTTGCATTTCCCTAGTAGATTTAGCATTTTCATCAATGTGAATGTAATGCATGCAGTCTACTGGATTTACACCTTTTATGTCTACTATGGTCCATTCTAAGGCTCCTTTGTGCTCTTTTAAAACATCCAACAACTTAACTTTTTGTTCGACTTTTAGGGACGATGAGATGATTACCGGTAGAGTACTTTCTTCTCCCAGAAATGCATATTCCAAAGTGTTGGGCAATGGTTTGAGCTTGAGTTTCGGTGGTGATTTTGATGATGGGATGAGTTTCTTCTCTAATGGTGCTAGTTGTTCAACTCTTGACTTCCATTTATTAGTGTCCATGGTTGGTGCTAAGTCAAGTAGGGCGTTCACCTCATCGACCGATCTGTCAATATCAAAATCCAAACTAAAGTGAATTAAACATGTTTGTAAAGGATCATCACTAAGGTTTGAAAAAAAAAGTATTATTAACTATTGTTTCTATTAAATCCACATCAACAATTCCATCATCTGCATTGTAAGGTTGTTTGACAATGTTGAAAATGTTCAACTCCATAGTTATGTTGCCGAAGGACAACTGTATATTTCCAATCCTACATTGAATGTCAGCATCCGCAGTTGCCAAGAAAGGTCGACCTAGAATAATGAGAATGTGCTTCCTTGAATCCTGTATTGGTTGAGTGTCAATTTCAATGAAATCAACAGGAAAATAAAACTTGTTGACCTGGATAAGCACGTCCTCCACAATACCACGAGCTATTTTCGTGGACCGGTCTACAAGTTGTAACACCACTGGAGTTAGGTGCAATTCTCTAAGTCCAAGTTTCAAAAATACTGAGTAAGGCAACAGATTTACACTAGCTCCTAAATCCAACAAAGCATTCTCAATTGTGTGGTTCCCTATGCTACATTAGATAGTGGGGGAGCCTGGGTCTTTGCATTTTAGAGGAATTTTATGTTGGAGTATAGAACTAACGTTTTCTGTTAAAAATGCCTTCTTTTGAACATGAATGTTTTTCTTTTTAGTACAAAGGTCTTTAAGAAACTTGGCATAAGATGGAACTTGCTTTATAGCATCAAGTAAAGGGATGTTAACACTTACCTGTTTGAAGATTTCGAGAATCTCACCTGTGGATTTTCCCTTCTTTCCTTTCGCTAATCTCTGAGGAAATTGAGCTTTCGGAACGTATTCTTGTGGTTTGGTTTCTTCTCTCTCCTCCGGTGATGAGTCCTCAACACTCACAGGTACAATTTGATTTTCTTTTGTCACCGGCATCTCCACTTTGTTGTCGACTTCTTTTCCTTTTCGTAAGGTTATGACAGCTTTGATCTCTCCATGTGTGCTGTGGTGAACTAGTACTTGCTTCATGCACTCCTTTAGGGTTAGGCACTGGTTGACTTGGAAACTTGCCTTTCTCAACAGTTATTGCCAAGGTCTGAACTGAAGAAGCAAGTTGTCCCACCATCTTCTCGAGGCTTGAAACTGATTGGGCTTGTGAGTTGAAGCCTACTCTCAACTCATTTCGTAGTCCATCAGTGGTGCGGTTCTGTTGCTCAATCGTGAAGTGAGTAACATTCCTGAAATTCTAGAATGCATCCTCCCATGGTCTGGGTTAAGAGTAGTTCTGGTTCTGATTGTATGGTCTAAATGGGGGCTGAGAGGCTTGAGGATTTTGAGGAATTGGTGGAGCTAGAGTTGCTGGTCCATTCTATTGGAATCCTTGAGACCATGAAAAATTGGGTTGGTCTCTCCATCCAGGGTTATATGTGTTAGAGTATGGGTTGTAATTCAATAGTTTTCTCATTACACCTATGGCATTGGCTTGATCTGAGTATGAGTTATGGTCATGTGAACCTCATTTACTCCCTTAATTCTTCTAGTATTCCTGAGTGATCGACTCTGTAGTTGGGAATTATCCGCTTGTCGTTGGAAGAATTCCCAAATCTCTTATGCACTTTTTGGCATTAGCTCTCCTCCACTTGTTGCCATTAGCCATTCTTACATATTCGGCAATAATCCCTCCAACAAGTATTGGCATTGGTGTCATTTCTCGTACCCATGATGTGGACACTTCAAGAGTAGCCCATTGAATCGCTCCCATGTTTTGAAAAACTGCTTGTCTTCTCTCTGGGTAAACTCTGAGATTTCCCTGCGAATAGCATTGGTTTTATGCACTGGGAAATATTTATTCAAAAATTTAGTTACTATTTGTTCCCATGATGTGATGCTATTGGCAGGTAATTTATTAAGCCATGAACGAGCTCTATCCTTTAAAGAAAATGGGAATAATCTGAGTTTAACATCATCGTCTGAAAAATTTTCATATCTAAATGTTTGACAAATAGCATGAAAATTATTCAGATGATTATATGTGTCCTCATTTTCTAGGCCATACAATGTTGGGAGAGAATTTAGCACACTAGGTTTTAATTCAAACTCCTAGTAGCTACATTTAGGTATCTTATACATGATGTGCTCAAATTAGCTAATGGACTAAAATAGTCCTTAAATGGCCTCTCATGTGGTGCTTGTAAATCCATTCCAAATTTATTTTTAACGTGCTTGTGTGTGCGAAGTGTTTTTTTCTAATTCAAGGTCTATAGGTTCAAGATTAGGCAATAATGACCTACGACTATGCATGCAAAACAAATAAAATAAAAATAGAGATGGGAACAAAACAAATAAAAATAAAGAAGAGGGAGAAATTACGATACTAACCTTATTGTGCTATTATAACCTTACTAAAAAAATACATGAAATAAATTAATTAAAAAAATTAGTAAGATAAACAAAAATTACAAAAAAGAAAAAAATAACTTGAAAATCAAATTACAGAATTTTAAAGAAGAGAACAAGAAAAGAAATTATAACCTTTAAATGTAGATTCACTTTTTTTTCTTTTTCTTTTTTAATAATAAAAAAATAAAAGAAATTATTCACAAAAATTAATTTTACGAATTAAAATAACTTACCTCCTCAGCAACGGCGCCAAAAACTTGTTGTGCAAATTTTATTGAACTCGCAAGCGTACGAATCTATTGTAGAATAGACTAATGGTGACGAGTATCGATCCCACGAGGAGGTGGATTTTAATTATGTTTAGAATTAATTTTGTAAATGGGTGGTTGGATTTGTGGTGAAAATGATTTGGATTGTCCTAAAATTGGAATTGAAATGGCGAGAATAAATTCTAAAATTGGAATTGAAATGGCGAGAATAAATTGAAGAGAAATCTATTGAGATAACGTACTTGGGTACCTGGATCCGTATCAACATGCATCATGGGCTAAATAATCCTTATTAATGCCAATTAAATCATGAGGGAGGAATCCACACCTCATGAATCACGCTCTAATCAATATGATGCTAAGGACTTATCGTACCAAATAATAATAACCTTGTACTAGGGAGCCGGCGTAACCAGAGCGGTATCTAGACAAGATTATTATTATTTGTCGACGAAAAGTCAAATCATCCACAAAAATTAGAGGGGAAAAGAAAATAAATTTACCAAATAAAGCCCATGACATATGTTGAGACTTCACCTTCAACCAAAACTTGAAAGAAGATTAGCTACTCATAATTGAACTAGGGGCAAAATGGAAATTTCTTAAAATACGAAGCAAATATAATATGGAGAAGGAATTACAGAAAATGGATCCCAAAAATGGATTCAAAGATATCAAATTAGGGGGGAGGCCCCCTTTTTATAGATACATAGAGTAAATCATGGCCATCGGATTAAAAATAATTTGGACGCTCAGGATTGTGCCACGTCATTAGTCAACAGTACACGGTTTGACCACGTGGATGAACAGTAACACGGTTTGACCTGGGTTGAACAGTGACACAGTTTGGTTGAAAATAATCATGTGTAATGCATATACCGTATGCGAGATTTTTGGTTCACTGATATGCTGCCACGTCACCATCAATAGTACATAAGAATTTTAGTCCAATAGGATCGTGAGACCTCATCAGTCAATGCCACATCATCGGTCAATGCCACATCATCGATCCGTCTATGTGAACAGTGTCATGAACAGTAACGTAGACGGTACCATACACGTGAATAGTACCATACATGTGAACAGTGTCATTTTTCCTTTTATGCTCCTCCTAAGGTTTTCAACCGTCCTGAGTTCAAAAGTGATGTTCGTTTTTCCGTCTGATCTCTCGTTTATTGTGAAATGACCATGATGCCCCTAAAATACATAAAATATTTAATTAAAATAAAACACACATAATTAAATTACAAGAAGCTTAAATACATAAAAATAAGGGTTGTTAGTAAGACGTGAAATGTAAAATGACTATTTTCTCCTTTATAAATATACATTTTCTAACACTCAACAGCTTTCAATAAAATTTAAAAGCATAAGAGAAATAAATTGGAAAATGACATGGCAATTCCTAACCTTAATGGACTAAACACGTTTAAAGCATGAATTAATATCCAATTCAGTAAGAACAAATTTTATGAATACAAATTATATAGATACATAAAAAAATTTATGAATAATACGTTTGACTGGTGATAGTGGGAGATTCAAAAACTTCTTGAGAGAAGAAAAGTGAGGAGCGTGTCACCAAAAAGAAAAAAAAAAGACTATGTCACCAAAAAGAAAAAAAAATTATTTAGTGTGGTAAACATGCAAGCATGGGTTATGGGTAGGTATTGAAAATAAATAATAAAATAGGAATATTTTTTTACTTTAAAAATATTTGGCTCATTAAGATTTTTTTCATCCAGTAAAATGACAAAAAATAGCTTGTTTTCTTGAACCAAAATTATCTGAAAAATCCTACTAATTTATAAAAATAAATACCTCTTACGAGTGTTTGCGGATCGGATTTTACGGATTAGACCTCAATCCATATCCAATCCACGATTTTGCGAATTATAAATTTTCAATCCAATCCAATTCACGGATTGGTGAAATTCAATTTAAATATAATCCATACATCTGCGGATTGGATGGAGATTTGACTCAATCTAAATCCAATCCACCATTTTGCAGATTGGTTTGTGAACTGAAAATTTTTAATTTTGTCCAATCCACAAACTAACTAAATAAAAAATTTAATATAAAAATAATTTTACCATCGATCAAATTTAAAATTGAATAAAATTTAAATAAATTAATTGTTTAAATAAAGTTAGAAAATGAGTTTCAAAATATAACACACCAAAACGAAAAAAAATCTCATTCGCTTGAATCAGTACATGGAATTTAACTATTTAAGCTATATTTTTTTATTTAATTTTTTTTTATTTTATATTATTATCGGATAAAATATAATATAGTGTTAATGTAACTATATTTTAACGAATATATTTACTAGTAAGTACTAATACCATATTTATAAGTTTTATTTTTTAATTAAATGAATTTTTTTTTTGCGAATTCGTGGATTTTTGCGGATTTATATAAATAGATCCATATCCAATCCACCAATTGTGGATTATCAAATTTTCAATCCAATCCAATCTAATTCACGGATCAGGTTTTTACAGATCGAATTTTTACGGATCAAACAGATTGAGCAGATCGTATTGGATTTTGAACATCCCATGTTAGTATTCAAAAGGCTGAATGTATGGAATACCAAATCTATTTAAACAACAAGGTCTAAACTTATTGAATAGTATCTAAAATATTTTGTTAAGGAAAATAAAGTTATTAAATAATAATAACTCATACACCTATGCTGATTTATGAGGTGACCAATCATAGGTATCAGCTCATGTTCGATCTAATATTAGAGAAGCTCTACTATACTGTCAGTTGTATATCGACCTTTTAAAATTAGATTGTGTTGATACCAAATTTTGTATGTTCTAGTGGTCAGGTTTTGATGGCGTCTTTATATTAGAAAGATTTTGACCCTTGTAATCGAAGTTCTTCTATCTGCAAAAGAAACAAATTGTAAGGGCAACAATGTTGTTACCGGTGAGAACCCACTGATGCTTAATCATATATTGAAAATTGTTGAAGTAACAACTTAGAAAAAGAAAAAGAGCTCTTAGTTCTTGTTTTAGATGCCTATGGTTTTTTTTTTTTTTAAATGACCTTACCTCATGAATGGAACAACCTTTTGTAGGGAGACTTATGTGAATCCATGTCGTATTAGAATAATCCGATGAGACAACATGCATGTTGCTTACTTATAGTTACGATTAGAGAACGATGTCTAAATTATTATGATACTAGGTTTCTTACCCGACATTAGTGATCGGGAGAATGGATACAATAGTTAGTCCCTTAGTTTACTTGCTCTATGATCAGAGTAATAGGAAAAGTAAACTAATAACTTGATAACATGGTCGGGTAAAAGAAAGTTAGAAATCGGTGATCGAATTGAAGAATCTAGAGAGGCCTTAATCATCAAGAGCTAAAATTAGGATAGAACAAGACACGTGGAACAAATCAAAAGATAAGAGTTTAGGGGTCTGCGCATACTAATGTGAATTGACATGAACATGTCTTTCAACCGGTCATATCAAATCATAGCTTGCCATGTGGAAAGATCCTGAATAATAGCCAGCAATCGAACGGTGAGGAAAAATGGTGGGAGGCGACTGAAAAATGATGGTTCAATTTGAATTTCCACGGCGGTAACAGGCAGCATGAATAAAATAGAATAGATCAATTTAATTCAATTTTCTAAAAGCCTAATTCATTTCAAATTTCAAAAAATATAAGAGATAAGTGAGGAGAACAAGAGAATTGAAGATGGTTAACAAGCAAAGTTTGACAGAAAAATCATATTGTGAAGAGGCTTACTAGTATTCTTTTTCATATGATTTTATTGTTCTTTCCCTTTTATATGCCTTAAAATTGTATGAAAGACAACTTAGTGTGCCACTAGATTTTAAGACTGTGTTAATTTAGGTGTATTCTAGGAAAAATAACCCCGTTCTTGCCCATTAAATGGCTAATGATAGAGATTTTGTAGGTAGTGACTCCCAGAATTTATCAAGGGAGTTATTGGGTTAGGCTTCTGGAGGTGATGAGTAAGACTTTAGTGAGGAGACCGTAGGAAGCATAACAGAAGTAGATTTTGAGAGGACCGAGGAGGACCCTCTATTTAAGCAAATAGATTCATTTAAATTTAAGATAAATGAGATTAGTGATACCACAACGGAGGAAGATGAAAAACCTAGTGATGGTAATAGAAGGAGAAAAAAATGAAGAGACGAGTGAAACCAGACCTAAAACCTATTATCAGGACTGGTCGCATGGAATACGATATGGGCAAAATAGAATATCAATTATTATGGGAAACTGAAGTGATCGACTTGATTGTCACGGAGTACCGTTATCTGCCACTTTACTAGGGTAACAAACTAAAGCACACAAACAAAGAAACAAACTAAAACATACAAAGAAAATTACAATCGTTCTCTTATTGAATTTACCTCAAGTTCCAACTGGATGTTGTAGACACCTCCCTCAATGCCTCTGAGTTGGCTTTCTAAATCCTCAACATATGATACTAACTCTGGTGGTTGCAGAGACCAAATATGATGTGTTTTATAAAATCGAAAATGTCTTTTAAGATGAGATTTTGCACGTTGAAGTGGTCTAAGAATATCAGAAGGATTTGTTTAGCTAAGGCACTTTTGATTAACAATGATAAGAGAAAACTTAATTGTTAAACAAACACATTTATGCAAAAATAATTTCAATTAGCAAAAGAACAGTAAAAAGAAAGAAAAAATCAAATCACCAAAAAAAAGAAAAATCTCAATTCAAATCTAGTGGGTCACTCAAATTTATTTCGGTGTCCTCTCCATGTGGTTGGTACTCTAGATAAGACTTTAATCTTTGACTATTAACTTTAAACGTGACACTGTTCTTTGGGCCCTTAATTTCAATTGCCCCATATGGAAAAACAGTGTGAACAATAAAGGGACTAGACTATCGAGAGCATAACTTACCTGGGAATCGATGCACGTGAGAATTGAATAAAAGCACTTTCTGACCTAGAGTGAAAGATTTTTTCATAATTTGCTTGTCATAAAAGACTTTCATTCGCTGCTTGTAAATCTTGGCATTTTTGTATGCATCATTACGAATTTCTTCAAGTTCTGCCAGCTGTAATCTTCTTTCTGAGCTAGCTTGCTACATGTCAAAATTGAATTTCTTGATGGCCCAATATGAACGATGCTCGAGTTCCACAGGTAGGTGGCAAGTTTTTTCATACACTAGCCTGTAGGGTGACATCCCAATTGGGGTCTTAAAAGTCGTTCTATATGCTCATAATGCATCATCAAGTCTTAATGACCAATCTTTTCTGTCTGGCCTCACCGTCTTTCTAATATGTGCTTTATTTCTCGACTGGAGATCTTAACTTGACCACTGGTTTGCGGATGATATGGGGTCGCCACTTTGTGAGTGATGGAATACTTTGTCAAAAGAGTTTTGAATACTTTGTTACCAAAGTGGGCACCTTCATCATTGATTATTGCTCGAGGGAATCCAAAGCATGAAACAATGTTGCTTTTCAAAAATCCTATCACCACCTTGTGATCATTGGTTCTACATGGAATTGCTTTTACCCATTTCGATACGTAGTCAACAGCAACCAATATGTATTGATGGCCAAAAGAAGGGGGAAAGGGTTCTATGAAGTCGATACCCCATACATCGAAAATCTCAACCACTAAAATTGGATTTAGTGGCATCATATTCCTTCGTGTAATGCTCCCCATTTGTTGATACCTATCACATGAAGAACAGAAAGTGTAAGCATCTCGAAATATAGTTGGCCAATAGAAACCACATTGTAAAACTTTAGTAGTTGTTTTCTTAGCATTGAAATGGCCTCCAAAAGCTTGTTTATGCCAGAATGAAAGAATATTCTGAATTTTACTTTCTAGGACACATCATCTAACACTTTGATCTGCACAATAGTTGAACATATAAGGGTAATCCCAAAAGAAATTCTTTATTTCCATAAAAAAATTAGTTTTGTCCTACTTGGTCCAATGCTCTGGATGTTGACGTGTAACGAGATAATTAACGATATCAGCATATCACGGTCACACTTCCGCACTCATTAATTGTTCATCTGGAAATAACCCATTCAATGTTAATGGTTCTGTAATTGTGTCAAAAGTGAAATGAGAGAGATGGTCTGCCATAATATTTTCTATGTTTTTCTTATCTTTAAATTCCAAGTCGAATTTCTGCAAAAGTAACACTCAATGAATTAGTCTAGCTTTTGTATCTTTCTTTGTGAGAAGATATTTAAGAGTAGCATGATCTATAAATACAATTATTTTACAACCAATGAGATAAGATCGAAATTTCTCCAATTCAAACACTACTGCTAATATTTCTTTTTCAGTAGTTGAATAGTTCAACTGTACATCATTCAATGTCGTACTAGTATAATAAATAACATGGGGAATTCGATCAACTCTTTGTCCTAAAACTGCTCCTACTGCAGATGCATCATATATGAGCTCAAATGGTAATCTCTAGTTTGGGGGCTGAATGATGGGTGATGATGTCAACAACTGCTTTAATTTTTCAAATACCACAAGACATGAATCATCAAAGATAAAAGGTACATCCTTAGCAAGTAGATTGCATAAGGGTCTAGAAACTTTGCTAAAATCCTTAATGAAACGTCTATAAAAGCCATCGTGCCCAAGGAAAGATCTTACTTATCTGACTGCTTTGGGTGGAGGAAGATTAGAAATGAGATCCACCTTTGCTTTGTCAACCTCAATACCTTTGCTTGAAATGATGTGACCGAGAACAATACCTTATTTTACCATAAAATGACACTTCTTCCAATTTAAGACTAAATTCTTCTTGATACATCTCTATAGAACTAGTGTTAGATGATGTAAATATTGATCAAATGAATCACCAAAGACAGAAAAGTCATCTATAAAGACTTCAAGGAATTGTTCAACCATATCAGAAAAAATGTTCAACATGCATCGTTGAAATGTAGCATGTGCATTACATAATCCAAATGACATCCTCCTATATGCAAAAGTACCGAAAGGGCAAGTGAAAGTGGTTTTCTCTTGATCTTTTGGTGTTATGGGAATCTGATTATATCCTGAGTAACCATCTAGAAAGCAATAAAATTCATGGCTTGCTAATCTATCAAGGATTTGATTGATAAATGGTAAAGGAAAATAATTTTTACGTGTGACATAATTCAACTTTCTATGATCAATACATACACGCCATCTTGTAGTCACTCTAGTGGGTATTAATTCATTATCAACATTGGTAACTACTGTGACTCCTGACTTTTTGGGGACAACTTGTACAGGACTGACCCATGAACTATCATAAATAAGGTAAATGATACATGCATCTAATAGCTTAAGAACTTTAGTTCTAACAACTTCTTTCATGTTAGGACTTAACCGACGTTGCATTTTCCTAGTAGGTTTAGCATTTTCATCAAGGTGAATGTAATGCATGCAGTCTACTGGGTTTATACTTTTTATGTCGGTCATGGTCCATCCTAATGCTCATTTGTGCTCTTTTAAAACATCTAACAACTTACCTTTTTGTTCGTCATTTAGGGATGATGAGATGATTACTGGCAGAGTACTTTTTTCTCCTAAAAAAACATATTCCAAAGTGTTAAGTAATGGTTTGAGCTTGAGTTTCGGTGGTAATTCCGATGATGGGATAAGTTTCTTCTTTGATGGTACTAGTTGTTCAACTCTTGACTTCCATTTATTAGTGTCCATGAATGGTACTGATTCAAGCAGATCATTGACCTTATCGACCGATCTGTCAATATCAAAATTCAAACCAAAGTGAGTTAAGCATGTTTGTAAAGGATTGTCACTAAGGTTTGAAAGAAAAGTATCATCAACTAATATTTCTATTAAATCCACATCAACAATTTCATCATCTCCATTGTGAGGTTATTTGGTAATGTTGAAAATATTTAGCTCCATAGTCATGTTGCCGAAGCACAATTGTATATTTCCAGTCCTGCATTGAATGTAAGCATCAACAGTTGCCAAGAAAGGTCGACCTAGGATAATGAGGATGTGCTTCCTTGAATCGTAGATTGGTTGAGTGTCAATTACAATGAAATCAACGGGAAAATAAAACTTGTCTACCTAGATAAGCATGTCCTCCACAATACCACGAGATATTTTCGTGGATCAATATGCAAGTTGTAACACCACGGGAGTTGGATGTAATTCACCCAGTCCAAGTTTCACAAATACTGAGTAGGGTAACAGATTTACACTAACTCCTAAGTCCAACAAAGCATTCTCAATTATGCAGTTCCCTATACTACATGAGATAGTGGGGGAGCCTGGGTCTTTACATTTCAGAGGAATTTTGTGTTAAAGTATAGAACTAATATTTTTTGTTAAAAATATCTTCTTTTGAACATGAATATTTCTCTTTTTAGTACAAAGGTCTTTAAGAAACTTGGCATAAGATAGCACTTGTTTTATAGCATCAAGCAAAGGGATATTAACACTTACCTGTTTGAATATTTCAAAAATCTCTCCTGTGGATTTTCACTTATTTCCTTTAGCTAACCTTTGAGAAAAAGAAGCTTTAGGAACGTATTCTCATGGGTTGGTTTCTTCTTTTTCCTCTGATGATGATTCCTCAGCATTTACAGGTACAGTTTGATTTTCTTTTATCACCGGCATCTTCACTTTGTTGTCGACTTCTTTTCCTTTTCGCAAGGTCATGATTGCTTTGACCTCTCCATGCTACTGTGGTGCACTGGTATTTGCTTCATGCACTCCTTTAGGATTAGTCACTAGTTGACTTGGAAATTTACCTTTCTCAATAGTCATTGCCAAAGTTTGAAATGAAGAAGCAAACTATCCCACCATCTTCTCAAGGCTTGAAACTGATTAGGCTTGTGAGTTGAAGCCTGCTCTCATCTCATTTCATAGTTCATCAATGTTGCGGTTCTGTTGCTCGATCGTGGAGTGAGTAACATTCCTGAAATTCTGGAATGCATTCACCCATGGTCTGGGTTGAGAGTAGTTCTGGTTCTAATTGTAAGGTTTAAATGGTGGCTGAGAGGCTTGGGGAACTTGAGGAATTGGTTGCATTGGTAGAGCTGGAGTTGTTGGTCCACTCTGTTGGAATCCTTGAAACCATGAAAAATTAGGGTGGTCCATCCAGGGTTATATGTGTTGGAGTATAGGTTGTAATTTGATGGTTTTCTCATTACACCTATATCATTGGCTTAATCTAAGTATGAGTTATGATCATATGGCTCTATTGATTTATCAGTCGATAACGATGCTATTTGTCGAGAGAGACCTTCAACCATTTCTTTAACTTCTTTAATTTCCGAACTTGACTCGCCAATGTGAACCTCATTTACTCCTTTAATTCTTTTAATATTCCTGAACGATCGACTCCGTTGTTGGGAATTATCCGCTTGTCGCTGGAAAAATTCCCAAATCTCTTATGCACTTTTTGACATTAGCTCTCCTCCATTTGTTGCCATTAGCCATTCTTGCACATGCGGCAGTAATCCCTCCAAAAAATATTAGCATTGGTGCCATTTCTCATACCCATGATGTGGATACTTCAAGAGTAGCCCATTGAATCGCTCCCATGTTTCAAAAAGCTGCTCGTCTTCTCTTTGGGTAAACTCTAAGATTTTCCTCCCCGGCAACGGTGCCAAAAACTTTGTTGTGCAAATTTTATTGAACTCACAAGTGCACGAATCTATTGTAAAATAGATTAATGGAGACGAGTGATGATCCTACGAGGAGGTGGATTTTTAATTACGTGTAGAATTAATCTTCTATGTGGGTGGTTGGATTTATGGTAAAGATGATTTGGAATATCCTAAAATTTAAATTGAAATGGCAGAATTAAACTAAAGTGGAAACTATAATAATTGAAGAGCTTGAGTATCTGAATCCGCATCAACATGCACCATGGGCTAAATATTCCTTATTAGTGCCAATTAAATCATGCTGATTTGTATTTTTTTTTTAATATAATTATTTTTTAAAAGTGGAGTTAGTTTACAAAAATAATGAGGTGAAAATATCCTCACTCCCAAACGCTATACTAGGAGGATGAACAAAATAGTGGTGATATTTGACCCCTTATTTTATTTTATTAGTTCCCACTAATCACTTTTATGCTAATACTCATTTTCATATAAACTTTTACACTAATACCTATTTTATCCTCACATGAAATTACTTAAAAGGATAAATGGTTTTTAAGTACACTCACGTGCTAATTAACTTCTATATAAACCCTAATTTATTTTAACTTCTCAAACAATTATCTCTTCTGAAAAATTATATACTTCACTTTTGTAATCATGGAAGAAATTAGTTTTTGGGGATACAAAACCAATGGAAGCTAAAGTATTCTCTTTAGCAGCAGCTACAATCGTATTCAAGTTTTTTTAATGAATTTTTAAATAGTCATTAATATTCCATTCAAAATATTGAAGAGCAATATACAATTTTAAACTGAAATATTAATCAAACTGAATAGCTTTGATGTTTCAAAGCAAATAATGTTATTCATTCAGTAAAAAGAATAATACTTGGAAGATTGTTTACGACAATGCCCAATCCATAAATTACAAGTTTTGTAAATACCATCTTGTGCTACGTTGAAGAAGGTGATGTGGATCCAGCAAGCGTTTGCAGAAAAAAGAGTTGAAAATAGAGGCAAGAACTGATCAATTTTTTATAACATGGAAACCATGGTTGCAATGGTTAAAAAAAAATATGTCTACACCTGTAGTGATATTGATTCAGATGGAATTAGCAAGTCCCGGCAATCAAATTCCTGGTGGGAATCAATGAATCATTAACTTTATAAAGATTTCACAATGGGATATTTTTTATGGTTTTTGCATTTTTAATAAGATTTTTAAAGTTTTTTACGGTAGGTGTATGAAAAATGGTGAAAATTATAAAGGGTAAAGTAGGTATTAAATGTGGTATAATGAAAGATGAAGATTATTTTAAAATTTTCAGTGGATTAATTGAGAATTATAGATGTGATATTTGAGTCCTCATTTTTCTTAATTGACAATAAAGTTATTTTTTATAAATTTATTTTGGTTAAGGATCACTATTGAAAATAATTAATAATTTGGCTATGTGTTATTAGCTTCTACCATCATCAGTTCGAGCAATGCTACACATCCCTAATTTTTTTTTATTTCCAAAAAATATTTCAAATGATATGGATTTCATTAATCATTGGTCAGATAAAAAAATTAATTTACTTGGATTTTGTAAAGAATTACCAACCGCTCAATAAATGACATATTATTTAAGATAAAATTTAAGACAAGATTTGGGATATCCATGATTTCTCCATTTCTTTTTCATTTATATTATTATCTTAGGTAAAATTTGGGTGCTAACATGCGCCATTTGCTCAATGAGATGTGGCAAAAAAGTCAACCATAGGAAGTCGATTTGATTAACTGGAAGCTAGGATCGCTCACAGAGAAATAGTAGATAAGCCTCTTGAAGAAAATGAAAGTTTTGGTAGAATACACAATATCAAAGGGTATAATCGGAAGCTAGATTTTGGTAGTTAGGGCCAACATGTGAACAGTGCACACCACTATGAGAAAGAACAAAAATATCTTCTTTTAGCTGAGGATGAGGAGCCAATAAGAATGGAGATTCTCCAGCAAGCAATGAGAAAAGGCTACATTAGTTTTTCTCTTGATACCACCAAAAAAGCAATAAGACTATAGGGTCAGGCTATCACGTGTCTAGCTGTAGAGGTAAAAAGGTGGCTGGAGGTTTCCTTACTTCATAAGCTCATGGGTGTCACCACCAAAGGACTACAAGGAAAATTACTCAAATAGCCTCACTTGAGGAAGGCTAATTATTAAATTAACACCATGTGTCTAAAATTTCCAAAATGCCTGTAGGAATACTCCTATATAAGCTCTACATGTTCCATTAGCTCTCTCTCCTTTTGCTCTATCCAACTCTAGGGTTCCAAATCTGATTTTTTGAAAGGCTGTTTCATCTTCTTCTTCCTCTATTTCTAATGTTTCTTCCTACATTTTTAAACCTACGTGGAAGATTTTAGCCATCTCATCTCTCAAAGAAACTTTTCCCTTATTTTTCTCTTAGAAAACTCTGTAATCTCCACAAAACTTACATTTATTTCAAGTTATTGTTCACCATAAACAACCTTGAATAAGGTTTTATTGATTTTGTAAAGCTAATCTTGTAATACTTCATTTATATAGTGGATTGGAGATAAACTACTTCAGTGGATATAGGTAAAAAGGCTGAATACGTAAAATATTATGTGTTCTTTATTACTTATACTTACTTTATGCTTATCTAAATTCACATTTATTCAAAAGAATATTGTGAACGTAAAGGGTTTAAGACTCATTTTGCAGAATGTCGAGAATTAACTAAATTCAAAAACTCATACAGAAATTTGAAAACTGAAAATATTATTGAACTCAAATTTACCTTCAAAGGCCATAAGAAAAAAAGCTATTTATACTACTAGAAATTATCCAAAACCATGATGAAAAAAGAAAAAAATTTCTAGACTAGTAAGAAAAAGAGAAATAAACATTAGACAATAAGGAAACTAATTTAAATTGGATAAGGATTTCTAATCTACACCATTCCCCCTGGGATGGAGAGAATTTTCCCTCAAAGTTGGATTGTCATTAGTAACATCTTCATTATGAATCACTTTTGAAAGGACTAAGATGTTTGATGTTGAGTACATCTGCAGTGCGGATATGATTAAGAAGCTTCAATCTATAGGCAGTAAGATTTATCTTTTCTATAATCTCCAAAAATCTTATTTTCCTAGATGAAAGCTTGTTATACTCTCCAATGAAGAAACTACCTTTGGTTAGGACAGCTTAAATAAAATCTTCCAGCTGAAATTCTAAAGCTTGATGCCTTTTATCTGCCGTAATTTTATAACCTTTGGTGGACTTCTTCAGTGACTCTTGTGTAGCCATATGAATCTTTTGAAGGTGCTAAATAAAGTCATCTGCCTTGTTGTTTTTGCAAACCAAATCTGGATAGTTAGTGATGGGTGACTCAGTTGCCTATTGGACTCGTTATAAATATACTTTACTATAAAAGTAAATTACTGAAGAAATGTTGTCCACAAGGCGATCGATGAGAAAGTTTATCTTGACTATTGAGATGTTTCAATGCAACATGATTAATGTATAAAATCAAATCTCTATGAATCAGATAATGAAGCCAATGTTTAAAGCTTAAAGTACTGCATAAAACTCCATATCATTAATGTTGTAACGTGCCTTTGCTCTATTCGACTTCTCACGAAAATAAGCTATAGGCTTACTCTGCTGGCTAAGAACAACTCCAATATCTATTTTGGATGCATCATAATGCACCTCAAAAGTGACAGAAAAGTCTAGTAGGACAAGTACTGGGGCAGTAGGCAACTTCCTTTTGATAATTTTAAATGCCTTTGTAGCTGCTTCTATCTAAGAAAATTATCTTGCTTTTATGTAATTTGTGATTGGTGCCATAAGAGTATTGAAATAAGGAATAAATCGCCTGTAAAAAGATGCCAACTTATAGAGACTTTTGATGACAAGTAAAGTAGATGGTTGTGGCTAATCTCGAATAGCATCCATTTTTATTTGATCGATAGATATACCATCCTTTGACACCATGTATCCTAAAAATAATATGTTCTCTATCAAGAAAATACATTTTTTTACTGTAATGTATAAACTTGCAACCTTTAAAGCTGAAAGTGCTGCCATTAAATGTTGTAGATGTAATTCATGGCTAATACTATATATAAGTATAACATTGAAGTAAAAAATCACAAACTTTCCAATAAAAGGATGAGAACTTAATTCATAACTCGCATGAAAGTACTCAGAGCATTAGATAAGCCAAAAAGCATTGCTAACCACTTGTATAACCTTTCACAAGTTTTAAAGATTGTTTTCCATTCATCCCTAAAATGTATCCAAAATATGATGGTAGCCACTCGTCAAATCAAGTATGGTAAAAAATATTACTCCATTTATCTGATCCAATAAGTCATATAAGGATTGAAAATGATATTGAATTGTAATTTTATTGATAACTCGAGTGTCCACGCCTATTCTTCAAGAACTATCTTTCTTTGGAGTCAATAAAGTAGGGACTGCATAGGGACTAAGACTTTCATTAATAAATCTTCTTCCTAATAACTCTTCCACTTAGCACCTCAATTCCTCATGCTTTATAGGACTCATAGGTTGATTTGGTAATGTAGAATCGAGTACCAAATCAATTTATTATTGTATATCCCTAAGATGTGGTAAAGCTTATGGTAGCCCATTAAGGAACAAATCCTGAAATTCCTCTAATATAGGTATCATAACTTTAGGTAACTTCGAATTACTGTGGCTCTCCTTTTCCAATAAAACATAGACCCTCTTTGTCTTTAATAAAACATCTAGAAACTTATTTTACTTCACAAAGAATTACCCAAGTTTTATTTGAGAGTGATCTTCTTGTTAGGTAGAAGAACAATCATAGTGTTGTTAAACATAAAGATATAGGTAATAGATGACAAGCAATCATAGCCACAATGTCACGCCAAACTTGGTACTCATAAATTGATCCAATGGATAAAGAAACCAAGCAATATTTAGATACCATTACTTGATTTCTTTTCTTGACCCATGTGAGCTTGTACGAAGTTTAATGAGATTTTGACTTTAAATTTAGTTTAATTATAGCTTCTTCTAAAATAACATTCTTGTAACTGCCCAAGTCTATGCTACACGACATACTTTTCCCTCAATTGTGCAAGTAATCTAAAAAATATTTTGACGAAATCACTTGTGTTTGTCTTGTCCTTTAGGAGTGAAGAATGCTTGATTTACTATCAATATAGGCTCTATATGACCATGTTCTTCAACGGATTGTGTACTGCCACTAGAATCAAAAGTTTCTCTTTGACAAACTCTTTAATTTCTTCCTCTTAATGCTCTTCACTTTTCTTAGTGCCTATGAATTAGCCTTTATTGTATTTTTCTCCCTTTTTACACTTTGTCATTCGGTTTATATTTTTCCCCTAATTAAAGCAATGTAATCCTAAGCCTGAGTATTAGGTCTTACTACTTTGACTACTTTAACTAAATTTACTATAAATTTAAGAAGTCATGATTGAATTATTATAAATAGCACTTTAAGAATCCCAAAAGTTTGAGTCACTAGTATATCAACTAAGTTGTTTCTCCAAATATAGAGCATGTTAGTGGGATTCTGAGACATGGTTTAAATAAAATAAATTCAACATAACTTGAAACTATAATTGTAAGCCCTTCATGTAGTAGGAAACCTATTATTCTTGTGCCTCTGCTAAGTTATTGTGAGCTACCAATCAATAAAATTATATAGTGTAACATCTACCGATCGAGTTCCTTGCCTCAAATTCCATAATTATTGGTATAATAATTTAGCATGATTGTGAGGTAAAAATACACCATGCAAGTGCTTTTTCAACTTTTTATAAAAGTCAGTCTTTTTTTTTTTTTTGCCATGCTTCATCCTTGTGAGTTTTGTTTGTTGCCATAACTAAGTTGCAGCAAACAAGACTAGTATATTATCAAGAACTTCCTTGTATTCAAAAAAATTCCTCAATGGCATTAATCCAATCCAATAATTCTTCTGGCTAGTCACTTCCTTGGAAATCAAGAATGTTAATTCTAAATCCAAATTCCCATCTTTTATTGTCAATAGACTCAGTTTTATGTTGATGCTCGAAGAATGGATTAACAAAGTTTTCACTTGATATGTCTTTGTCTTTTATTATAGGATGGTGTTTTGTGAGTAACTTTGTCATTTGTGCAGTTAACTTATCAATATTACATGTCATAGTAGTACATGTCATAGTAGCCATGGCTTTATCTCTAGGAATATCATCCTCATTGTAAGTTGCTACACGAGAGGCATAATGGTCACAGGCTTTTCTTAGAGGCATTTCCTCAATTTGCTTGTAAAAGGCTGGGGGCTAAACTAAAAATTAAGTAAAATTTTCATATAAAATAATAATTAAACAAAAAGTTTAGGTTACTAGTGATAGTGGACGGAAATCAGGCAAGGATTGGTGGATCTGAAAAATTTAAGGTCAATAAGTACGATAGTAATGGTGGTTTGTCTGAAACGGCGGTGTTTTGGCCAAAAGTTAGAGATAACAACAGTGATTTAGTGTTGGCTTTAGTTCCGATGATCAATGTGTTGATCAGCGATGGTGAATGGTTAGAAAGGTTATGCTAGTGGAGAGGAGCCAATTGATGGTGTGGTGCTGGCCAACGCAAAGTGGAATCCGAGGAACGAAGGCAACAGTGTTATACGATTTTGGGTAATTTTTCCAATAATTTACCAACGGAAAGGTGCCATTCATGGTTGGGTTTGGGTGGCCGGCTTCCTCTGACTGTGGTGTTGGTGGTTGATCAATGGAAAGGCAATGAAAAAGGATGCAGGCAGCTATAGATCGGTTATTGTGGTGGCCTGGTTTTGTTGATTTTTTTGGGTTTTTTTAAATAAACTAAATGGAAAAAATAAAATAAATAAAATAAAATGAAAAGATTTGGTGGTAATGAGGGTAAATTGATAATCCTAGGTTTTTAGTTTTGATACCAAACTGATGTAGTCAAAGTTTAATGTACTAATATTTTGTTTATTTTTTAGAATACCAATTGAAAGAACGATCTACAGTCACATTGATCCGAAAGAATATTGTGAACCTGAGATTTTAACACTCGTTGATTTCACAAAATACTGAGAATTAACTAACCTAAAAAATTGCCACATTGAATTCAAATCTAACTTTAATGGCTACAAGAGAGAATTATTTATACATTAGTAATTATCTTAAACCATGAAGAAAAAGAAAAATAAATTCCTAAACTAGTAAAAAAAAGAACAATAAACTTTAGATAATAAGAAAACTAATTAAAATAGGACAATGATTCCTAATCTATAAAAATTGGTGAGACTAAAAATTTTGGCCCTAAATAAGGGATTTTATTGTCATTGCACAGCCTGAAACGTAGTGATGGGGTATTAGTATAAATTTTAGGCCTTACTAAAATGAGCTTTCAAATGCATTAGGTCTAATATTTAATATTATACTTTTACAGAATTTTATATTTTATAATATTTCATTAGGCTGTTATTAGTTGACTTGCAAAAGACATGAAATTCGTTTTTTTTTTTCACTTTTCAATGGGATCTAGCCACCTTTCTTTTTTCCCATTTTTTGTTACTTTTTTTTGGAACTTTAGTTCTTTACCGTTGGATTTAATGAAAAAGTAGTTTTTCAACGGTAGAGATTGTATAGTTAGTTATTAATATTATACTCCTTAATATTTGTTAAAAATTCAAGAAAGTTAAAAAGATTTAAAATTTTTAATATATAAGTCTGGATTATTTTAAATTTATATTGTTTAATCAATAGTGAATCGTAAAATCAGATTAATTCGTTAGACTTAAACAAATTTTATGTCACAAAAGAAACAAATAATGTTAAAATAAATTACAATAGCTTTCTTCCAAAATTACAGTAACAAAGGGAATATAGAATTTAATTATTGTTTGCATGGCTAACAATTAACAAAGGCCATATAAAAGCATATCAAATAATCAAAACGCGAAGAAAAAAAATAATAATAACAAAAGTAAGAAATTAATAAAAAGAGAAAGTAAATTTATATAAAAAATGATAAATTTATATATTATTGATAAACGAAATAAAAACTTAGAAATACAACACAAACAAACGTAGTACGGGCTTTTGTTAATTAAATATGCTCCAAAACAAGAGTATTTATTTATTTATATTCAACTAACTATGCAGACGTTAGTTGATGATGTTCACAGACTTTTCGAGCAGCAGCAGCAGATCCTTAACAAAATGGATACTCTCTCCATGCAACAGCAGCGACTTCAATCCCAATTTCAGACCTTTCAGCAGCAGAGTATAGACCAGCAGCTCGAACTCATTGTTGGGTAGCGACGCCTCCTTGAATACTATGGATTCAACCCAGGCAGTTCCTCTTCACAGTCTCCCTCTTAGTTTTTGTCTATGTTATTCGCACATACATTTCATGTTATGTTTTAGATCATCTGATTTTGACATATATATTTCTTTTTGGATTGCATAAATTTTCTTGATAATTGATGGTTATATATGTGTTGTTTGATGAATTGATGGAGTTGTTGGTTTGATATACTTGTCTAAGCTTATAAGCAAGTATTTTAACCATGTTTTGTATTTGAGGATATGTTCATTTTAAGGGGAGACTCTGTCAAAATTTCTGCTCACACAAAATGGGTAATATTTTCGTCTTGCTATTTTTTGCTTACCATGTTCAAATTGCACTTTTCTCTCTTTTCTTTTTGACGATGAAAGGGGAGTAAATATGATATGTTTTGGAAATTTTACTTTGGCTAAAAATTTTTTTTGGTTTAAATTTTTGATTGGCCATACATTTAGGGGGAGTAAAAATGTTATAAAGTTTGTCATCGTCAAAAAGGGGGAGAATGTTAACATGTATATGTTTATTGTATTGATTTTGATGATAACAAACTTTATATGTTTTCGATTAAAAATGTTGGAGTTTTCATTAATAAATAATTTCTTAAAAGTCGTATAATATTTCTAAATGAGTTCATGAAATATGGATAAACATTAACTTTAATCAGAAAAAATCATTCCCTGCAAAATTTTGTTTAAAATTGTGATTTTAGAAATAAACGGTGAACCGTTAACTTTAAACAGTTAATCGATAATTTCCAGAGAGGGATAAATCCTTAAGCTTGAACCGGTTAGTAAAAACGGATAACGCAAATGAGTTTTGTAGGTTATTGGAATTAAACGGCTAATCGATAATCTCAAGAATGGAATTCTGTGCTAACCTTGAACCATTTAACAAAAATGGATAAGCTTATTTTGTTTTGCAGGTTACTGGAAATAACCAACGAACCATTAACTTCAAACGGCTAACCGATAATTTTCAAAATGTCATTCCATGCTAACCTTGAACTAAGGGTGGGCATTTTAACCGACCCGACCCGAACCCAAAATTTTTCGGGTCAAATTAGGTCGGGATTGAAACCCGATCGGATTAAAAATTGTAAACCCGATCGGGTCACACACACCATACACCACACGCCATACACACACACCATACACCACACGCCATACACACACAAAGCCACTCACTCACAAATTCACAGACACGCACAACCACACACCACCACAACAAACAAGAATCACAACTTCACAAGTTCACAACACTATCAACACTCAACACAAACAAGCCAGCCAGCCACCACAAGACTCACACACACCACGACACAAGACACAACCTTGAATCATGATCTACTGCTACCAAATGCCAAGTGAAACCGCGATCTACTACTGCCAAGTGAAGACGCAATCTGCTGTTGCCAATTGAAACCTCGTCTAGTCGTGAGCTGTCCGCGATCTGTCATTGCATGTTCGCCCATCTGCTGCCAAGTGAAACTGATCTGCTGCCGAAATCCTGTCCGTGATCTGCTGCCCTGGCCACCGATCTACTGCTTGAAGGCCGAATCCTCACAACCCAACCCGAGTTTCTGACTTTCTCCCCACCAGAACCTGATTTTGAAGCTTTCAACTTTCAAGTTTCATAACTTTATATCCGACCCGTTTTAAATCCAAACCCGAATGAAACCCGAATTATTGACCCGACCCGATCTGATCCGAATTATATTCGGATTGATTTTTATCTAACTCGAAACCTGATCGGGTTGAACCAAACCCGACCCAAACCCGGTTTTGCCCAACCCTAATAGGCATGCAGTAAGTAATTATGGAAATTGATTCCTACATCTTGTTGTATGGATTTAATTAATTGCATTTGTTGGGGGACAAAAATTTGGATAACTCTTTTTTTAACTCAAAATCATATTCTATTTGATGTAAATAATTTTGGTACTTTAAATGCATGAACAACATCACGTTATTCAGTGCTTCAATTATTTATTGAATATTCGTTCCATTCAAAATGAATAATTTTGGAGTGGATATATCGTACTATTATAATACAAGGTTTTTTTCTAACAAATTATACGGAGGGCCACGAGAGAGGTTAGTGAAATAAAGGTTTTTTTTTATTGAGAGTGAAATAAAGGCTTGATTAAGAAGAACTCGAGCACACGCGGTGTTTTTTTTTTTTTTTGTCTTCTCTCTCTCTCACGAATTAAACGGTAGTAGCTAATAGATGAAAGTAACATTTGTTTTTTTGTTTAAAATCTAAATGGGTCTAAATTTTTTTAAAGTTTGAATGAGTTTGATTACGAAAATTTGAATGACATATTTGTTTTTCTTTTTTAAATATCTGAATATAAGTGGCATCTTTTTTGTTTTGACAATAAAAATAAATAAATTTGATTATTTGACATTTATGTCCTTATAAATTAAAACAAAAAAGAGGATTAAATTTTTTAATTTAGGAAATAAATTATTTTTTAAAGATATTTTTGGAATATAAATTTAGCTATCATTCAGACCTTCTTCCATTCATGTAAAAGTCACAAAAGTTTACTTTTTTCATTCAGATATAAATGTCTGAAAATTAGACATAAGTTCCAAAAAACAAACAAGTATATTTTAAAAAAAGTCTTAAATTAATAAAATTTCAGATTTCAGACATTTAACAAACAACCTCGGAGTCACGAAGAATTGAAATTAGAACAGTTTAAGGCATATTACTCATGATGGCCTTAAAATTATAATATGGACAAATTTCAATTAATCTCCCATCTAGAATTACGATCTTCACTCTATCTCTAAATATTCTACAAACATCAATTTATCTCTCTTTATCATTCAAAAGATTAGGGTAGATGAAAGTGCACATTGATGATATTTTTTTATGATAAATTGTGGTAAATTAATGTTTTTAGAACTATAGGGTAAATTGGAATCTTCATCTTAAGTGGGATAAATTAAAATATAACCTTATAATGGATTAAACACGGAATCTAAGATGATAAAGTAAATATGTTTCTTTTTCGTTGAAGAAAGAAGTTAGTTACCTCAAATGAATGGATAGAGAAAATCCTCTGTAAATAAATTTTACTTGTTATTTTTTAAATATAAATTCTCACATGCCAATTATTAGAATTTCATTGGTATTTCAAAATATTAATATCTCACATTGGAGGGAAGCAAAAGCGATTAGAATAGAGTAAGTTAAATCTAGATGTAATTTGAATTATTTAAGTTGAATTAAATTGTGAGATATATGGATTATTAATTCAAATCAAATAAAGAAAGTGAGTGAATAATTCATATTGAATTAGCAAAAGATTGTAGAGAGTTTAAGGAGACATATAAAACCTTTAATGATATAACTTTATTAACAAGAATAGAAGAGAACAATATTTTTGTCTCATGTTTCTTCATTAATTTTTCTTTTGCTATTATAAGCTATTGTGTTTAGAATGTAATCGCAGTACTGGAGATCAAACTACTTTGTTTATCCTTCTTGCATCGGAAAACTTCCTTTGAGGGATAGAATTTGGTCTTAAGACAAGTGCTTTTGCATACCTTCACAAATTCTCTATTTGTTGATTGGTAACACCTTTAATGTTATGGAATGCAACTTATGTGTTCATGGATACAAGTTCTACGCTGTTAGTACAACTTCTAGGTTAAACATCTATGTCTCTATTAGGGGTGGGCATTTTCGGGTTCGGGTCGAGTTTGGATAAACCCGATCGGATTTCGGGTTGATCGGGTTAGAAAAGAATTCATCTGAACTTAACCCGAAGTTGTAACCCGATCCGAACATATTAGGATCGGATCGGATCGGATCAAATAATCGGGTTAAATTCGGGTTAATTCGGATCGGGTGAAGCTACTGCACAGATCAAAGTAAAATATTTAATTTTAGTGCTTAATCTGCTTAATCTATTCACTAAAAACAAAACCAAAAAAAAATCAATTCATACTTATAATTTAAGCTTCCACGGACTTAATAAATTAAGCTCCAAAATTTTCCATACAAGAATTTCCCTCATTTTATTATTAACATTTAACAATACATATATTTAGCGATTAACAAATAATATATAATATAGTATTATATACCATCAAAACATCAAAAAAAAAAAAGAATTCAGGTTGCCGGTTCGCGGTGGAGCTTGGTGATGGTGGAGGCTGCAACAGCAGATCCAGCAGCATCTGACCCGATAGCAGCGCATCGGATCTAGCAGCAGCAGATCCGGTAGATATCTAGCAACAGCAGATCTGGTAGATATCCGGCAACAGCAGATCTAGTAGCTACGGATGTCGCGGAGCAGTAGATCCAATCGCGGGTTTGGTGGCTGCATGTGTTGGCTGTGCTTCCTCCGCTTTCTTCTCTGCGTTTGCAAGCTGTGAAAGTCATGAGTGTGAGGATGAGAGCTGTCAAAGTAGCGAGATATGGTTGTGTGCGTGGGTTATAATTTGATTTTGTTTTTTATTTGTCAATTGTTTTTTAGCTAATTGTGTTTTAGTTGTGACTTTGTGTGTGCCCTTGTGTGTGGTGTCTGGTGTGTGCATGTGTGATGTGTTTATAGGTTTAGACGTTTAGTCAGGTTTTTTTTTTTTGGTGCGACCCGATCGGGAACCCGATCCGATCACAACCCGATCGGGTTTGCAATTTTTCACCCGTTCGGGTTTCAATAACAACCCGAATCGATCCATCCGAATCTGAATTTTTTCGGGTCGGGTCGGGTATTTTGCCCACCCCTAGTCTCTATTCTCAAGTTATTGTTCATTGCCCTTAAGTCTGCTGATTGGAGTCGTTATTTCAACTGATTTTAGATTTCATAAAAGTACTATTGACTCATATTTCTAACAATTAAATTGACGTATGGCCGAAAACATTGCTTTATTTCTATTTACTTTTTGTTATTATATTTTAATTGATATACAAGAAAATGTTCATACACTATAGTAGGAGTGGAGACTATGGATTCCTCCCACTCCAGTGCTTATAGACTCATTTCACGAGAGGAGTGAGAGTCCCAATTTATATTTCCCACTCATTTTTGAACTATGAAGTGGGATTTCCTCTCATAGGAGGGAAATGGGAGTGGATTTCACCTCTTCTTTTTTTCCCCTTCCATTATTATATTTACTAAAATAAAATAATTTTAAATTTATTTAAAAATTAATAATATCATATTTATTTAACTAACATTATTATATTATTTAATAATATTACATTTATTAGAAATAATAATATACACTTATTTAAATATAATTATTATATTTAGTTTAAAATAATAATTTAGATTGATTCTAAGTTAAAATTACTTAAAAATAATAATATTATTTTCATAGAGGATTAATTAAAAAAATGATTTACATAATTAAGAATATTAATAATTATATAATAAAATAAATAGGTTATTTTACAAATATATTTTTTCTTCATGTTATAATTAAAAAATAAAATTTTTCAAATAAGAATAAAACTAAAATTTGGAACAATTCACTTTCAATTCAAGATAAAGTAAATATATAAATGAAATTCTGATTTTTATTTCATGTTCCTATTTTACTGTAAGTAATCACCCTACTCTCACTCTCATTCTATACTTCAAATCCTAAAATTTTTATTTCTCATGATTTATAGTCATATTCGAGAAGAAAATGCTACCTAAGAGAACACTAGACTTTCGCATATGTATAGGTGGATCTATTATAGAACTAGGGAGGAGGGCTTGTTTTCACGAATTATTCGGGTAAGGCAAAGAACAGCTACTTGAAGAGAGAAAGTTACTAAAAGCTTTGCGCTTGTATTTATGAAGTACTCTCAACAGAACGCAAAAAAAAAAAAAAAAAAAAGGTGGGCCGAGATTTTACTCTCAACAGAACGAAATTATTCTGTTTTAGTCTTTTTCCTCTCTGGACTTTTCCATTTAGTCTTGCTGCTTTGGCGCTTTAAATTTAGAAGTTCAGTGTTGCTACCAGCTTTCTTGTTTAGATCCCGAGTTTTTAAACTAACTTTTGAACTTTAAATGCATGGTCAACATTATACGGTGGGCCGCAGTAGCTGATATTCCATACGGTTTGATTAAGAAGAACTCAAGTATACAGAGAGTTTTATTTCTTTTTTAACGAATTAAACGACAGTAGCTGATAGACGAAGTCACAATGAACTCAAATTAA
This sequence comes from Citrus australasica, assembly GCA_029618585.1. NCBI lineage: Eukaryota > Viridiplantae > Streptophyta > Magnoliopsida > Sapindales > Rutaceae > Citrus > Citrus australasica. Next base: position 579,661 of record JARCIV010000015.1, read on the forward strand.
AACAGTTGAAGAGCTAGTTTGGAATTGCTTCTTGGAAGACTCAAAAGTAATTTTAAAAAGTTAGAAGTTAATTTTGATGTTTGGTAAATTATTTAAAAAATTATTTTTTATAAAATCACCTTATTGTACACTATATTTTGAAAAGAAGAAAATGAGTAATTTTTAAAAATTTAATTTTGAGAATCACTATATTTAGGGCTAGGTTTGTTGGTTCCATCTCATATGGGTAGCCTAAACCTAAGCTTCTATTAATTTGGGTGTTTAAATAATTAAAGAAAACTTGAAAGGAGTAAATGAAAATTTACCATGCAATTTGGCTTTAAAAAGCAAGACCTAATTTTCACAATTGCATAAAAGAGGCGTGACATAAAGAAAGATAGGAATATTGATTTCAATATTTGATTGGACGATCAGCGGGTGATTTTAACTTTGTTTTCTTTCAAAATTTGAGGATAAATTTCTGGCATCTCTCTCTACAATCCTATTGGTCCTAATTTTTATTTATCTTCTCGTTAGCTATTATTTAAGATATTCACTTGTTGAAAAGACAAATATGAGGTTATTACTATAAATTAAGAATATTGATATTCTCGATACTGTTAGTCTCTAGTATTATCTAGTATTGAAATATTTTAATGAAATAAAATTTTAATAATTGGAATTAAAAAAAAGACTTGTAAATCGAATGTTTAAAAAAAATTCTAAAAAGAACTAGGAAAATAAAAAATAACTTCAGCTTAAAATTCTTCAAATACCATTGTAATCTCAACAATTTTTAAACCATATTAAAGTTTTGGTGATAAAATAATAGCATGCAAAATATTATATGGTAAAATGTAATTATAAAAAAAATTAGCATTGAATTGATATGTCAGAAACGTTTGTCGGTACTTGATAATATACATTAAATTTATTACAAATTTTAATGATTTTCTTTAAAGGGATTTTAAACAACAATTATCATATGTTAAAATTAATTTTTAATTTTTTAAAATCATTGTTGACAATCTCAATGGTTAATCAACATATATAAATATTGTTTGGTTTTAATGTAATATTATAAAAGAAAATGTTCAAGCTGCTATAAGGAGAAATTATTATAATTATTGTTTCTTTTATTTGACTTGAGAATAAAGTGTTTAATTCCACTAAGATCTTGTTGAGTACGACCTATTTGATTAATACAATGTGTGTCCATATTTGCGGCTTTCTGCTAATATTTTTTTTTTCAAAATTCTTATATATCCACGTACTAAGTTGATATACATATGATCTGTTGATTTTGTCAATTTGTCATTATAAATAAAAGAAATATTAATTAAGTTAACTATTTTATTCAATTCATCAACCTTTATTTGTTCCTTTCACGTGAGCATACCACTTTCTTACTTTCCTTGCACCAATACCAAAATCTCTTTTATAAAAAAGAAAAAAAGATACTACTATAAACTAAAATTGTATTATGTTGACTATAATAATAATATTGGGTCAAATTGTTATATTTATTTTTAACAAATTTAGATCTAGACCCCTAAGTTTTAAGTCACTATTAATAATAAATATTGCATGTGTTTCCATATGGGTGTGACAATGGTATCTCATCATTCCTGTAATTTAAATTTTTTTAATTTTTTATTAAATAAATTGATGGTATTCTAGTTATAAGATTCAGTAACTTAAACTCATGGCCATCTTTTGTGCTTGTTTTTGGATTTTGCATGTAAAATAATTCTTATTTAAAAGCTTATTAGTTGCATAAAAGTTTCAGCAAAATATGTTTCTTGACTAATCCCATTGGGCAGTAGAATATTATAATCTTTATAGAATATAATAATAATAATAATAATTTCTTAAACAATAAATATTTCCATTGAATATATTCGTTTGAGGTCCAATCAGAAAGGACATTGGAGTTTGGACATGGCCTTGGACTTGGAGATCGAAATTAATAAAATAAAATATAAATACCTATTTATTCTTTAAAACTTGACGATTTTACAGTTTCAAGAACCACCTTTGATCAATGATAAATACGCTAAAATAATTCTTTCCTTAACATTAAGATCCAAGTTTCGGGTTTCTCTATGTGGCTGGGTAAGTTCATTTTCGTATTTTTTGTGTTGGACTGTTATTGAATTTTATATGGTGGCCTTTGAGCTTTAATTATCAGTCACTTCTAATAGGGCTTTATACACTTTCTTCTATTATAAAAATATTAAAGATGATGAATACATTAATTGTGATTTGTGTACACTAATGATATCAATAAAATGAAATATTATTAGACACATTGCTTTTAGTGTTTGTGTACATACAACGTGCATTTTTTTTTTTTTTATAGAAAACTGAAATTTAAATGTTTTTTTCATCAGTATGATGGAGATTCAAACCCTTCACTTCATATATCTTCTAAAAAGTTTTTCCTATAAAGATAACTTACCTTAACTCATTATTTAAGCTCAAATACTATCATATTTATGTTTTGTATTGAAAAAATAAATCTAAATTTTAATTATTTTTTTGCTGCTATAATCATAAGTAAGGTGTTAAAGCATTATTTCCTCCACTCTAGGATATAAGAATTGGAGTTGCTTAATCTAATATTAATAAATTTTACTATAACTTAAAAAATTACTTTTTAGCAAATTTTTATTAAAATATTATTCCTTCTTATCTTATTTCCTTCATAAAACTCACTTACCGATTATAAAGATGTCTCTAATTATAACAAACAACTAATAAAATCTCATACTAACCAAATTTTAGTATAAAAAAAATTTAATATATATATGAGTGTGTGTGTATTTGCATTTGTATTTGTATTTGTATATGTATATGCATATGTATATGTATGTATGTATTATTAAATGGGAAATTTATTAAGGAAAATTATCATTGCATCACCTTTATCTTGTCTTATGTTCATCCAACCATTACAAAATTTTATCATGTACTTTGCACTACATTTTTTTTCGCATTTGTATCAACTAGCCACTTTTGTATTAATAATATTAAATAATTTTAATAAAATGATAATTTTACCCCAAATAAATTAAAAGACTATTTTATTTTATAAAAATAATTGCAAAAGTTTGGGATTTAATAAAAATCCCCTAAATTATTATAAATTTTAGGATTTATTCTTTTAATAAAGAAATTCAGTTATTTTAATAAAATTTTGCAAAATTATAAAATTTTAATAAATAAATTCATTTATTTTTAATAAAATTTTGTAAAATTATAATTTTTAATAAAAATAATTATTAAAATTTTGTAAAAACTAAATTTAGTAAAAATAAGTTGAGCATCTCTATTTGGGATTTATTTTTTATTAAATTTAGGGATATTTTTATGATTATAATTTTTAATTTTAAAAAATTTTATGAGATAAAATAGTGTTTTAATTTATTTGGGGATAAAATTATTATTTTATTAAAATTATTTAATAGTGTTAATATAAAAATGATTAGTTGATAAATGTAAAAAAAAAATATGATGAAAAATATATATTAAAATTTTATAGTAATTAAATAAAAATAAAATAAAATAAAATAAAAGTGGATTAATACCACACAGTCTACACTTAAAAAGAAACATGAAAAGGACAAAAAGGTGTGGTGGGGACTGCAGAAGCGAAGTGACCAAACTACCCTTGGTAGAATTCATTGGATGATGAAACTAAGCGGATACAAAATGATGGAGGGCAAATGGTTCGGATTGTCCCGACTTGAATCCCGAAATTTATTTTAATAGAAACCTACATATATGTGGCTTCTAAAGTTTCAATTTAATGCATATAAATCTTGTGTTTATTTTATCACCCCAATTTGACTGAGAAATCTTTAAATTAAACTAAAGTAAATCGATTCCGGTTGTGTTTGATTTGAACTTCCCGATCCGGACCGTTATCGGTTCGGATTTGGTCCCAGCCCGAACCGAAAATCGAAATGGACAATCTCAGTGGCTCAGCCTCACACTTCAATTATGTCAATTAAAGTCAAAATTCGGATACAAATTCGTTAAATCCTATAAATGAGATCCGGCGACTCTTACAATGCGGAAAAAGCCAAAAAAAAGGTGTTATTGCGTGGGGCCCCACCCCCTCTCCTCCATGCTGTCCCTCCTATTTGAGTGCGCGCACACTCACAATTACAAACACAGAGAGGCACGCACTTGCGTTTCTGTTAACTACATTCTCACTTCGGATACGGAATCGAAACGAAACGTTATTTTTTTCCTTTTCCTTTAGAGTGAGAAGGAGCCTGTTTCGTTAACGTTTTAGAATTTTTTTTCATAACGATGGCGGCGGAGAAATGGGTACTGATGGTGACGGCGCAGACGCCGACGAACATAGCTGTGATAAAGTACTGGGGGAAGCGAGACGAAACCCTAATTTTGCCTGTCAATGATAGCATCAGCGTCACCCTTGATCCCGATCACCTCTGTACTACCACGACCGTTGCCGTCAGTCCTAGCTTTGACCAAGATCGTATGTGGCTCAATGGCAAAGTATAATTTTTGCGCTATATTTACTATTTTTTTCGACATTTTTTATTTTACTTAAAACATTTCGGAAATTGTGATAATTTAAAAATTTTAATTAAATTAAGTTAACTTTTTTTTTTTGCTCAGTAACTTAATATGGATCTTAGCTTGTAGATTAACACTGTGATTGCTGATTAGCGTAGGAAATTTCTCTTGGAGGGGGAAGGTACCAGAATTGTTTGAAGGAAATTCGGAGTCGTGCTTGTGATGTTGAGGACAAGGAGAAAGGGATCAAGATTGAGAAGAAGGACTGGCAGAAATTGCATTTACACATTGCTTCATTTAACAATTTTCCGACGGCCGCTGGATTGGCTTCCTCTGCTGCTGGTTTTGCCTGCCTTGGTGATTTTATTAACCAAACGCTATCTATTTATTGATTTATAAGCTTTTGTTTCAAAAGAAAGTTTTAGGGATTATCGTGGTATATTGTTCTTTTCTTTTTCTTTTGTGGGTTTTATGCAGTTTTTTCACTGGCTAAGCTGATGAATTTGAAAGAAAATCAGAGCCAGCTTTCTGCTATAGCTAGGTAATTAGTATGTCTGGTTTAATTGGCATAACTTTTCTTCTTTCGAGTTGCTTGATCTGGAATGATATTTGTGTGAATTTGATCTTGTATCATCGTAGCATTCATATAACAGAGAATCAAGAATGCTAGTGGTTCATATATATATTTCCCTTTTTCTGATCCAGGCAAGGTTCAGGCAGTGCTTGTCGTAGTCTGTTTGGTGGATTTGTCAAGTGGATAATGGGAAAAGTATGTTATATATATATGTATATATAGCTATGTTCAGTCCTGCTTTTGAGGTTTATTTTCGTGTAGCTAATGTTAGTGCCTTCTCAACGTCTCCAGGAAGGAAATGGAAGTGACAGCCTTGCAGTTCAACTTGTTGATGAAGAGCACTGGAACGATCTTGTTATTATTATTGCTGTGGTATGTACCTATGATTATGTTATTGTTATTGCTTTTAGTGCTGTAATTTATTTATCTTTTCTAAAATACGAACAGCCATAGCATTTTTTAAGTGGTTTTAGGTTGTTCTGTTCCCCTCTTCAAATTGCATTTTTTGATTGCATTCTGAAGTGTTTACTCGATTCACTGGTAGAAAGCTTTTGAATTTATTATGTGGATCATCCAGCGATAGCTGTACTTTATTTTCTTAGAAACGGAGACACAGTGGACTTTAATGGACCCCTAAATGTCGGTTATGTTGATCCCAATATGTTGGACCAACACTGGAACTGACCATGACTCAAGTTAGATATGTGCAGTAAATTTATTATTGCTATTCTCTTGTTTCGAGCTATTGATTTGATGAGGTTGCTAAGTGTTTGCTGCAAGAACAGCTTCAAATTCAATAATTTTACAAAATATTTAATGTTGTAATTCGTAATAATGCTATTGATTTGATGAGGTTGCTAAGTGTTTGCTGCAAGTACAGCTTCAAATATAATATTTTGTAAAAATATTTAATGTTATAATTCGTAATAATCAGTTCATGTGGAACCTTTTATGTTATGGTTCTTCTGTGCCCCTTTAACTTTGTGCTCTTATTTTATTTTATTTTTTTCGTTTAAGGTGAGTTCACGGCAGAAGGAAACAAGTAGTACCACAGGAATGCGTGAGAGTGTTGAAACAAGTTTGCTTTTACAGCATAGAGCAAAGGTACAATTTCTCATCTTGAGTGATTGTCTTGAAGATATTGGCAGTTGCTAAACAACTGAGGTATTTGGTTCTAAGAAGTGTCAGGCTCATTTCTTGTAATGATTTGAGATAATGATATAATGAAATTTCCAGGTGTTCTTGGTGGGAAAGTTTTCTGCAAATTTTTTTTTATTTCTATTATTTCTTTTTTTTATTTTGGTCCTTTTTCTTGAGGCCATTTTTTCTTTTAACTTCATTATTTATCGAACTTTTAGTTTGTTTCAAAAGTGTTTATTGTCTGTGACAATTTCTTTTGTGCTTTGGACCATAATATAGGAAGTTGTGCCAAAACGGATAGTACAAATGGAAGAAGCCATCCAAAATCATGATTTTTCGTCTTTTGCACAATTGACCTGTGCTGATAGTAATCAATTTCATGCGGTTTGCTTGGATACATCTCCCCCAATATTTTACATGAATGATACATCCCACAGGTAAGTCCTAATGTATGTTTGTTTGTTTATTCGCTTATTCATCTTCATCATCACTTTGGTTGATTATTTACTTGCAAACTTGTTTCAGAATTATCAGCTATGTCGAAAGATGGAATCGTTCCATTGGATCACCTCAGGTTTGTTCATTTTTTGCAACATTATCTGGGAGGTGTTATGAATTCTGTGATTTAAAACATATTTTTGTTCTCTCTATTTTGAGTGCTTCCGCCAGAGAAAATTCTTATATATCCTTTCCCTGAAAGTTGCCTCATATGGCTTTCTCATTCTATCTCAATTTGTTTTCAATAATGAATTTGTACCTCTGTGGCTAATACTTTCCAACCCAATCAGAAGAGAAGATGGTAAGTTGATGTTGAATTAGAAAATCATTTTCTGGGATTGGATTGAGCTCTCTCACGTAAGTCCAAGATTTGAGTTGAGTGATTATGCCCTTTGGCATTTATCAAGTGGTCAAGGGTTTATTACCCCTTGGGGCCACCCACTCTGGATATAATATCCCGTTATTGTTGTCATGGATACTGAGATGATAGGATCTGGTAATAGCCCTCAATTTCAAACTTTGTTAACTCCCAAGAAAGGCTAGGGGTCTTGAGGTTTCATCAAAAAGAGAGTTGAGCTCGCCCGCATGGCCCATCATCAACATAATGTTAATATGCTAGCTTCACTATCATTTTTCAATTTGTTTCCTCTGTATAGATATTAGATAAGTAGTTATATAGAAATCCAGTGCTGGAAAATTGATATGTGCTCGAAATTATGCTGGTTATTGAAATATTTTGACTTAGACAAAAAAAATCTGATAGGTGGCATATACTTTTGATGCTGGGCCTAATGCTGTTCTGATCGCTCGTAATAGAAAGATTGCTACCCAATTGCTTCAGAGGCTACTTTTCTTTTTCCCACCAAACTCAGAAACAGACCTGAACAGGTAATTGGTATTTGGTTGTTAAAATCTTGAGAGAATACAGCACTGTTCTTTAACAGTACAAGATACATTAAAGGGATTTGGGTGCATCATCCTTTTGGATAACTTATTTCAGATGTATTTTCTTCTAATCATTTGCGTTTTCATTTGCTTTTCTTATGTCTAGTTATGTTCTTGGTGATAAATCAATCCTACACGATGCTGGTATTGATGGGATGAAAGATATAGAAGCTTTGCCGCCACCTCCTGAAATTAACAACATATCAGCGCAGAAATATTCAGGGGATGTCAATTATTTTATCTGTACAAGACCAGGTAGAGGTCCTGTTTTGCTTTCTGATGACAGTAAGGCTCTTCTCAACCCCGAAAGTGGTTTGCCTAAGGAAGCTTAGAGTAGATTAATTTTCACTTTGCATATTCTCCAGCAAGTCAAATATTTCCATGAACCTCAATATTTTATTCAGATGATCATTACAACTTAAATGGAGGTTTCCTTGAAGCGAATTTCTGAACTTTCCTTCCGAATTTATAGTTGTTTTTGTAATTTATTTCCTTTCCCCTTTAATCCATTGGGGGATCACGGACTCTTCCTCTGTGAAACAAATAATGAATAAGCTGTTCATCATTCCTGGCTGTATGTTTCCATTTTCTTTATGTGAGCATTATTTTGAAGCTTAAAATTAGCAAAAAAAAAAATTATTTGCAAGTTATCTTAAAAGTTTCGAATTATTTTCTATTTTTTCTGTTCAATAGCACGACAGAATGATTGCATCAATTATTTGTTAAAAAAAGAAAAGAAAAGAGGCTTGCAATAGAAGGTATCATGCTCCAATTTTCTGTAGAGTTTGACTGTATTATCAGAGAATGGTAGATGATTTTATCCGGGAAAAAAAATCACTGTAGCTTATGTATTCACAAAATTAATATATATATATATATATATTCAAGTAAATGGTCATTAAGGAAAAAAAAACTTGTAATGCAGAAAAAAATTGAACATTGTGCGGACAGTCATGCATATTGTGGATGAATTGACTAGCAGCGCCAACTCATACAGGGAAATTCTCGTGATGGCAGTTCCATTGTTATGAATTTGTTCATATTCCTCGTATGACCTTTGGCTATTTATACAAGAAGACTTTATAGTTTGCAATATAGTATTTTTATCATCTCAAACGAAAAGTCCAAAAAAAAAAAAAATGGATTCAGATGTTGAAAGCTATTTTCAAGAACTTCAAAACGTAAGGAATGCAAGAGACAGATAATTTTTATCGTGTTCGAAGAAACAGAAACAGAGAGATTGTCAGAGAAGCGAGGAGGGAAGAGGAGCACGAGCAGCAAGCATTCAATGAAGCAAGGGCTGCAAGGATTGCTGCTGAAGAAGAGCTAGCTGAAATTGCTCAACAGTTGCTTGCAGCTACGACCATTGAGGTCTGGTCAGTCGCTGAAGCAGAAGTAGCCATCGCGTTTAAGAATGGCAATGGCTGGAATGGCACCATTGTGCCATTAACGAGTCTCAGTGGTGAAGAAAAGCAAGACTTGAAAAGGGAAGTCTCGGAGAAATTTGGCTATGTCTTAGAAGATGCCGAACCAGCTGCTGATACTGATGGTGGTGCTGCTGCCTGTGGTGATGAGGATCAGTGAAGCTGCTTGAAGCCTTTTCTTCTGTTATCGGTTTTGTGTTTTTGTTTTTATTTAGAATTGTGTTGTTGTAATATGCAGAGAAGGGTTTTTACCATTTCCCTTTAAATAAGTTCATTTTAATCAACATGTATTGTTGTTTGTACTAATAACTTTATCTGTTATTGTACTTTCTTTAGACATTTTCATTTGTTAATAAAATATGTCTCTTTAACTCGTCTTTAAAAAAAAAAAGGGGTAGTAAACAACAGTTAATCAATGTCATTTTCTCAATGAGGTGGAATCGATCGAGTTCATTGGAACTTGGAAGTCCAATTTTCAGAAATTCTTGAAAATGCCATCGTACTTGAGAAAGTGATTGTTAGTTCTACTTGTGCAAGTCTTTTGGGATCCTTTTGGAAGCACGAGGAAACTGAGGTTAAAATGGCAGCAAGAGAGTTCCGGATCAAGGCGTTGAACTAGTAATCAGTTACCATCCTTGTAACCATGCTTTTCTTTTTGTAGGTTCAGCTCAGTTCAATGCAAGGGAAACCAAAGTACAATACTTAAAAATTGTTTTACTTGACTATGAATAATAATTTGAATATTTGCTCTTACATCACTTAAAGAGGAAAAAGAAAATATATGGATTGGCACATAATAGGCTAGTTAAGTCATGATAATGTTACTTTCCCACCAAGTAATAGTGCTTTTATGATAGCCTCGGTCATCCCATCAGCGTCTGCAATCAAGTGTCCAGAACCTGGTATTTCATGATAGTGAATCCATGGAAGTTTTTTGGAAATGTATCGTTGCAGGATTACAGGTACAAGCCTATCTTCATCACCTTGCCATAGATGGACAGAGCCTTCACCATTAGGAAAAGGGTTCTCCAGGTCCATAGGATCGAATTCCCAAGTCCCAAATCCTATCATCATGTCACGAAATAGAGACTCGTGTACACCTTGCTGAATTACCTGTGCCTGCAGAATATATATAGGAGCAACTCAGCTTCTTGTACATTAAGTTATGACATTTTAAGAAAACTTTTTCCTTGTATAGATAACATGCATCACAACATCATTTAGACCAACTAGTAATTAAAGGTTCAGAAACTTTTCTGTTGAAGATGGATACTGCAGATGAATTCATTTCTAAATTCTAGGTTTTATCCTAGGGTCGATTCTTTAATCAATGGCCAGGCATAAATTGTACCCTGTTGATTTGTCTCACAGCAACCTTAGGCATAAGTTGTACATCTTGGGCAGAAAAAATCTCAGGCCTACGAGCTACAACAGCAGATGGAGGAAATAATTTTTGAGTATTCCACCAGTAGGCAAGCCATGGAGCATAGTGAGCGACTCGCAGAGCCCATTGATCCTGTGGCAATTGTAGGTAGTATGCTTCTTTAGTTAAGTTGGCAGGAAAGCCAGGCCACCAGTAGTTAATCACTGGAGCGATTAGTGCTGCTCCAGTTAGTCTGTACGCAGCACAAAAATCCAGCTTACAAAAATCAGCACCAGATTCTAATACAAAAATAAAAAAACAAGTAGTTTTTACTCAAATAAAATCCATATTGCATATAAATTGTTTAAAAACTGAAACTTCATACTGATAGGTTGTGATTCAATTGCATTTTTGCTTGTTCTTTAACTCAGGTTCTTTATTAATATTGTCCTATTTTATTTTTAATATAGCCGAAAAGGCAGAAGATCTCCAGCAATACCAGTGTTGTTATCAGGGCAATTTAAGCACAATCCGTTTGCTTATACTTTTTTACCTGTGAGGGATGTACTTGAGGCAGCTCCAAACCACCTGGCCGCCCATAGAAAACCCGACAACGTAGAATTTGGATCCGAGTCCTAACTGATCAGCAAGCTCTTCGATATCCAGTGCCAAACTTTTCCTTGTTCGTTTTGGATCGGGGTCACTTTCTCCATACCCTGGTCTGTCAAATGACACAATGTATATCCCCAATTCATCAACAACTTCCTGAAATGACATGCAAGCAAGCACCGTGAAGTTAAGTGAACCAACACAACCGTTGAACAAATGAAAATTCAAATGCAACAATGAAGTTGGATATTCAATTGAGTTGAGGAATTTCAAGTACTGGTGAGAGGTTTGCTGCAATAGCAGCATCATGTCTAGAAGAGCCAAAACCATGAACAAAGATAATCTTATATTTGGCCAATTCTTTAGACACGCCATGCTCCTTGTAAGCCAAATGCCTCCCATCCCTCAGCTTGATTCTAGGTGCTGTAATGGCAGGGCCACCAGGGGAGCCACAAACATTGGGAGGCGGAGGGCAAGTAGCTTGATATGCCCATGCCACAAACCCAATCAACAATATCACTGTAATTTCCCGGATCATTCCTAGAATGAAGAATTTATAATTCAATTAGAACAATATCACTGATTGATTGATCATGTATAAGAACAATCCTAGCTATTTTGGTTTAAACTTAACACGTGGTTGCTATACTCACAAGTCACAACAACAATGAGAGAACTACAAAACAAAATCTTCACAAAACAAATATAAAGCAAAACTTTACTGATTTTATTCCATCTTAATCAAAATTTAAGACCTCGTATGACTTTGAATCTGAAAATTAGCATCACATGCTAAAGATTCTCAAAATGGACTCAGTGGGCAGTGGTGACGATCATGATGTTAAACAAACATATAAACCTCTCTGGAATGTTAATCCAAAATTAACTTAAATTCACACACCAATATTCTAAATGAACAAAATTAACACAGTTGTGTACCAAAATCAAATGCATTGCTGATAAAATAACAACAATAAGAAGAAGAAGAAGAAGAAGAAGAAGTGAGAGAGAACCTGAAAGAAACTGAAAAAACTGCTGCTGCTGAGGAAGATAATATCTTTATGCTTCTTAGAGAGACTGTGTTGAATGCTTTGAATATATATATTAATAAACATAAAGTGGCTGAATTTTAGTCATCAACAAACCAACCCCAAAATTTATTTGTCAAAAACTTCCTATAATTTGAAAAATTGGTATTATATACACACTGCCAAAGGCTTACGCCCCACAGGATAAAATGCTGCTGCTACTTGGCAGAGGTTGTATGGCTCAGCAAGAAACCACAGCCAGAAAAAAATAATAATAATAATACAAATGGAATTTATAATAATAATAAAACAAATGGAATTTACATTTGCGTTAATAATACTAGTTATGAAAATTATTAGCCACCCAATTGGATAGAGGTTATTATGTAATTAAACTGTAGATTTAATGACTTTGCTGATCAACAACCGGGTCTAGGTGACTTAATATAATACGTCTTGTATGGTATTTGTAATTTTCATATGACGATAATAAAATAATTTCTAGGAAAAAGCTCGGGAGACAAAGCCCGAAAGCAAAACATCATCATGTTGAAAGTTGAAACATTGACTCGTAAAATAATAGCCATTGTCTATTGAAAATAAGTTTCCAACTTTTTCTAACAAATCTGATTTTGATTTCACTCGCCATGTGTAGACAGGTATGAGAAATTTTACCGTGACAAGTTTATTTTTAGCTAGGATGGAAAATTTCACTCACTCGCGAATAAGGGAATACATTTACCGTTAGTTGATTTAGATTTACCCCATTTGCCAAATCAGACATTAATTTATATCAATAAAAGTTAAAAATATTTCGGGGCTGGTGATTGCACCCCACCAAAGTCAAAGGGGTAGAAAAAGTAGTTGCACCAAAAAGCAATGGTATTGGAACAAATATAGAATGGTTGGATTTTCTTCTAGATGTGGTCCACCGAGTTTAAAAGACTATTATGTTCAATTAATTAATTTATTTTTTCTGAAACAGTAGCTGAGCTGCTTTCAATTATGATTAATTAATTTCTTTAATTTCGATGGCATGAAAACGAAATGTGGGGACTGTTGTTTAAAAAAAAATGACATTTACTTTTTTTTTCTAATAAAGAAGGGAAATTTATAAAAATAGTCATAATTATTTTATCATTTTCGTAATTAACCATAGCAACTTTTTTCTATCAACATTAGCCAAATCCAAGCATTTCTTCCTAAATTACCCTTCTTTACAGAGCAAAACCAACTTCTTTTCTCCCGTATCCTCAAACAAAACACAGCTTAGCTTTCTACTCGTGAATCATCAACGACGGCAACAAACAACACTAAAAGTCAGTCATAATCTATCCAGATCTAACACTAATCGGCATCGTATGAGTTATTTTCTCAACTTGCTGAATGTCTGGGTGAATTTGAGTTCTGGTGACGGGCTGCCTGTCGCAACAAGCGCCTGTCGCACCAAACCTTGAGGCGACAGGCACCTGTCGCACTTTCATGTGGCGTCGTGATTTTTATGAGTAGTTAGGCTGACAGAATTGAATTGAATTTGACGCACGACACCCCACATTCAACAATGTCACCATCTCTAAAGATTATTAGCTCTTTGATTTCAACATTATAATCATAAATGGCACCAAACAAATTAACCATTGCAGTCCTGAATTTTTATTTTCTTTTTATTCTTGATTATGGGAAGCAAAAAAATTTGACATGGATTGACACAATATGATTACAAGTAAGAAATTTGAAATCAACAAATCTCGGCACATCTATTCAGCAATTTGGCCGTACTTCAAATAATCTTGCGATAAAAATTTCATAAAAATCTCATAAAGAGGACAGAACAACCAAGGCATCAGGGAAAGCAATCGGGGCAGGGCACGCTCAAGCCACGAATTCTAGGAATTTTAAATATCAGCACCAGCTCAAAATAATAAGAAGTAAAATGAATCTATGAAAGGCTCAGATTTTTGGATGAGTGAAGGAAAGATGAGAAGATGAAATGCAGAAAGTCAAGAAATGAATAAACTAATATTAATAATCTTGGACCCACAGCTCTAATTTGGATTAAGCATCCATCTACCTATGTGGATAATATTTTTGCTAATTTTTCAGCCATGCAGCAGGATCATGTTCGTCCTGTTTTATTTGATAGAAGGAAAGTGCATGTCGCACTTTCCTTGGGGCGACAGGCACCAGGTTTGGTGCGATAGGCCAACTCTTGTTGCGACAGGCAGCCCGTCGCCAGAACTCAGATTCACCCAGACATTCAGTAAGTTGAGAAAATAACTCATACGATGCCGATTAGTGTTAGATCTGGATAGATTATGACTGATTTTTAGTGTTGTTTGTTGCCGTCGTTGATGATTCACGAGTAGAAAGCTAAGCTGCGTTTTGTTTGAGGATACGGGAGAAAAGAAGTTGGTTTTGCTCTGTAAAGAATGGTAATTTGGGAAGAAAGGCTTGTATTTGGCTAATGTTGATAGAAAAAAGTTGCTATGGTTAATTGCGAAAATGATAAAATAATTATGGCTATTTTTGTAAAATTTCCAAAGAAGCCTCTTGTAAATGTACAGTTGGCATGACCAAACGCTGGCGTTTTTGCAGCTACAAAGCAGCACATACCAGCCATATTCCAAATCCAATTGGGTGATCTACTACTAGACATGCCCAAAATGCAGGACAATTGGGGATAAACAGCTAGCGAGTTGATTATGACTTTTGGAAGATAGCCGAAAAAGAACTTGGCTCCTGACGAGTATCAATGTGAGTGTCCCTGATACTCAATCTACCTTGGCATTGTTGCATGAGGGATCTTTATCTCTCCGAAGCCAGAAGTTAACTAGGAATGAGTCGATGATAATCTTCATATACTGGTTCAATGTCAGAAACGATGAAGTTTATAGACAAAGAAGAAAGAGAACAAGCGAACCAGATTCACCGAATGCACCACCCAGCTCCTCCACAACTGCCACCAGTACTGGCAGAGTTTTCTGCAAAAGCGTGAAAGAGATATCAAGCCTAAACTAACAGTTCAGAGCGAAAGCTGCCCAGATAATTTTTTCAAGTACTTAACAAACAAATACAATTTGGTTTCCTCGTTTTTTACTTGTTTTTTCATTTGTCATATAATGTAATATCTCTCCGAGGTAAAAGACCAGAGTATTCTCATTTGATTGACAAAGGATGAACATTCAGCTCAATGGACCTGGCTTGCAAAGAGTACAACTGCATTGGTATTCTCTTTCTTGGCAAAGACCGACCGATGATCACTAGAAACGGATGACAGGATCCGTACAGCAAAAGCATTAAAAGCTAATAGAATTAGATGCAGAAGTCTGTAATACAAGAAAAGTCCTTTGTTAGTTGATTTTAATCCATTAAGGTTCAAACGAAGAATGAACGGTCCAGAAACCTCTTCTATTTCCCATATTTGTGATATAAAACTCAAGTGTTATCATTCTATCAAGCTCAACTCAAATATCAAACGTACTATTTGACTTGTTTAGTTTCAGGCTCAAAATTTTCTCAAGTTTTATATGTTGGATATATTATCTATGGTTTCAACATATGTCATAAACTATACACCTATGCTTTCCTAGGACCATGTGCTTTTAAGTCAAATATTTGGCTGGTTCAGCTAGTGTGCTTCCATATATTGATGTACATTTGTGCCGCATAATTTATTTTGGGCTTAAGAAAATCTTAACTAACAAACCTAAGTTAATACGAAGTCACGAAAGAGGTGTAACTAATCTCAAAATCAGAGCATAGTGAAAAAATAAGCACAATTTTCAGTTTCAATGTGAATCCTAGGCTGAAAGAATACACGTAATAGCATCTAGAAGTACTTCAAAACTTGAGAGAATATCCCTAACAGAATAAAGTAAAATTTTGTCAAATTTAATATCTCTAATTGAAAATTGAAAGGTACAGTACTATGATGTAAGTCCTCGTCTACAGTGTGTCCAGAGATCTATTGTTAAGCCTACATGGACCAGAACCAACGCTGAACATGGATTAAGAAAGGATGCTCAGCAAAATATCAGTTAAGTAGCACCGAATAGACATCAGGTCAACCTTTATAACAGCAGAATCATAATAGTTCCCTCATTTTTAGTCCTTAAATGGAGTGCAGAAGATTTATTTAATTTTCATGGCAGCTAAATGCTCTTAGTGTAGTGGAAGTTTAGAGGTAATACAATTTGCAACATACAGCGGCACCAAAGAGAAACAAAGAAATTAGTGCGCTCCATCCCAATTGCCACAAGAAAAACTTGAGGCTTAACCATCAACAGAAGTGACCTTGACCTGCTCACTTGCATCCATGGCACCTGAAGAATTACCATATTTTCAGAGCATGATATAGTTTCCCAAATCAAGCAACATGCAAGTCTCTCATAATAGTATGCAAGGAATATCCAAGTTACATCTATATGAAACAATTATAAAGACTAGACATTTTCCAAGAGATGGTCAAAATTAAGCTTTTCAGGAGATATGTATATAAGTTTGAAATAAAAATTGGCATGATACAAAACTCGTGACAGTCCTTAAATATGGAAAAGACAATTTTGATGATTCTATGCACCAAAAAAAGAAAAAGAAAAAAAAGCACACAAACACAAGATTTAGAGCATGTATTTTAACCACGAAGTAAGTCACAAAATTAAATTAAAAATAAAATAAAATAATTTTATTATTGTTATACAGGAAGAAAGACAATACAGTCCTCAAACGAAATAATAAATTGTATTAAAAAAATGAAATAATAAATTGATGATTCTAAGCAATATGAAAGACAATTCTATGGGCGGAAGGAAAAACTTCAGTTAATCATTTTGCTCGACTCACGACAACCACAATTATATATAGTTGTGGCCAGGGGCGAAGCTAGGGGAAAAATGTTAGGGGGGCCAAATTTAAAATTTTAATTTTTATGTTACTATATATGTAAAATTCTAATTCTTAGGGGGGGCCAATATAGATATTTCATACTAATTTTTCACATTTTCTTTAAAAACCCTAAAAAATTTCAAAATTCAAGGGGGGCCATGGCCCCCCATCGCCCTGCAGTAGCTTCGCCCCTGGTTGTGGCATGCGAAAAAGTGTCAGCTTTTTTCTTGGAAAATAAAGATGTAATTTAAATCTCTTCTCACCAATTCCATTGTAATAGTAATCAATTTTTGTTTTTGAAAAATTATTTTTCATTCTGAAGAAAACTATTACCTAATCCATTATTGATGCATTTGTTTCGTGATGAACAGGCAAAGAGCAGTCCCTAGCAATTGAGAAGCAAACAAAGATTTAAGGAGCACAACAAGATCTCTAATTAAACAATTAAAAAACAAAAAAAAAACACCTGTATTGGAGTCATTCCATGCAAGCAATTAAAATGATTTTGTTCTCCCCAAGTCAACAATAACAAAGTTTTGAAGAAGTAGGAAGTTAGATTAAGCTCACATGAAATAATAATTAATATAGACAACAGATTCCATTAAAACCATATAAAGTAAGTCAAAAAATCCAGACCAAACTGCACGGCCAAATAAAACCTTGGAACAATCATCCCAAAATTTAAAATGTGAAATAAACATATTATACTATTGAAATTCGAATTAAAGTAGTTGAAGTTGTGAAATTATGTGCATTCAATAGAACATTAGGAAAGGCAAGGTGATGCATCGGAAGTTTAATGTTCAAAATATTCCGTTGATTATAGAGAATACTGGAACAAAAGAACAACTAAATTCACGTTGATTCAAAAAAATACCGCAAATTTAGGGGTTAAGGCTCGTTGATTCCGTAGAATACCGAGAATTAACTGTTCAAATACTCACAAAGAGATTTGAAATTGAAATATTATTGAACTCAAAAATTCTGCCTTCAAAGACTACAAGAGGGAGCTATTTATAGTAGTAGTATTTATTCTAATTCATGAAGTAAAAAAAAATCTTAAATTGAAAGGGAAACAAAATTCTAAATTAGAAAGGAATTTAAAAGTCCTAAACTTTAGTTAATAAGGAAACTAATTCTAGTATAATATGGATTCCTACTCTTCATCATTCTCCCCAGGGTGGAGAGAATTTGCCCTCGAATTCGGATTGTCCGCAACAACATCTTCATCATGATCACCTCTGTAAGGAATAAGATGCTTGACATTAAATACATCTGCGGTGCGGATATGACTAGGAAGCTTTAATATGTAGGCATTAGGATTTATCTTCTCTATAATCTCCAAAGGGCCGATTTTCCTATAGAAAACTTGTTGTACTCACCAATTGAGAATCTATCTTTAGTTAGGATCGCCCAAACAAGATCTCCTACTTGAAATTCTAAAGCTCGACGCTTTTTGTCTGCCATAATTTTATAACCTTTAGTCGTCTGCTTCAAAGACTCTTGCGTAGTTTCATGAATCTTTTGAAGCTGCTCAATAAAGTCTTCTGCTTTACCGCTTTTGCGAACTAAATCTGGAACTGGAGCCAAGTTGATGGGAGCTCATGGATTATATCCGTAATTCACTTGAAAAGGGCTTAAACTAGTACTACGCTTAACTGCACGGTTATAAGCAAACTCGACTTGATACAACTTCTGATCCCACAGCTTTAGGTTATCGCCAACTAGACTACGTAGATGGTTTCCTAAAGAGCGGTTGACAACTTCAGTTTGACCATCTGTTTGTGGGTGCTAAGCACTACTAAAATTCAGGCAAGTGTTAGTCAACTTCCATAATGTCTTCCAAAAATGGCTAAAAAATCGTTTATCCTGGTAAGATACTATTGAACTCAGTGAACCATGCAATTTATAAACTTCCTTGAAGAATAGACGTGCAATAGTCAAAGAGTCTGTAGTCTTTTTGCAAGCAATGAAGTGAGCCATTTTCAAGAATCGATCAACAACAACAAATATTGAATCCATACCCCTCTGAGTGTGGGGTAATCCCAAAACAAAATCCATGCTAATGTCAGCCCAAGGTTGTGTTGGAATCGGCAGCGGCATAAATAACCCATCATTAGTTGTTGCGCCCTTGGAAACTTGACAAATACGACAAGTCTCGACATAGTGATAGACTTCACGCCTCATAGTAGGCCAAAAATAAGTGTTGGCGATTAGAGCCAGAATTTTGTCACGACCCACGTGCCCTTCGTTATGTAACTCTGCAATTATTTTCAATCTCAAACTTGAGTCAGGAACATACAACTGATTACTCTTGAAAAGGAATTCGTCATGTAAATGATAATCTGAGTGAAACTCTGCAACAACATCTTCTAATATAGAAGCAAAGAAATGATCAGAAGCATATAACTCTCAAAATGTGTCAAATCCGAGAACTTGATTATGCATCTGTGCCAATAAAGAAGTGCGTCGACTAAGTGCATCTGCTACCCAATTGGATTCGCCAAAGGTATGCTTCACCACAAAAGTAAATTGTTGAAGGAATGCTGTCCACGAGGCATGTCTGTGAGAGAGCTTGTCTTGACTATTGAGGTACTTTAACGCGGCATGGTCAATGTATAAAACAAAGTCTTTATGAATTAGATAATGTCGCCAATAATTTAACGCTTGGACTACTGCGTAAAATTCCACGTCATAAGTGTTGTAGTGTACCTTTGCTCCATTCAACTTCTCACTGAAATAAGTTATAGGCTTACCCTGTTGGCTAAGAACAGCTCCAATGCCGACCTTAGAAGCATCACAATGTACCTCAAAAGTGAGCGAAAAATCTGATAGGGCAAGTATTGGGGCAGTAATCAACTTTTTTTTTATAATCTCGAATGCCTTAGTAGCTGCCTCTGTCCAAGAGAATTGTCTTCCTTTCATGCAATCCGTGATTGGTGCCATAATAGTACTGAAATGAGGAATGAATCGCCTATAAAAAAAGGCCAATCCATGAAAACTTCTGGTGGCAGATAAAGTAGATGGTTGAGGCCAATCTCGAATAGCATCCACTTTTGATTGGTCAAGAGATATACCATCCTGCGACACCACATATCCCAAGAATAATACTTTCTCTGTCAAGAAAATACACTTGTTTACTGCAGTATATAAACTTGCTGCTCTTAAGGCTGAAAGCACTTCTCTCAAATGTTGTAGATGTAACTCGTGATTGGTGCTATATATAAGCATATCATCGAAGTAAACAACCACAAACTTTCCAATGAAAGGGCGAAGTACTTGATTCATAACTCGCATAAAAGTACTTGGAGCATTGGATAATCCAAATGGCATTACCAACCACTCGTATAACCCTTCGCGAATTTTAAAAGCTGTTTTCCATTCATCTCCAGGTCGTATTCAAATTTGATGGTAGCCACTTTTCAAATCAAGTTTGGTAAAAATTATTGCTCCACTGAGTTGGTCTAACATGTCATCTAATCGAGGGATTGGAAAATGATATCGAACTATAATTTTATTGATAGCTCGACTGTCTACGCACATCCTCCAAGAACCATCTTTCTTTGGAGTTAATAAAGCAGGGACTGCACAGGGACTAAGACTTTTACGGATAAATCCTTTTTCTAGTAACTCTTCCACTTGGCGCCTTAATTCCTCATGTTCGGTAGGACTCATACGATAATAAGGTCGATTTGGTAACATAGAACCTGGTACCAAATCAATTTGGTGTTGTATACCCCGAAGAGGTGGTAAGCCTTATAGTAGCTCATTGGGGAACAAATCTTGAAATTCCTCCAGCATAGGTGTCACAGCTTCAGGAATCTTCGAATCACTGTTACTCTCTTTTACCAATAAAATGTAGACTCTTTTTGTCTCTGTTACAATATCTATAAATTGCTTCTTGCCTAACAAATAATTACTCAAGTCTTGCTGGAGAGTAAACTTCTTGTTAGGTAGGAGAACGATCTTAGTGTTGTTAAACATAAAGCTGTAGGTGTTTCTCTTCCCATTATGCACTAGGTTTCGATCATATTGCCAAGATCTACCTAGTAATAGATGGCAAGCATCCATAGCCACTAAGCAACGTTTCAATACTATCACTTGATTTCCTTTCTTCAACCATGTGAGTTTGTATGGAGTTTGATGAGGTTCTATCTTTAAATTTAGCTTTGTTACGGCTTCTTTCGAAATGACATTCTCGCAACTACCTGAGTCTATGACCACACGACATACTTTACCCCCAATGGTGCAAGTAGTCTAAAAGATATTTTGTCGTAGCCACTTGTCTTTGTCTTGACCTTTAGGAGTGAAGAATGCGCGGTTCATGATCAACATTGGGCCGCTATCACCATGTTCTTCAACAGATTGAGAGCTACCACTACTATCAAAAGTTGGCTCTACAGCGAACTCTTCAGTTTCTTCCTCCTGATAGTCTTCGCTTTCCTCTGTGCCTACGAATAAGCCTTTACCATATTTTTCTCCTTTTTTACATTCTGTCATTCGGTGCCTATTTTCTCCGCAATTAAAACAACATAATCCCAAACCCGAGGATTGGGTTTTGTTGCTTTGACCGATTTCACTAGGTTTACTAGTTTTATTTGGAGGAGTGAAATTACAAAATTGGGAAGTCGGGTTTAAATTATCACGAACAACACTTCGAGCACCCCGAAAGCTTGAGTCATTAGTACGTCGACTAAATTGCTTCTCCAACTGCAAGGCTTGTTGGTGTGCCTCTGAAACAGAGTATGGGTCAAGTAAATTTAATTGGTCTTGAAATTGAGATCTTAGGCCTCTAATGTAGCGAAAAACCTGTTGTTCTTCTGTCTCTGTCAAGTCATTGCGTGCCACCAACCAATGGAATTCTGTAGTGTAATCGTCCACTGATCGATTACCTTGCCTTAAATTTTGTAGCTGTTGGTATAACAGTTTGGCGTAATTATGAGGCAAGAATGCTCTACGCAAGTGCTTCTTGAACTTTTCCTAAGAATCAATCTGCTTTTTGCCTTGCCTAATCCTTGTGAGCTTAGTTTGTTGCCACCAAGGTACTGCTCTTCCACGAAATTGAGTTGTAGCAAGTGAAACTAGTTTATTTTCAGGAACTTCTTTGTATTCGAAAACTTCCTCAATGGCATTAATCCAATAATTATCCAATCCACTTCCTTGAAATTCGGGAATGTCAATTCTCAACCCAGATTCCCATCTTCTGTCATTAGTAGACTCAGTTCTAGGTCGACGCCCAGAGAATGGGTTAGCAAAGCTTCCACTTGATTTGTCTTCACGTTTGGGAGTACGATGGCGTTCAATAAGTAACTCTGCCATTCGTGCCATTTGTGTAGCTAACGTATCAATTCTGGCTATCATACTAGCCAGGGCTTCATCTTTAGAAACATCTTCTTGATTGTAAGTTGCAATATAAACATCATGAGCTTTTCTTGGAGGCATTTTTCAAATTCGGGTTTAAAAAGGTAATGGGGCTAAATTGAAAGTAAATAAAAATTTTAGGCCAAAACTATAATTAAGCAAAAGTTGTAGATTTCCAATGACAATGGTCGGAAATCGAGTAAGGATGGGTGGATCTGAAAGATTTTGGGTTGGTGAGTATGATGGTGGTGGTGGTTTATCCGAAAAAATGGTGTTTTGTCCGGAATTTAGAGATAAAGGCAACGGTTTTGTTGTTGGCTTGATTTCCGACGATCGGTGCGTCGATTGGCGGTGAGGATAAGTGAGAGAGGTTCAGCTGATGGAGAGGAATTGATTGGTGGTGGTGATGACAGTTGTAACGCTGCAGAAACTAGTGAGCGACAGTGGTGGTTTCGCGGCGGGTTTGAACCTTTTCTTCGGTGATCTGTGGTTGATCGGCGGTTGTTATTGCTTGGGGTCCAATGGTCAGTGCTTTCTGACCCGAATGGTGGTGGTTGCATCCGGATCAGTGCTGGAAAGCAAACACTGGCAGCTTGGACAGCGGCCTACGCGACTGTCGTTTCTGTTTCAGTTTTTTTTTTTAAATAATGAAGATAAACGGAAGAAAATAAAAAGGAGAAAGGAAACGTTTGGTGGTAGATGAGATTAGATGAGTAATACCAAGTTTTGACTCTGATACCAAACTGATGCAGCGGAAGTTTAATGTTCAAAATATTTCATTAATTTTAGAAGATACCGAAACAAAAAAAAAAACTAAATTCACGTTGATTCAAAATAATACCGCAAATTTAAGGGTTAAGGCTCGTTGATTCCGCAGAATATTATTGAACTCATAAAGAAATTTGAAAATTGAAATATTATTGAACTAAAAAATTCTGCCTTCAAAGGCTATAAGAGGGAGCTATTTATAGTAGTAGTATTTATCCTAATTCATGAAGTAAAAACAAAATCTTAAATTGAAAGGGAAACAAAATTCTAAATTAGAAAGGAATTTAAAAGTCTTAAACTTTAGTTAATAAGGAAACTAATCCTAGTATAATATAGATTCCTACTCTTCATCACAGGGTGAAGGTCTTACCAAACTAAGGAAAATGATGTTGGGAAATTGATTAGTGAAGTAGACACGTAATTAAAGTTAAATTGAGAAATAATGAAACAACATAATTACACAGGGACTCCAAAATTTACATAGTTCGGGTTTTAGCCTACACTCACAGTAAAGTTAGAAGAAAAATATTTCACTGGTAAAATGAGAATTATAAGTATTGTAATATTTTGACTCACTACCTAAAATTCCAATACAACCAATCTCTCACTCACTAATCTTTTCTCTTTTCAAAATGAAATTGAGGAAGAAAAGAAGAACTAGATGCAGAGGAAAGAAATTAAGCCCTCTATTTATAACTTTATTTCCTATCCCTTTTTCAATTAAAATAATAATAATATTATTTTATTATTTTTTTTTCAAAGAGTTTAGCTCTCTCTCATTTTTTTCCTTCAATCCAAATGCAATGCACCAGTGCTCTTCTAGAAGAGCGGTGCTCACCACTCACTTTTTGATATTCTACCACTTGGAGATTAAATTGAGAACCAATCAATCTCCACACTATCCTTTATACTTTGCCATTGTCATGTTGCTTATGTTTACTCCATACAAACTTGTCAGCATTTATTAGCTTGGTCAAAACATTTGCTAGATTCTCCTTGGTATAGATTTTCTGCAAATCCACTCTTCCATCTTCCACTACTTTTCAAATGAAGTGATACTGAACTCTTATATGCTTCGTCCTGGAATGAAAGACTAGATTCCTTGCAATGTGCAAGGCCCTCTGACAATAATAGAATATAGAAATTTGCTCTTGTTTGTGCTCGAGTTCCTCCAATAACCATTGTATCCAAATAGCTTCCTTGCAAGCTTATGTAGCTGCCATGTATTATGCTTCTGTTGTAGATAAAGCCATAACAGTCTGCAGCTTAGAAACCTAGCTTACAACACCTCATGCAAGTGTAAACACATAGTTAGTAGTTGATTTTCTTTTATCAAGGTCTCCGACAAAATTGAATCCATATAGCCCCTGACAGTAAATTTTGATCCTCCATAACATAATTCAATATTTAAGGTTCCTCTGATGTATTTTAGAATCCTATTCACAATTTTCCAATGCTCTCCACTAGTATTCGTCATATATCAACTAACCACTCACATTGCTTATGCAATATCTAGTCTTGTATAAATCATAGCGAGCATCAAACTTCCCACTACTGATACATATTGCACTCGAGACATCTCCTTCCTCTCTGCTTCATTATTAGGACACATACTTGAGGATAATTTGAAATTAACAGGAAGTTGGGTAAAAATTTGCTTACAATCTTACATGTTAAAGCGCTGCAAGATTTTCTTCTGGTAATTTTTTTGAGAAAACCAAATCTTCCTATTATTTATGTTTAGGTAAATTTGCATATGTAGAATCTTATTTGCTGGTTCTAAGCCCTTCATTTAAAACTCCTTAGCCATCTGTCCTTTAACTCTTGAACTCAATCTTTGTTGGGGCCTGTTACCAATATATCATCCACATATAACAGCAAAATGATGAAATCATCAACTTCAAACCTCTTGTAATATACACAATAGTATGAATTTAGTCTGTTATATCCAAGGCTCAGGATGAAGAAATTAAATTTGTTAAACCAACACCTCGACGCCTATTTGAGACTATATAGAGATTTGTCTAACCTGCAAACCAAGTTCTTTTGGCTCTTTTAAGCAAAACCATATGGTTGGAATATAAAAATATCTTTTTCAAATTCTCCATGAAGAAATACAGTTTTCACATCTAACTACTCTGAATGTAAGTCAAATATAGCACACAGCCAAGACTACTCTGACTGTCGCAAGTCAGACCACTGGAGAAAATATCTCTTGAAGTCAATGTCTTCTTTATGAGCATATCCTTTCAACACCAATCTTGTACGATACCACTCCATTTGGTCATTGTCATCGCATTTGATCTTGTAGACCTATTTTTTTTTCCAATGATTTTTCTTCCACGTGGCAATGGTACAAGTTTCCAAGTTTTATTCTTGTATAGAGTTTCAATTTCTTCTTGCATTACTGTCATCTACAAAGCAACATCTTAGCTGTTTAAAGCTTCATGGAAATTTGATGGCTCTCCATTCTCTGTTAGAAGACAATATACAACATTGATCTTTGTGACATAGTCCGAGTGCCACACTAACTCGACTGACTCTTATTCCTCGTGCTCTGGTGTTACTTCAGAAGAATATAAATCTTTCTTTTCCATATTATTTTCAAAATATAAAAATACAATCTCCAACTTTTCCTTTATAATGTTATCATCCCCATCTCTCTTTTGCATGATCTTCTACAAAGATAATATCTCTACTGATAACGATATTGTGGGTAGTAGGGTCTAGCTTCGAAACCTAGCTTTCTTGGGCACTATACATCACGTAAACAGGACATTCAAATTAATGTAGGTGGAAGTAATCAGCTGACTTTTCAGTCCACATCTCCATTAGTGTTTTCAACTCAATTGCTATGGATGGTGACTGATTTACCACATAATAGACAGTTTTAGTTGCTTCTGCTCAGAATGAGTTGGATATATTAGCAGTCATCAGTATAGCCTTTATTGTTTATGTAAGAGTTTTGTTCATTCGCTCTACCACTCCATTCTGTTGAAGAGTATATGCCACTGTGAATAGTCTTTAAATACTTTTTGCATACAGAATACAAGAAACTCACTACCTATGTATTTTATACTATTATCTATTCTCAAGAAACTCACTACACTTGATCCTCTTCCTTGATTCACGTTTAACCTATGCTTTGAATTCTTTGAACACTGAAAACCCATATGACGTTTTGTTGATTTGATGCACCCAACATCTCTTAGAATAATCATCAATAAAAGTCACAAAGTACTTTGCACCTCCCTTGGATATGTCTAGTGATTCCTAAACATCAAAATGAACAAAATCTAGAATGCATTTACTTCTAGTGTAAGACCTACTGAACTTGAATTGATGTTGCTTACTTGTAACATAGTGCTCACAAAACGGTAAGTTCACTGATTTGAACCTAGGAAGTACCTTTCGCTCAGAGAGAATCTTTAAACTTTGTTCTAACATGCGGCCAAGTTTGAAATACCACATCATTGTGGATTCTTCTTTATTTGATGCGACACACACATCAGCTTCCTGTAGTGTTTCTCCTTCAAGTATTAATAGATTATCACTGATCTTCTCTACCTTTATTAATACAAGCACACCTTTGACTACCTTCATGATTCAATTTTCTACATGAGTTTTGCATCCAAGACTATTTATTTGTCACATAGATAATATATTTTTCTTTAAGTTTTGATATATCGTACCTCCTCAATTGTGTGAACTGTACTATCAAACATTTTTATTTTGATAGTACCAATACCAGCGATCTTTAAGGCATGATCATCACCCACGTATATAGATCCTCTTGAGATAGATTCATATTTATGGAACCATTCTCTCCGAGAGGTCATGTGCTAGGTAGCTCCTGAGTCTATAAGCCAGACGTCATGTAGCCAATTTTTGCCTATTGAAACAGTTGTTACTTCACTATAGAGAATTTTGGCATCATTTGAGATACTTGCTACACATCCCTGAACATTTGATGACTCAGGATTCTTACCATCTCTTCTCTTTTGATTGTTCTAATATTTTTTTGACATGCCCTTTCTTCCACAATTTGACATTTTTCTTACTTTTCAATTTTGATCTGCCATGATTGTGGCTCCCACTAGGACCACATATCGCAAATCTCCCTCTTAACATCGTTAGTGCTTTCTCTTGTTGTGAATTTGTTTGCATGTCTTCTTTATTTTTGCGCCTACTCTCTTTTTCTTATACAGAGGTTGCAACATCATCAAAGACTAAGTACTCCGTAAGGATATTGTTCGTCAATTTGATAATGAGTTGATGATATGAGTTAGGTAGACTTTGAAGTAGAAGGTATGAACGTTTAACTCCTCTATTTTATGACCCAATGATGTAAGTTGTGAAAATAAAGTTTTCAGAGTGTTGATATGGTCGGTCACTGATGTAGATTCCGCCATTCAAAGAGAGTAAAGTCTCGTCTTTAAGAAGATCTTGTTATGTAGTGACTCAACCTCTTACAATTTTATGAGAGTATCCTAAATGCCCCTTGCTGTTTTTTTTTCCTACTACACTAGGTAATACCTCATCTACAAGTGCCAAGTGTAGATCAGCAATTACATTACCGTCCATCTCATTCTACTTGTCATCAGTGATTCCTGCAGGTCTTTCCTCAATTGGTTTTAAGCAATTATGTTTCATTAAAATTGCCCGTATCTTTATTTTCCACAACGAGAAATTACTTCAGTTGAACTTCTTAATTTCAAACTTTGCTACTATTTTGTTGATAAATACCACACATAAGCTATGTACTACCTTAAATAGTTGTGACTATGTGTGAAAATGCACATTAGGAAAGTTCCTAGAAAAGACTGGAAGGGTCACAATAGTCTCAATTAAAATCCAACTCCTTAGGCTCATATCATCTTTACAACAAAACTTTTATTTCCTGTTTTGCACTGCAAAATTCTTGTATCACTCCCACCGTTTCTCGTGAACAGTCCCGTATACGTGAACAAAGCCGTTTATGCGAACAATTCCCCAACTCCAAAAAAATACAACCAATAGCTCTGATACCACTGTTGGAAAATTGATTGGTAAAGTAGATACGCAACTAAAGTGAAATTAAGAAATAATGAGACAATAGAATCACATAGGGACAGTAAAATTTATGTGGTTCAGCTTTTATCTGACGTTCACAGGCAAAGATAAAAGAAAAATATTTCACTAATAAAATGAGAATTACAAATATATAATATTTTAGTTTATTACCCAAAACTCCAATACAACTAATCTCTCATTCACTAACCATTCAACTCTTACTATTTTTTTCGCTTCTCAAAATGGAAATGAAGAAAAAAAGAACAACTGGATACAGACGAGGAAAATAAAGTCTTCTATTTATAGCTTCATTTTCTCTCCCTTTTTCAATTAAAATAATAATAATATTATTTTATTATTTTTGTCAAAGATTTCAGCTCTCTCTCTTTT
The DNA here is from genome assembly GCA_029618585.1 of Citrus australasica. NCBI lineage: Eukaryota > Viridiplantae > Streptophyta > Magnoliopsida > Sapindales > Rutaceae > Citrus > Citrus australasica. Next base: position 608,227 of record JARCIV010000015.1, read on the forward strand.
TTTTTTCAGTCCAAATGCGGTGCAACACTACTCTTCTAGAAGAGCAATGCCCATCGCTCACTTTTTTGACAAATGGCGCTGATCTTTGAAAAAAGTTCACAGTTTTGATCGACAAAGTCTGACAAATACGCAAAGAACATTAATTAAGGCATGAATATTGTATGTACTTTATAAGAGTGGTGGAAGAATGTTATAAATAGGCATGGAACTTGCTTTCTTAATGGGTAATCACAAGCTTAAAAATCTATAACAAAATTACAGTCATTTAAAACACACACTCATACAAATGCATATATAGTTATGTTAAATTAATCCCAAATGGTATCCCTTTTGAGATAACATTTGGGATATGTAGTGTTATTCATATATCATATCATTGTGGTTTATAGATATGGATAAAGACAAAATAAAAGTATTTTAAAGTGTAAAGCAACATTGCTTTTTGTGGATTTTGTAGAAGGATAGAGAATGATTAAGAAATGAATATAATTATTTTCATTTTGTAGGTTTTCTAAAGCATACAATGGGTTTCTCTTTTCAGGCTTTTGCATTCTTGAATGGGCTTTGTACTTGTAAAATGTTTACTAATAATAAGATATTGTACTTTTGGGCATTTTGAATGGTCGACCAAATTAAAAAAAGGTCAAAACGAATTGTATTTCCATCATTAAGCAATTAAATTGCATGTGTTCGTTGCCATTATTTACAAAACTAAGAGAGCGAGAAAATAACCGTAAAATGTGCCTTAGTAAAAATGTTTATCACAGGACCGTGCTAGCTAAGAAATCGTCAGTTGAGCCATATAGTGCTATAATCAGTTCTACCAATCAATTATTCGAAACTATTTGCTAGATGATGCTCATAAGTCTAATCACATCTAACATACCAAACAGAAAAAGCCAAAAATTCTAAGAGTGAATGCATATATTGAGACATTCGCTTGTGATGGATTCAAATAAAACCTATAAATTAAAAGTAACAAATTACCAGTCTACAAAACAGATGCCCCATGGATTGTGTAATAATTTGTTCATGGTATTCCACAAGACTAGTTTTACATGCAACAGCGGTAAGAAAATATGTCAATTCACTTTATCTACTATCAACTTACTAAACTAGATAAATATGAATGATCGATAAATTTAGATAAGAAAATAAATCCTAATCACTCCACTTAAAAGAATTCTGTAATTTTCAATGAAATAAGTTCAAATAAAGTCTCATTAAACAAATTCTTCAATTTTAATATTTTCAACAGAGAGTGGCAAAAGAAGAAGATCACTACAATGTTCACCAAATTCTTAGTTTTTTAGCTAATGCCTTTTTATTGACAAAAACTAATGTGTGATGAGTCCTATCACTGCATGTTTCTTACTAGAAAGTTTAATTTAGGTTCTACACCCAATCAACAAATGCCCAACATACACCACAATGTACCTAAACAATGTCTACCTAAACACTGTCTACTATTGGCAAAGCTTCATTTAGCAATAACCAGTTTCTTTCTTTTTTTCCTTGTTTTTTGTTTGAGAGAGGTTATAGTAAGTTTCAAGGACAAAGATAATGAGGAATTAAACTTGTCCAGCCAAAGAAGTTAGTACACTATTTCTTGCTACATGTAGAACAAACTGTACACACACACTCTCTCATAACGAGTCAGCAAAGTTTGAAAACTTCTACAGTTCAATGGCAAGCATAAAATGAATGGGCATTTGACCTAAGGTAAAAGGACTAAGAGTTTATTCAATCTACTACAACCCAATACTCTAATCTAGCACATTATTTAAAAATAATAGCTCTGGCTACATATCTTTCACTCATAACCATGGGTACGCAAGTGTAGTGAAGGAGATTCATATGTACATAACATCATTCTTGAAAACACATGCACTTGAGAGAGAGCAGCGTTTTCTGGCTGCAAGCAGAGAGGAAAGACTGGTGGACGAAGTAAGGCTTTAGCGAAAGCGTTGCAAGTTATTTGCATGTCGAACAATCCCCATTACTAATATGAATGAAGAGGAGGTGGCAATTAATTTGAAGAATAATGAAGAATGGGAAGGCGATATCATTGTGTCTAGAACTCTAGATGAAGCTGCAAGAGCTGACCTGGAAAATGAATTCCACGAAAGGTTTCATAACCAAGATTTAGGAGAAGACAATAAAGAGGAAAATGATGTTGTTAGAGATGATTAGGATCAACTAACTATCGACCTAAGTACTTTAATTTAATTTTGTTTTTTTTTTTAATGTTAATTTTGTTTTATGTAAAGTAGGCAATTCAATTGTTATCTCAGTATTTTCATATACTATTAAATAAATGTTTTTAAATTTTATTTAGTTATCAAAAATAGAAATCATGGCTCTATCCAATTACAAATATATATATATATAAAAGAGGTTAACAGTAAATCAACGAAGAAAAATAGTGACAACAGTATAATAACAACAAAATAATAATAATAGTAATAATGAACTTGATAACAACAAATGATGATGATGATAATAGCAACATCCTTATGTGTGTACATATGGGGTGATGGATGATTTTGTGATTTGAAGTGTGTATAATTGTATTAAAGTTAATTTTCCGAATTTATTTGTGGAAGCAGATTTTTATATATATAAAAAATTTAGAGACAAAAAAGGTATTTATGTTAGTAACAAATATACCTGCAATCTAATGGTCAGGATCCCTTGAGTTAACAATATTTTTAAAATAAACAAATTTCAATTTTCTTTTAATTGTGTTAACTTTGAAGGGTCATGTGGCCACAGGACGAAGAGGTGGGTTTGTAATCCCTTTTGCAATGCAGTCATATAAAAGTCATCGTCTTTGGTCATAAATAAAATTAAATAAATGACAACCGCAATAAAAGACTTAATTTTTTTTATATCTATTACAATCTACTGAATACTAATGTTTATTAAAATTATTTTTTAGATAAAATTTATTATAACAGTGAAAAGGGCGCATAAGGAAAGGAAAGTTTTAATTGAGTGGATTTGATTCTTAATTTCCTTAACTAGTATGTATTTCCTGTTTGAAGTTAAAAAACAAGAAAAAGAACTGCCTTTGATATTTATATAGTTAAGAATCAAAATCAAATCGATTGAGTTCCTTCCACTAGTCTGAAATTTGATGAAATAATTGGAAATTTCAATGGTTTAAAAATTTGTTTGAAATTCTGAAAATTGTATAAATTAATAAAAATAAGAAATAAATTTTAATTAAAGAAATAAATACATGCACAAATTGTGAGGACTCTTAACTCTTAATTTCCTTACAGTATTGATAGTGGGATTGTGGTGAACCCTTAGATTTAAATATTTTAATCTCAGCCATTCATTTAATTATTATAATCTAATATAATGAAAAAATAATAAATTAATTAAAAGATAAATTGTAATCTTCAGGTTTCAGGTAATTAAAACAATTAAATCTTACTATTTTTAATATAATTGGCATAACTGATAGATAATTTTTGGTACCAAATAATCTTGAAGTATACTCTCATATAAACCAACTTATGAAAATTCACCCCACCCCCATTAACAATTTGAGGATTATTTTCACCAATTCCCCAAAAATTATTTAAAATTCACCTCATTTGAGGTGGGACCCCAAACCCATGGGGAGTTTTGAAATAGAAAATTTTGATGGGAAAATCAACTTTGGCTTGTGGCTAATCCAAGTTAAGGATGTATTGATTTAATTTGGGTTACACAAGGCATTGAAGGGGAAGTCATACCCTACTTCCAATAGTGGCTCTAGAAAAGCTAGTATAAGCGATGAAGTTGGGGAAGGGTTAGATGATAGAGCTACAAACACCATATGACTGTGTCTAGTAAAGAATGTTTTTGCAAATATAGGAAATATTCCTACAGCCAAAGAACTTTGGGAGAGGCTAGAAAAGTTGTATTAGACAAAGAGCATCATAAATCAATTGTACTTAAAGGAGCAATTTCACGTGCTACGAATGACTAGAGGTACAAAAATTTCTAATCACCTTATTGTTCTCAATGATATTGTGATAGAACTAGAAGCCATTGGTGTTAAAATTGAAGATGGAGACAAGGCGCTCAGGCTGTTGTGGTCAGTTCCAACTTTCTATAAACACTTGTTACCTACTTTGATGTATGAGAAAAATATGATAGTTTTGAAGAAGTTACTAGTACTTTACTCTCATAAGAAAGAAGACTAAGTGGTGAAAGTAGTGAAATTACACATATCTCGGCTTTGGTACTTATGGAAAATTGGAAGAAAAATAATTCTAAGAAGAAAGGAGTCTGTTCAAGGTGTGGACAATCGAGACACCTAAAAAGAGATTGTCATAGGATAAATGGAGCAAGATCAATAAGTGAGTCGAGATCAAATACTGATAGCATTACTAGTGGTAAGTTTCTCATTATCATGGCCAATGGTCCGTTATAAAATAGATGATGATGACATGCTCATGGCATGTCGTTAGTACCATGAAAGGGGATGTGTTACTACTAGCGAGTCCATAAGATTTGCACACAGGGCATGGTTGGTTTTGATGCAGGATGTGTGGTGGAATTTATGTCAATGGCTGAAGAACTTCCAAGGAAGCCAACATTGAAGTTGCACAATAAATTTTAGCAGGATATTTCAATATGTGCCAATGTAAAATTCTGAGAATTGGTAATTAATTCTAAGTGAGTATACGCTTTATGATGGAGCATGATAATTTTTTATTTATTATGATTATAGGTGAAGATAGTAGAGAGTATAATATGGAGATATGATTGATTCTCAGTCAAATCTCCAAGTGAGAGAATGTTAAAGTTAGCACCAAATTTGGTGCTTGACTTTGACATTTCAAACACCGAATTCCGTGCTTGGCTGGTGGTGTCGTAATGCTTGAATGTTTGGGTCATAATTGCTAATTTTTTGGCCATTATTTTGTCTACAAATTGGAGTGGAGAAGAAGAGCAAATCCATCGCCCCCAAAAAATATCATTTCCTCTTATTTTTAGAGGGAATTTGAGAGTTAAATATAATTGCTCTTAAATTGAAAGTTTTGAGTGTATTTAGGGTTTGCGTTAGAGAAAATTATTTTTAAGAGTGTGATTATAATAATGTTTCACATAATAAATATTTTCTCTAGGTGACGTTTGACAATGACAGTGGTTTTTTTCCAGATTTGGAGTTTTTCACGTAAATCTTGTGTTGTGAGATTGATATTGAGTCTTTATTTATTTTTTCTATTAATTTGTTACTTAACAAATTACTTAGAGTGATTTTGGGAGGAATCTCAATTTCCTAACATCTTCGTCAATTGCTATTCATCGGTCTAAATTCCTCGACTATGATTTTGTCCTTCTGTTTTCTCATGATTCATTTCACTTCTCCCGCAGATTTTTCAAACAAGGAATTTCTCTTTCGAGAAAAAAGAAAGTAAATGTTTTTCTCCTTTTTATTTATTTATGTCTTGTTTTTATTCGTAATTTGATTAACTTTTTGGAGAAGCACTTTTTGGGTTCTTTTTAAAAGTGTTTCTTCTTTAAGCTAATAAGAATATCTTTTGAGTTCTTTATTTATGAAAAATGAATTTTTGAGTCACTTAGAGTTAATCAGATCATTACTTAATTAAGATTTTGTCTAATTTTTTTTTATTTACGCATAAAAATGAAATTAAAAACTTATGAAACAATAAAAGGGCTGTATAAAAGTCAAAGCTTCGTCAAAATTTGATATCTGGATTACTTCAAAGTATGATGTTTCTGTAGGATGTTATGTAGAAAATAGTTTACTGTGCTTTTTTTTCTTTTTGGGGGATGCATATTAATACTAATTAAGCATGGAGTTGTATAAATTCTCTTGTTGATGTTCTGGTCATAAGTGCTAATTATATGTTTTAAAATAAAGAAAAAAAATCAACCTGAATATGTATTTATACATCATCTTTGACATTTTATTTGTGGTTTTGTGACTTACTTCCACTGGCAGAGTTGTTCTATATTCATTTGTATTTTACTATAGGGCAAATTTGTTGTTGGTTATATTAGCTGCAATGACTTTGTTTTTTGGTTACTTAGTGTTTCTTGAATTGCTTCGTCCAATGGTACGAATGCTATGAGTTCAACCACCTTGGTTAGTCACATGTTTCTATCCCTTCAATATTTTTCATTCTTTTTTATCTCTAATTTTTTAGAATTAAAATATGTGGTGATATGAGTTTAATATATGGTATGGAGGCGCATGATTTTGAAAATGATGTCTTTTGATTTGCATCAGTATAATCTTTTACCACTTTGACAGGCTGAATCTAAATATCGGTAGTTGAAAGGAGGAGGATAATTTTGTGATGTCACTTTTTCCCATTCTTCTCTTGCTTTTATGGTGTTGATGGTATGATGTCATGACGCGGAGGCAATTATTTTAATTGCTTACGTTAGACCAAGATGTTGATTGTGTTCCGATGCCGCATGTTCTAATAGACCAGGATTCAAATTCTGATGCGACAATTTTACAACTCGGTTTTGGAGATCGTCTCGGAGCCCTCGTTGACACGGTGAATAAAAGAATCCACATGTCAATTTGCGATTCAATCCATTTTGTTCATGAAAATTATAATGTTGTTACCTACATTCATTATAGAATGCCACTGGGTTTTTTCAAAAAATGCCAGCCTTCACCCATTATAGTTCTCCCTTCATTATACAATTTCCCAAACCTCTTTTGTTTAAATGGGGTAAGAATTACTCTGCTAGAAGGCATGGTAAATATCATTTTTGTTTTCCTTTTAAATTTTTCCTGTTACTTCAACTACGGGGATTCATGGAAGGAGGTTGTCTCAGTTTCTCTATGTAAAGCAATCTACTTTCTCAATATCTTTAAAATCCCAGCAGATGACATTTTCTGTTTGTTTTAATCCAACAAACTGGGGAGACATAGTCGTCTAACTGCAGCCATGTAAAAAATATCAGAAGCAGCAATTTTGTTCGTTAATGTTTGGTGGGAAATACAGTAGTTTCAGGTGTCAAATTTTGCTATTCTCACCTACTATTTCTGATGACTGGTCTTATTCTGGTACAATGTGTCCATAATAGACTTTGGATCTTACCTGGTTACTTAATTCAATATGGATTACTTGAGACTTTTTGTCCTCCAGGAAGATGAGTACTTTTGTTCATTTTTTTCTCTGCTTGGGCAGATGAATGCACCGATGGACTTGGGATTGGAAATGGCCAAAGGAACCGTTCATACTGAAGGATCAATCAAGAAAACAAAATTTTTATCACCTATAATTTCACCTGGTTACTGGACTGTGAATGCTTTCCAAGTTTCTATGCTTATATCTTCTTTCATAGTTGATCATCTTTTTCAAACAGTAAGTTCAACTACTGGTTGTAAAACTTCAACTGCCCTGGGTTTTCTAGAATAATGATGATGAGTTACATAAGAAATTTTATTCTTGATAAATGTTTATGCCTTTGATTTGCACTGGGGCATAATTTCTTTACAGGCTCCGATACATTTGTTGCAATTTATTGACTTTTATAGTCCCTTTTTGTTTCAAAGTGGAAAGGAAGGTCTGAGCCTATTGTCAGAACCTTGATTAAAAAGCCCTGACATCTACCATGTTGCATTTACTTCAATGTGTGTCAATAAACCATGTTTGTTCATGCCCAGAGCAACAACTTATAAATTGTTTTACATTTTACTGTGAGCCGACATTCTGTTTACGTCATGAAAGTGCAATAAAGGCTCGATTTGTATGATATTTTGCATGTAAGTTGACTCATAATGTATGATAACTTTGGCTATTTTCCCATGTGCTATTATCATGTCTTCATTTGTCCCATGCATATATGAGGACATGATTGTACTTTGGAGTGGGCACAGTTTATGAGTAAAATATCAACTGTTATATGTTTGCAAGTTCTTAGCTCTGTCAGATTGATTTTTGTTATGCTGGAGACAACGGGCGCAAAGTTGAAGATCCTGGCTTGCTAGAGAGAAACTGTCTTACTATCATTAACAATCTTTTGAAGTAACATCCAGTAGCCCTTAAGTACTTGTACCTGTATTTCTGTTGTTTCTACATGGGTTTGCAGTATGAAAAGGTCCCCAAATATCACAATGAATAAGATCAAATGAATGCAAAGTTTGAATAGAACTTGAAAAAATGGTAAACGAGTTTGCTTAGCCAAAGGGCAAGTTTCATAGGAATGTTGAGAATCAAATACAAGTGAAGGTGCTTTCAAGGGATGTCCTAACCGCTTGTGCCAAGTAACATGTGTAGTAGAATCAACGTGATGGGTGATTGAAAAAGAAGCTGGTGCAGACTTCACTTCAGGAACAAAGTAGCACAAGCCATTAAGCTACTTCCCCAAGCCAATCATTTTCTTCGAAGATAGGTCTTGCAATATACAGAACGTGGGAAAAAAATAGATTGAACAATTCATGGCAGTAGTAAGTTGACTCACTGAAAGTAAATTGACATGAAAGGATAGTGCACATAAGACATTATTAACATGTAGGTGGTTTGAGAGTTGTGTTGAGCCAATTCCAGTTATCTTAGAATAGGCACCATTAGGCAAGGATACTTGAGAAGATAAAGATGTTTTAATAGGTATTGAAGTTGTTATATGATTTGTTGCACCGCTATCAATAATCCGGTGATTCCAGTCTGTCTATTGCGTATTGAAGGATGAGCAGAAAAGTATAGGAATACCTATGTAGTTTGCTTGAGCAAGATTGTTACCATTTCTAAAGAAATCTTTTATTTGGGTAAGTTCTTCAGAGGTAAATTGGGGAGTTACTTCAGTTGGTGTCTTTGCTAAGTTCTGATTCATTTCAGCACTGGTTTGATGCACAACAGGTTGTCTGTGTCGATTTGGAGGCTGAACGTCTTTTCCATGAACCTTTATGACCAATTGGTAGTAATAATGATCTACTGTGTGAGTCGTGCCCTCACAATAAGTACAAAAGAAAGATTTCTTAGTTCCCTGTGGCTTGGAATTAGAGAATGACCCTTGTCTGGTTTGTTGTTGAGCATCAAATTGTGGTTATCTAGAATTGTCACGAGTTTTGATACTCATGGCATGAATGAGATCAACGCATTTGGCTTTAGTAAGTCATCGTTGTTTTTCTTCCTCACAAAGAAGAAAATATGCCTTTTTGACAGTTGGTAGAGGATACATTAACATGATTTTTCCTGGCAAAGCTGAGTATGTTTCAGTCAATCCCATGAGGAATTGTCCCAACCTAATCTTTTCTTCTCTTTCTTTCAAGTCTTTTTGTCCTTCACAATGCACGTGATTGAAGGACTGCAAGTAATTAGCGCATCCCACAACATTTTCATCTTTGTGTAATAGGAAAAAATTGAATCTTGATTTTGTTTCAATTCAACAATAGATGGTTGAGTTTGATAATGGTAGGAAAAATCACCTTGAGAGAAACGTTCTTGAAGGTCTGTCCAAATCTCTGATGGTGTCTCTAAATGGAGTACACTATTTGCAAGCTCCTGATTTAGAGAGTTAAAGATCCAAGAAAGCACCATATCGTTGCAGCACTGCCATAAAGAATATTTTGGATCATTTTCATGTGGTGTCTGAATGGTTCCTTTAATGAATCCTAGTTTGTTTTTGGCACTGAGACTCACTAGCATAGATCTCTTCCAGCATAATTTGTTCCATCTAAGACTTTTGGAACAAGAATCATGCCAGGATGATTAGAAGCATGAAGAAAAAGAGGGTTTGAGGAATCAATCGTAGATGTAGACATAGTGTGATAAGAGGTTTGAGAAGATATATATTTTGGTGAATGATTGTGATTGCTATCACTATCACTATCAATATCATCCATAAAAAAAAAAATAGAAGCAGAAGTGTTTTAGTGAATCAAAACCATTGCTCTGATACCATGAGAAAATAAAATTTGACAAGAACTTAGTTTTTATTCTACAATTGCGTACAGTAGAATTGGAGAGAACCTATATACAAGTTTACAAGAGCAAATTTTCACACATTATGAGCTAAATCAAAGGAAAGCAAATAACGATCCCATATTCAAATGGATTACAAATCAACTACATATAAAGAAACAATCTTCTCAATTAATCAAATGAAGCCAACCAAATCCTAACATTAATTGCCCCTTATCCATGCAGTTCTTTGTTTTCTTTGGTTGATTACACCACTTTTCGGTCAATCTTGGATTTTGGTTATTATTAGTTGAGAATTTTTTTGTCCCCCTATATAATTTGTTTAATATCTCAAACTTTGAATATGGTCATTGATTGTTCTAATCAGATTATTACTTCATTTTCTATGCTGTGCCAAATTAGCACACAAAATAAAAGAAAACATGAAATATTGCCAATTTCTAAGACCATCTTCTTTGTGGTCACAAGGGTGTAAATTTAATCTCTGTTATACAAGATACCTTGCTCAGTGTGCAGCAGATCTCTTGCATATTCTTAATGTAATTCTACATATTGGTAAAATTTAGTGGCTCTTTTAATGGCAGCTTGATGTTGATATTGCCACTCATATACATGTCAAGGAAGATGGACCTAAGACAAGGTTTGCATCTTCTATATATTTTGATTCAAATGCATATGCTCTCACTCTAGAATTCGAGCACAAAGCAACAATGAATAAAAGAATCACCATGGCAAAAATAGATCAATGTTACTTTTTGTTGCTTTAAAAATAGTTTTGCAGTGGAAATATCAAGATGACATTTCTCCTACAAAATATGGAATTACTATAATTTAAAAACCGTACTTTTGCTTTCTCGTAGAACAAATTTAAGCTTCCAAATCACGATTTGTCACCACCAATCTCATTAGATCATGATCCGTCACTAACGATCTTTCAAGTTATGACTAAAGTTTGATATGCACTTGACGTATAACCGTCTTTATCACTGTTGAAAGCAACTAGGAAAAGAAAAATTTTCCTCTCAAAGTTAGAGAGAAAAACTTTTTTTTCTCTTATCTGTATATTATGGCTCCTGTATCCATTTTCTTAGAGAAACAAAACTATATATATCCCCATTAGTGAAAGCCCTATGTTTCTTATTTATCTCCTTCTTTTAATTCTATTAAATAAAAAATATTTGATTTCAATTAAAATAAGATAAAACCCAAAAGTTGTGCTACTTGTCCAGCCCAAAAGTAGCATTACCTTATAAAATAACATAAGGTCCCTTATACACAAACATATTAAATAAAGCCTCCCACTAAATATTATATTTAGGCTTTCAATATAAATAACTAGTTATTTTGCTTATCAATCCAATAATGGTGCAATTAATTAAATGAGCTAACACATGGATCATATGGTTATATATAATAGTGGCTATAATAATTAGGTCTGTAATTAAACTGGTCTGATTATTTAATTCCAAATCTACTCCACTCAAAGATTTGAACTGACCTCCATAATTGTATGCTATTTATGATAGTGTTCTCAAATAATAACTTGACTCATAACACATTGATTTCTTTATTGAACACTTCTTTGTACCACATCACTAATTAAATTGATATATCAACTATCCAATCAATTTAATTACATCCTATCTCTCGACACTTACTGGTTTTCTCTAATGATCATTTTCAATATACTAATTATATTGACTCACTCTGACTAGATAATTCTATGATCAAGTATCGAAAACCTATCAAGAGATGTTGTACGAATCTATATTGTTAATCTATAATCTCGCTGCTTACAATTGTTTCCACCAAGATACCTAGTAATCTTGACTACAAATGTATGTTGATACACTTTGGCCAGAGAATTCTATGATCAAGTACCGAAAACCTGTCAAGAGATGTGTTGTACGAATTCTATATTGTTAATCTATAATCTCGCTGCTTACAATTACTTTCACCAAGATACCTAGTAATCTTGACTACACCAAGATACCTACAAATAAAATGAATGCCTGTGAGATTTAATAAATCTGACAATCATACTAATTATATTGACCACCTTGACCAGAGAATTCTATGATCAAGTACTGAAGCCGAAAACCTATCAAGAGATGTGCTGTGCGAATTCTATATTGTTAATCTATAATCTCGCTGCTTACAATTACTTCCACCAAGATACCTAGTAATCTTGACTACACCAAGATACCTACAAATAAAATCATTGTCTATGAGATTTAATAAGTTTAACAGCCATTTCAACGTTAATTAAATCTCATGTATGATTCAGTCAATATAGTCAAACTGTATCAGTAAATTCATAAATGATTTAAACAAATCATTTAATGAATTTACTACAGTCTAAAATTAATAGAGTACCCAACTCTATTTATCAACTAAGAATTTAATTTATTTAATCATAAAATAACTTGTATTTATGTCTTTTTGAACTTATATGATGATCACATAAATACATATAATATGATTAAACGGACTTTATTTAAAATATTTAAAAATATCTCGAATATTTTATTAATAAAAAAAATAATCAACATGCTTTAAACAACAAATAATCCCAACACTTTTAATATCAGCAGATTGTATAATATTTAGAGTGGCCGTATATTATGTGAGGGAACGGGATGGAGTACGGATGTTTGAAATGCGGGTTTCGGATCAAGACCCTGTTTGTGAAATACTCACCAGGAAACATTCGTCTCATGAAATGTTAATTTATTTTCTTGCTTTCCATTTTTCCGTCAATTCCAATTTTTCTATTTTACAATTAATTTTGTACCATCCCTCTATTTACTGGCAGCCAGTACAGTAATTAAGATATCTTGGTAAAAATAAAAAATAAAATATAGTTTATGCTTTTAATAATTAATTTCGATTATCGTTAAGTTGCTCAGTTTTTCTTTTGCATTATCAAAAAATCAAAAAGGAAGAATACGAAAATTGTCAGTTTCCCAGTATTATAGTTATAATATATAAATAACCATGAAGAGAAAAACGTTTGAGCTAATTAACGTGGTCTTCCATTATCTTTACACTATCAAGCAAGGGAACCAATGGAGAAGGTCATCGGCCACCCAGTCCACAAAGAGCAACCTTCCCTTCCAAATTCTACAACATCAGGCAAAACAAAAGAACACCAAATGGCTGTTACATTTTCTATCAACCACCCTAACTTTGGTTCCTATGAAGAAAATTACTGTGATGATGTTAGCTTCGGTCTTTTACAAGGATGCAGACATTTAATACTGTGTGTATGTTAGGGGTAATAGTATTTTCTTTAATTATATTAATGTCTTCATTTGTAAATTCAATTAGGGATATTTTAATAATGTAAATTTTTATGAAAATTAAGGGTGTCCAAAATATAAATTGGAGTGCAAATTAATAATCCGACCCTTTAAAAAATAACTGTATATACAACATTTCTTCTTTAGGATTATGTGGTTTGTATATTCCTTGCACGCTATGATTACCTGTCGACTGAATATCAGCAACAGTAACTATCCTTGTGAAATTTAATTAATCAGCATAAGTTTGAAGTGATTTCTTGCAGTCTTCGTCCATCTTTCTCTCAGTGCCTCACATGCTCATGCACAATCTGTTGGGGAAAAATTAGGTTTTTAAATTTTTATAAAACCTATTAAGGATCGCTCTCATATAATATAAAGAATACGTAATCTAGAAATCGTACCTTGAAAATCCGAGTTGGCTTTTTCTGCTGAAGTGATTTAGGCTCCTAGATCACGATCCGTCATCACCACGTTTGTTAGATCACGAACTGTCCCCAATGATCTTCCAGGTTATGACTCAGGTTCGATCTGCACTTGACGTGTGGGCGCCTTTATCACTACCAAAGCAACTAGCACGAGAAAATTTTTCTCTCAACAATGGAGAGAAAAATCTTATTCTCTGATCTGTATAAAGTGGCTCATCCCCAACAATTTGGTGGCTGTCGCTTGAAAATCCGAGTTGGCTTTTTCCGCTGAAGTGATTTAGGCTCCTAGATCACGATCCGTCACCACCACGCTTGTTAGATCACGAACTGTTCCCAATGATCTTCCAGGTTATGACTCAAGTTCGATCTGCACTTGACGTGTGGGCGCCTTTATCACTACCAAAGCAATTAGCACAAGAAAATTTTTCTCTCAACAATGAAGAGAAAAATCTTATTCTCTGATCTGTATAAAGTGGCTTCTCTCTTTTTTCTGTTGAGAAAATAAGCCTTTTATATCTCCCTTTAGTGAAAACCCTAGGCTCCAAATAATGCCCTCTTTTAAAACTCACATTTCTTTTTCTTTTAATAAGGGACCCACCATGTAAAATAACATAAGGCCCCTTACACATAAGCTAATTAAATGGAGCCTCCCACTAAATGATATAATTAGGCTTTTGACCCAAATAGCTAGTTATCTTGCTTATTAGTCCAGTAGTGGTACAGTCAATTAAATGAGCTAACCCGGGGATCATTTGGGAACATACAATAGTGGCTACAATAATTAGGTCTGTAATTAAACTAGCCCAATTATTTAATTCTAAATCTACTGACTTCCATAATTGTATGCTTGAATAATAATTCGTCCCAAGCCACATTGATTTCTTTACTGCACAATCCTTTGTACCACATCGTTAATTAAATTGATATCTCAACTGTCCAATCAATTTAATAGCATCTTATTCCTTGATCCTTACTGGTTTTCTCTAATGATCATTTTCAACATACTAAATATGTTGACACACTCTGGCCAGAGAATTCTATGATCAAGTGCTGAAAACCTATCAACAGATGTGTTGTACAAATTCTATATTGTTAATCCATAACTCCAATACTCATAATTGCTCTCACCAAGATACCGGGTAATCTTGACCACAAGGATGTGTCGTGCCCATTGGTAACTCAAATGGAATAACAATCACAATCATGAAATCATAATTAACTCAATATTAAGATTACAGTAAAATCAACGCCTATGAGATTTAATAAGTCTGACAGTTATTACAAAGTTAATTGAATATCATATGTGATCCAGTTCAATGTAGTCGTACTACATCAATAAATTCATACATGATTAAGACAAATCATTCAATGAATTTATTACAGTTTATACCTAAATAAAGTGCCTAACTTTATTTATCAACTGCGAACTAAATTTATTTAATCATAAGATAACTTGTATTTATGTCTTCTGTAAATCCACATGGTGATCACATAAATACATATAATATGATTAAATGGACTTTAATACAAATATAAATGCAATTAAGATATTTGAATAAAATAGCTCATTAATTTTATTAATCAGAAAAAATATTTATTACAATTAAATAAACACATATGCTTTTAAAGAGCATAATTTCCCAACACAATCTCCTTAATTTTTTCTCTATAACATGCATTTGATTCAATCAAATGTTTAGCTAATATCATATTTAGAGTTTTGGTCAATTACTATAAAGTAAGGGTAACGCATTGTCACTTTTCAGGTTCCATTTTCAATCTCAAAATTCACAGCAGATGGATTTGGTGTTTCCGTTCCAAATAAACAATTGCTTGGAAGTCTTGTTCTCTCACTCCTAATTCCTCTAATATTCGGAATCTAATATCTCGTTTTTTATTTTTTTTCCCCTCAAATTTGTGAGGAAGAAAATTCTTGGGGGATTGAAGCAAGAGCAGGATTTTGGGTTTTGTATAAATTCATAGCTCCCATGCTATAAAACCAGGCAACGAGTGTATTGATAACTTCAAGTGGCAGATATTAATTTAAGAGTTTGAACATCATTAACGTAATCTTGAGATGTTTTGTTTGTCAAATTACTTTTCTAAGCTTTTATGTTCCTTGTAAATGTATTTCATGATTTACTGCTTCATTGGTTTCTAAAGCTATGATTTTCGATCACTGGCCAGATTGGAGTATTCGTTTATAGCAGTCTTGAGTATTGGTCACGTGTTTATTATTTGAAGTTTGAAAGTTTGAAATTATTTTACCTCCCAGTTGCTTTTTTTTTTTATATCGGGCTTTGCTGCGTCATGCTCATATGTGACAGTACATAGTAATACAAATCTCTAGCAGCCACTAAATTCTTTTACTTTGGTACTATACAACTAACATTCCATAAGTCTCCGTAGAAATCTCAAATTAATAAATTTCTTTGGTCAGAAATTTTTATCCACGCTGATATTAGCTATTCTACAATGCTTACATGTATACTGGTTGAGTAATGACTGATGTTTTCTGTTAAATGAGAAAAATTAAATCATTTTTTACAAAATACATAGTTAACAAAATTTTCCTTCTTGTCTTTTTTCTTTTCTTTTTTTCTTTTTTCTTTTTCTTTTTCTTTTTTTAACTTAAATGTGAATGGAATCTAATACTCCTCAAAAATATTATATGGCCTAATCAACATGTGACTTCCCATTCGCCATTTATGCCTTGTTGAAAGAGGGTTGATGGTTGATGGTTTTGTACCTCAAGCCATTTCATCCTTTATCACTGCAACGCAATAACAATCTGTTTGTTTGAAACTTCCGGTTTACATATGTAAAGTTTTAAAGTTACTGGATGCAATTTTGGAGGGATGCACAAGTAAGCTATATCATGTTGTAAAGTTTTAAAGTTACTGGCTGCAATTGTGGAGGGATGCATAGGTAAGGTATATCATGTTTCCTTAGTTATTTGTTTTCATCAGTTCTCATAGTTTCTGTGCAGAAGCCTGTTATTGTTGCATGAATTAGGGTGGGCGAATTCAGGTTTGGATCAACCTAGTCGGGTTGAGAAAAAAGTAACTTGAAAAATTCGAACTAATTTCTGATTGGATCTGCTATGATTATATACGGAACGGGTCGAGTTCAAGTTAAAATCAAATTCTGGTCAATTAGAATGGATTTGGATAATATTCGGATTAGTGATAATTTTGAGCATTTTTTCTTTTTATTGAATATTTTTGTAAATTATTTTAGTTATTAGAAGATTGTTTTAATGTAATTATCTCATTTTAAATTATTTTTACCAATTTAAACAAATGTAATTATCTCATTTTAAACTGTTTTTACCAATTTAAACAAAAAAAATGAAAACTACTCCTATTAAATCAAATGAATAAAAATTAAAATAAACTACTACTATCAGATCAGGTCAGGTTATTTGCGTGCCCCTAACACAAATTGATCTAGATTGCTTTATTCTAAAACTCTTTGATGTCGCTACTCTCTTATGTCGTGGCTTCTTATATCAATTTTTCTAGTCGCATGTGCTCCTATTGGAATTTAAATTTCATTTCTCGATTACCAGTTGACTTAAACAAACACTTTACGAACATCGATTTATCCTTATATATAGCATACTATAAAAATACATAATCTGAACCGTACGTATTCTTTAAAATAAAAAAAATAGAAATGAAAAAAAAAGTGAAGCACCTGGATATAGATGCTCTTAAACTCCCTGAAAGAGAAACTGAGATTGCTGCACCAAAAAAGTGGTTTAGATGATAAGAATCTTAAAATAGCATCTGGTGAAGATTTCTTAGTAGACAAACCTTATGGGTTCCCTAGAGTAGGCAGAAAAGCTCCCACAGCATCATGGACAGTTTATTACTCAGTAGATGATAGTTTGTGCTCAGTCCTGCTTTAAATGGATTTATGACTTTCTGTTGAAAGGGACATACTTCTAAATGCATCGAAATATGGGTTAGGAGCGGTTCTTATGCAAAACAAGTGCCCAGTCGCTTACTTCAACCAAGTATTAACAGCTAAGACTTGGCTCAAGTCAGTTTATGAGTGTGAAATCATGGCAATTGAGCTATTCAGAAGTGGAGGCCCTACCTCCTAGGGCGACGTTTCATCATCTGAACCGATCAGAGAAGTTTCAAATTCATGTTGAAGCAACATATGGTGACTATGGAACACCAACGCTGGTTGTCGAAGTTATTAGGCTATGAGTTTGAGATACAGTATCGGTCGAGGTTGGAGAATAAAGAGGTAGATGCCTTATCACGACGGGAGGAAGAACCTTAATTGGCAGCTTTATCGATGCCTTTGGTGATGGATTGGGACGCATTATTATGAGAGATTGAGGCGGACGAGGGGCTGGTAAAGATCCAGACAGTGTTGCTATGTGGGGAATTGGGATACCCAAGTTATTCCATGGATGGACAAGGACTGTTATATCATGGGCGGTTGGTGCTACCGAGGACATCACACTGAATATCGAAGTTGTTACAAGAGTTTCATGAGAGTGTTATTGGGGGACATTCCTGTGTTCTAAAAACTTATCGGCGTTTAACCGCAGAGCTGTATTGGTAGGGATGAAGAAGGATGTCGAGGAGATTGTAGTGGGGTGTGATGTGTGCCAGCACCACAAATACATGGCAATGGCGCTAGGAGGGTTGTTGCAACCATTATCAATACCCAATAAGGTTTAGAATGAGGTGATGATAGATTTTATTAAGGGATTGCCATATTCGGATGGATACATGGTGATCTTGGTGGCGGTCGATCGTCTAAGCAAGTATGCTTATTTCATACCCCTTACGACACAGTTATACTGTTGTGATGGTTGCAACGGCGTTTATGCGTGAGGTCGTACATTTACATGGATTTTTGGAGTCGATAGTAACAAATCGAGATAAGATTTTTCTGAGCCATTTTTAGAGGGAGTTGTTTAAGATGTAGGGTGCAGTTTTGAAAAGGAGCACAACTTACCATCTACAGACTAATGGGCAGACTAAGATAGCCAATCGATGTGTAAAGACCTATATGTGATGTTTTATATTAGACTAAGCAATGGGTGAGTGGTTAGCATGGTTAGAGTATTTGTACTGTATGTGCCATATTCCAAAAGGAACCTAACCATGCCACGTGTCCATCTTATCAGATAAAAAAAGCTATTCTGAGCAAATAACCCCCAAGCTATTCCGAAGGAATAACATCTAAGAAAAAAATTCTTATGGAGCTTATAAAAATGGCAAGAGGAGAGAATTAGTTCCGCAATCCATTAGTATAAAGAAATCATGTCCAAAGTTTATACGAGTAAGGAAACACAAAAGGTCAGAATAATTCCCTAGATCATATTTATCTTTAGGTGTATAGGAATTGTGGGTGACACATGTCGTTAGATTGAGGGTTAAAAGAAAAATCCTATATCTATATCACTTATCATCTATAAATAGAGACTAATCTCTAAGAGAAAATAGGTCTTTGGTCTAAAAAAAAATTATTCATATTTAGAGAGAGAAACTCATCTTCTCTATTTTTCTTTTTTCTTTAATCTTAATCAAACACTAACGTGGGCATCAAAATGCCTTTTTAGGTACTCACCCCTCCAGATTCGTGGCCAAGGATCATGATAAGTTCTCCACAAATTATAAATACATGTAAAGGGAAAAAAATCCAACACCTTCAGGTACAATACTTCTTATCACACTGCTTCAAAGACCACTCCTTTTAAAGATCTTGTATGGGTGTGATCCTCCTCATTTGGTGTATTATGAATAGACTTTGACACCTTTATAGCAGGTGGATCAATATTTGGAGGAACGATATCGAATATTGGACGAGTTGAAGAGTCATCTATCTAAAGTGCAGCAAATAAAGAAAAAATAAGCTGACAGTCATAGGAGGGACGTACAATTTACGGTAGGAGACCGGATTTATCTGAAGTTACGACAAAAGTCTATTACGCGATGGAGGAATGAAAAGCTCTCCCCTCGGTATTTTAAGCCCTATGAGATCGTAGAAAATATTTGAAACGTGGTGTACTGATTGAAGCTGCCACCAACATCAGTTATTCACCCAGTGTTTCATGTGACTCAATTGAGACGAGCTATTAGAGAACATACACTCTCTCCTTCGCTTCCGCTGACGCTGACTAAGGACATGAAAGAAATGTTAGAACCAACTGCTATGGAGGGAGTATGTCAAGGAGCAACAAGACAACCAATATATAACGAGGTGTTGATTGAATAGAAGGACCTGTCAGACTATGAGGCAACATGAGAGGCATATGAGTTGATACAACAATAGTTTCCCAAATTCCACCTAGAGGACAAGGTGTTTTTTGGGAAGGGAGTAATGTTAGACCAATGAAAACTTATGTTAGGCGCAAATATAAAGAGGCAAGGGTAGTTTAGTAATTTTAGGGGTAGGGATAGTTTAATAATTTTATTATTAATTAGGGTTCAGGTATAAATAAGAGATTATGAAGTCATTTAGGGTTTATGTTGAGTTTTGTCTACTATTGGGAGTAATTAAGGGTTGGGAGAAATTGACCTGCCTCTCGAATTGTAAGTCAGGATTGTTATTTCTTTTGATTTAATCAATAAAAATCGGCCCTAATTTAGCTCTAAGTCCTATCATAATTGACTCTGCCTGGTTTTGTATATATTTACTTGGTCAATTTTAGTTCCATTTTCCTCTATTGTTGTCCTAAAGGGGATGAAAACATATTCTTCATTGTTGATGCGCCATCTATCTCTTTTGCAGCCTAATTTACTGCCTTACAGGTTCACCTAATATTTTTATTTTTTGTTATGCAAGAAGGACCAATTCATTCATTTTACACCATTTAAAATGATTTTCCTACTTCAATTTGTTAGGATCTCAACAGCATAAGTTTATACATCTCTTTTCAGACGTCAAATTATTATTGTTGATAAAAAGAATGCATGCTCTTACTTAACTTTTGCACACAAACATATGATTCATGGTTTCTCCATATGCACCTTAGTCTTATATATAGTCAATAACTTTGAATGAAGAAAGCCACTAAAAAGAAGAGTAGCTTCGTAGGCTAAATTCAAGACAACTGTAGACAAAAAGTAAAATTTTGTTTATCTTATCATTTTAGTAGCTCATGGAGATCATCAAAATTGAATTCTCAAGTAATGATGGTTTCCTGGACATATATCATACTCTATTCCATTAGGGACATATTTGCCACTGCCTTAGTTTTGTTTTAGTGTGCCCCTGGGAAAAAAAGCCTAATAAAGTGCCTAAAATGTTTTTTTTTTTACTTAACTGGGCACTTGTTCTAGAAATATTTGTTTGTATGGCTACTGCATTTTAATTTAATGACAAAAGCGTCTTATTCGAAGGCTGAACTTACCACTACTTCAAAAGTTTTTATAGGAAATTTACCCATTTGACCATTTTTTTAAATTCGATATAAAAAAAGACATTACTTCATATTTTCTTACAATAACAATCATTTCCAAAGCTCTTGGACCAAAATACCACTAAAACTAAACAAAACAAACAAACCACAAAAAACATCTCATATCGCCCCAATTACGCCCACACAAAGTTCTTTCACTTCCGGCGGACACTTTTGGCACTTCTTGAGTTCTGCCGAATTCCTTTACTTCCAGCGGCGATTTCCTTCACTTCTAGCGTTTCTTGAGTTCCACCCAGTTTCTTCACTTCTAGCAAGTTCCTTCACCTACGATTTCGGTACTTTCTCAATCTTTTTCATTAATTTAGAATAATTTTTTGTTTAAATTGCCTAGTTGATTTATGATTGATCATAGTTAATCATTATGATGTGTATTAGGTATGAAAATATTAGAGTTTTTCTAATATTAAGATATCCAATAAATGGCATAACAATTGTTTGTTTAATTGCCTCTAAGAAATTATTGATCTAAATTTAGAATTATTTTGAGATTAAAGAGAAGGTTAGTGTGCCAACCAATCAAGAATGTGGATGGTTGCCTATGTTGCCTAAAATTTAGCCATGTCAAGCTTAGGCAGGGCGGGTGGCTTCCCCCCATCACCCAACCAAATGGCCATGCATGGCGTGGGAGGCTGAGCAAAGCGGGCGACACGCTTGCGTCGCTCAGCCATGTAATAGGCGACAACATGATTTGGTTGGGTGATACATGTTGTCGCCCATGTATTTGCGCTGCATGCGTTCTAAGCGACGAGAACCGAATCTAGGCAACATAATTGTGACGCCCATATATGGTTGGGCGATATATCCTATCGCCCAAGAACTGGGTGACGTAGGTACATGGGCGACAGTAATTTTCCGATTGTTTTAGTTTTACTTTTTTTCTTTGAAATATTTATTATAATGCTGTCCTAATTTATTGCTTAGATGTGTCTGATGAGCAGATGCATCCCTGGTCATTGAAGATACCAATCAAGGATCATTTCCGGGGTTGCTTTTCGAATTTAACGAGATTTAATTTTTTCACTACGCATATACAAACCAACTTAACTGATACTCAATTTGGTCTATTTAAAAAGTCAATTTTTGGGTTATTTTCTAGCCATGGGGGACCCTGGATACTATTTGTTGCTTATGCTAGTTGAGAAACAAGTTGATGATGATGAGTACCAATTGTGGTTTAGAATTGACAACGAGATGGTCAGTTTCTCTCTTTGAGAATGTTGTTTGGTGACAGGTTTGAAATGTGGTAATGTGGAAATTTTGCACAAAAAACACTTAGGTTGGTAAATACGTGATCAGTATTTTGGTGGAGCTCAATACTTTAAGCTTAACGAATTCGATAGCAGGTTTGATGATTTCAATTTCGCTAACATGGATGACACGGACGCATTGAGGATTGCTTTATTCTATTTCACAGATAAGGTTTTGTTTGCAAGACCCTGTGAACGGAGAATCACGAAAGAGATAATGCATGTTGTGAATTATTTGGATTATTTCAACAACTTTTCTTGGGGCACCTATACGTGGAAAATTCTCTACAAGCAAATGACTAAAAGCTTGATTGGTAAAGTTGACAAATATAAGAAAGAGCACATCAAGGATCACATTAGAGAGAAGTATAATTTCTCTGGTTTTGTTTATGGTGTTCAGGTACTTAAAAAAAATTGATATTTAAATATATAGTGCTTGATCATATAATTTTTTTAACTTTACTTGGTGTAAACTTGGATTTTCGAGTTAGTTGGAACAATCGCAGGAAAGTATTGCATCCAAACAAAATTAAAGTATTCGCGCATACTCAAGTGGAGTTTGTCTTCTACCCTACAATAGCCAGATGTGGCAAAGATATTTAACGCGCTAACGGTAAATGCAGCCAAATCAGTTATTTTGTCTATACATTGCTTATAGTTATTCCAACTTAAATTTATTTCCCTAACTTTTTTCATTGTGCATGTAGACAAAGACAAAGCAAGTCTTGAATAGGACCAAGATAGAGAGCAAAAAAGCATATTATCAGGATGTGATGACTTACAAACCTCTTATTCCAATTTGGGTTGTTAAGGTAGGAATAAGTTCAATTAGCTACACCATAAAATTTGTATTTCATACTAGTTAGAATACATTTTGCTAAATCTAAAAAAAATAAAATTATTGTGCAATATTCACAAAAAGTCGTTGAACAGGAACTTAATATAAATGAATATATGCCAGACGACCTGCCTGACGATGACCAACCCAACAACAACAATTTTACAGCTAATGACACAACTGGAGGTGTTCAGCCTGACAATGACCCACCCAATGGCGACAACTTTACAGGTAACGACCCAACTAGAGGTGGGACACTTAGTGATGATGGTGCACTCGATTCTGAGGTTAGATGTGCATATTAAATTAGAACGGTTATTTTCTATTTTAAATTCTCTTTAAATTTTCTTAATATATATAATATATGTTTTATAGTGAAAAGAAAAAAAAATCATTATGATTAAATCGTTCGTAAAGTGGAGAAGATCGAGGTTTGTTGCCGAAATAAGTACAGAGTTTCGGAGATCAAACAATTATTAATGAGAATCCTTGGATCATATAATTATCTGACACCTCGGCCAATATATGGGGAATCCTCTTATCAACGCTCTTTTTCGGTAAGCAGGTTATTCATACAATGAATTATGCTCTTTATTCTTTCTTGATTCTGACACTAAATTACAATGACTAATTTATAGGTGTCGCCAGACTTTGGAGTATTTGAAGACCCTATTATAACACCATGTGAGTTTACTTCAGTGGACAAAGAAAAATCCCAACAAACAATTGGCTTATGGACTTGAAAGATGACAGTATTCAAATCCTCATGAAGTTGTTGGGTGTTAGTTTGTTTGGACGTCAGTTGAAGAAATCGTACCTCTTAACTAGTCCATACATTATCCCTAAAGTGAAAAAAATGTAAACTTTATAACATTCAAAGTATTCTTAACATTGAACCAATAAACATAGATGAATCGACAATTGTTGATGTAGATTTGATAAGAAGGGCTGATAATCCAATCTTTCAAAGTGAGTTTGAGCAATGATACTGTAATGAAATCACAGTGGGTCGACCTATTAAATTTGGGAAAGAGTTCTTTGAGATACTTTTGCGTGACAACAAAAGCAAACCACTTGGATGGTTGTGAGATCAGGTAAGTTCCTTGATCGTTATCTTTGTTGATCATTGAATTTGTTAACTCTATCATTTTCTAATTTTCTGCTATGGATTCGATAGCAAAGTACAGAAATGGTAAAGTTGACGAGATTATCTATGATTTTACATTATCATTAAACTATGATTAGATATATTTGGAATCATTGTGGGGAGATGGTAAGGTTGATTTAACGACAATAGATTACGAAAGTTTAACATGCTACGAAAATGGTCAGGAAGACACATTGTCTAAGCGTTGGGTGGACGTCAACATAGTATGTAAACAAATTTTTTTTTCCAATTTCTCAACTTAATAATAATTAATATGTAATAATCTTTTATTTAATTTGATGTGCAAGTCTATATTACAGTGAACTTTAAGGGAGATCATTGGTTGTTGGCTCAATTGAATCTCGAAAAAAAATATGGTTTTATGACTTGTCGATTGCGCTGTACAATGACTCTGAATATTTCAAGATGTTATTACCACTCAGAGTTATCATTCCTCATCGGTTAGCGCTTATAGATTTTTACAAAACATGTGAGGATAAGCAACCAAATGGATTGCTGGGAATGCAAACGTTTTTACGATTTACCGCAACAAACCCCAAGCAGCAACGACTGTGGAGTGTTTATGTTGATGTACATGTCTTATCTAATGTTAGGTCGTACACCTAACTTTAGCTACTGTGGAGATTTGCTTAAGAAAAAAATTGTTATAGATATCTTTATGAATGAGATTTTGTAAAAAGACATATTATTGAACACATACTATTAAGTAGTCTTATTTTATATTCCTATTGTCAATTGACATTTTCAACAGCCACCAAAATCGAGCAATATGCAACTTTCTAGAAAACTAGGCAACACAACATGTCGCCCGATTTTCTCGAGACTTGCAAAATACTTAAAAAAATATCAATGGAGAGCTCTCTAGAATATCGGGCGACACAGCATGTTGTTCGATTTTCCCAAGACTTGCAAAATGCTTAAAATCAGGCGACATGATTTGTTGCTCGGCGATGCGTCTGTCGACCGAGCAACACAGCCTGTCACCCTATTTTTTCGAGTGTTGTCAATCGCTTGATTGTAATCAATAACATGACACCTTAATTAATCAACATAATAAAGTCATTCCAAATTTAGATAATACAAGATTTATCAAAATAAGATCCTCCAATAAGTCTTACATAATAAAGTAATTCCAAATTAGATAATACAATTTACAAAATTAAATATATCTTTTAACACATTAAGACGCCATTAATGCAGATTTGTTGGAAGGGGATTCTTACACGTCTTTCGGTTATGGCCAAGCCCCCCACACCGACCACAAGTCATAGTGGATCGAGGGATATCTTCACCTATAGATCGTATTTTTTGCGTTTTCTGACGGCTGGAAGATGATGGTACATCTAGTGGGTTCACTTGCAATGTTTTGACATCTACTGTAATTTTCCAATTGGCCATGTCACCAACTGAAATAATAAGTTCAAAATATGCCATCACTAATGTCTCCTTTGTGTAGTAACGAGAACAAAAGCTTATACGATCTACTCGGAGATATAGGCAAACCGCAATTGCAAGAGCACAAACAAATTAGTCTACTTGAAATACTCTATAATTGCAAGTCTTGTTTCTTATGTCAAGAAAACTCTCCTTAATACCACATTCTTTTACCTGAAATTGATGGTCAAATACATTTAAAACACACATTTTAGTGGCAATGTCTGTTCTACAATCGTATATTTTCTGTGCCCAAGTTATAAGGCGAGTAGTCATGGATTCGACCACTTTCTTTCTATCATAAAACCATTATTGCATTGTAAGTCCAAAGTGATCAACCAATTAAGTAATAGGAAATTTTCTTGGTTCATTCATCAAAGCATTAATGCTCTCTGCAATATTAGTGGTTAGAATGCCATATATTCGACCTTCGAAATGAGACCGAGCCCAATAATTAAGGCATACGTCTTCCAAATACTTTGCTACACCTGCATGCATACCTCATAAAACCTCCATTTGTTTTCCAAACTCTATAGGATCACACATTTTTCTACTTCTTGAAATGCTCGCTTAAAAGAATACTTGCAAAATTTACCAGAATTCGTAAAATGAGACTTCACATTACCTTGCAAATAGTAAAAACAAGGTTCGTGTATTGCACTAAGAAATATGCTATAAATGACTTTTTGAATAGACGTGCAATGATCATAAATAAATACCAATTTCGGAACATCTCCAATAACTCCAAGCAAATTTATCATAAGTAATTCCCATGAAGCATCATTTTCTAAATATATTATCCCAATGGCTATCGGATAAATTTGGTTATTCTTATCTAAGCTTGTTGCAACTAACATACTCCTTTTGTATTGACCTTTCAAATGAGTCTCATCCACAATAATTACTGGCCTTATAGACCTTATAAAACCCTTGATACAAGATCCAAGAGCCAAAAAATAGTACAAAAAATTATCATGCTCATCTAGAAGAAGTTGATAAATGGTTCTATTGTTTTTGCTTTTCAAAACATGCAAGGATTTAGAAAGTAAATTATATGACTCTCCCAGAACTCCTCGAATTAATTTAAGAGCTTTTTCTCTGGCCCAATATGCTTGCTGGTATGATAAATTGATTGTATAATCATTTTTCACATCTGAAATGATATCTTTTTAAGTGTATATACGTTTGGCATCAAGAAACTTTTGGTTGATCATTTCACTGATAACCTTACTACTTGCTTAGTGATGACCATTATGGAAAATGTCATTCTGACAAGTGTGTACCATCTCATATCTCTTCACTAACCACTTCACATTCTCCTTGTCATTCGGCCTTGTTGCTCGAAGTCACCATTTACATGTATCCAAAGCACAACGGGCCTCATAACGTACCGTTGTTGACTTACACACCTTGAACTCAAACTTGTCCCTAATGACAATATTGCTAAGCTTCATGTGAAAGAGTTTCTTTGTGCTGAATAACAAACCCACACAAATACCACTGGAACTAGAACCATCAGCCATGTCTGAAGCTACCTAATCTGACTGTACAATTGGAGCCTCCAACTGCAGTGGGTCTATTGGACTTAGAACTCTGGACTGACTTCAGCTACGAGCCATTGGACTGATAGACCGACTTTTGCTACAGGTCCTTAAACTAATAAGATGATTTTGAGATGAATCATTAACATCCTGAAACCGATCTACATCCTCCACAATGTTGATTAGACTATTACAATGTCCAAAATTCATTTGCGACTCAATGTTATATGTTTCTACATGCATATTATCCACTTCTGTATTGACAACATTGTCATCAATAGCATTGTTATAAGAGCGGAATAAAGAGTAGTGTTCAAAGGCTGAAGTTTGAATTGATGGCATCAAAGGAAGTTCTATAGGAACTTTAAGAGTTGTCGTCACATAAATGGGAGTGAACCCATAATTAATTTGATTAGAGTTCATACGCATAATTACTCTCACCATTTTATTGTCCACTATGTCTATAGCGATGAATCAATGAGTTGCATCAGATGAGTTAAATTCACATTTGTCTTTACTTTGAGGGAATATTCATCCGGACTTTTCTTTAGAATTCCATATAACTTTGCAATAAATTGTTCAAATGTTGCATCTTTTTGGAAACAAAATGCAGTAACTTTTTTATTCTCATACTCCATACAACCATCTTTCGAAGTCTCCTACGCTCCATCAGAATACATCTTAAGAACTACTGACTCCATTAACCTGATGTAAAATAATAATAATACTTTATTAAAAACACTACAAACAATAACATTACTATATTAAATAAATAACTAATTGTAAAAACATTCAGGTGATCTGGGTGACAGAACTATCGCCTAGGTGACAATATTGTTTATTAGGCAACGAGAGCACTAATCGCCCGACATGCAGTATTTTGTCGTCCGGGTGACGAATACCATAATCTAGGCGACAAGTACCTGTCAACCGAACAGCAAATATTTTGTCGCTCTGGTGACAAGTCATTCTAAGTTTGGACGACAGTTTTGTCGCCAGGGCAATAGGTACTTGTCGCCTGGATTTTGGGTTTCTTCTTCAACATCGTTCAAAATCCATTTTCGTCAAATTTTGCCGAAATTTTACTAATTCATAAATCTATAACCTCACATTAACCATTTAATGTACCCACATTATAATAAAATGAGCAACTAATCTTTTGTATGAAACTAAATCAAAAAATAAAAGATAAAGATTGAAAAAATAATAACCTTAACTTTTTATGATTCTTTAGTTTGTTTAGTTTTAGTGGTATTTTGGTCCAAGAAACGCCAGAAGTGAAGGAAATCGCCGCTGGGAGTGAAGGAACTCAGCGGAACTCAAGAAGCGCTGGAAGTGTCCACTGGAAGTAAAGAAACTTTGTGTGGGCGTAGTTGGGGCGATAGGAGATATTTTTAGTGGTTTGTTTGTTTAGTTTAGTTTTAGTGGTATTTTGGTCTAAGAGTTTTGGAAATGGTTGCTATTGTAAGAAAAACTGAAGTGAAGTCTTTTTTTAAATTAAATTTTGGAAAGTGGTCAAATGGGTAAATTTCCCAAGTTTTATTAGGAAAATGCAGTGAAAATATGATTAAGCTAACATGTCTCTACTTCTTTTGGTATTAGCTCTCTTTGGCATACAACTAAACAAGTGATTGCCTAGCGTTGCTTCCAAAAGCAAATGGAAATGAGAAAAGCTCGTGATTGATGATGCAAAAAATCTTCTTATTCATAAACAGTAACCTGAACGATGTAGCTTTAGAAGAGCCTACGTGGTAGCTGCAAATTGGTTTTCCTGGTCTTGCTTTTATCGACACCATCTTAAGTATTGCTAATTATGCAATAAATTGACATTATACATATGTCTGTCACTACATATTGGCTTTCCACTCCTGCTTTTTTACACCAAATTTGATTTTTTTTGGATTTTCAGATGATTTATGCATTATTTGGTCACTGAAACACCGCAACCTCGTTTACTCTGTTTCCATCAGTGTGATGCCACTGGTACTCATATTTCTTAAATCACAAAGAAGGGTTAAACTATGTTACATATAATAATATAACATATAGTAGATCTGTGGGCTGTCCCCGATGACAACTCAATTACTTCACATCCTGCAACTTTATTGTTTTGAATGATGACTTAAGAGTTGCTATATGTTACATATGATGTAACACCCACAAAAAATCCATTTATTAGTATAACTGCTCTTATTATGATTGCACGATCAAATACCATTTGTTGAAGAAGTTAAACTAAATTCTATAGGTAGAAATATCACCACCCTTATTTTAGAAGTTATATTTACCACATTCTATTAATATTTATTTCTAACTACAATTTTTTTCTACAATCACAACATCTCAAAATCAAACAACGCATAAGTATAAATTTTAAAAAACAAGTTTTGGGCTAATGAATTTTAGTATTAATATAATTTATCTAGATGTATTATTAATAACCTAACATTAAAAATAATTTGTCTACTATACATGTTATTTTATTAATTATATTTATGGGAAATTATTATTGCACCACCTTTATTTTGCCTTATGTTCATCCAACCACTACAAAATTTTAACATGTACTTTGCACCACTTTTTTTTCACATTTGTATCAACTAACTACTTTTGTATTAACACTATTAAATAATTTTAATAAAAAAACAAATTTATCCCAAAATAAATTAAAAGACCATTTAATTTTAAAAAAACTTTAAAAAATCAAAAAATATAATGATGAAAATATCCCTAAATTTAATAAAAATAAATCTCAAAATTAGAATTTTTATTTTTAATAAAAATTATTTTAATATAAAATATAATTATAAAAATAATTGTAAAATTTTGGAATTTAATAAAAATCCCCTAAATTATTAAAATTTTAGGATTCATTCTTTTAAGAAATAAATTCAGTTATTTTAATAAAATTTTACAAAATTATAATTTTTTAATAAATAAATTCATTTATTTATATAAAATTTTTGTAAAATCTAAATTTAGTAAAAATCAGTTGAGCACCTCTATTTGGAATTTATTTTTTTATTAAATTTAGGGATATTTTTATTATTATAATTTTTAATTTTAAAATTTTTTATAAGATAAAATAGTCTTTTAATTTATTTAGGGGTAAAATTATCATTTTATTAAAATTATTTAATAGTATTAATACAAAAGTGGCTAGTTGATACAAATGTGAAAAAAAAAGGTGGTGTATAATTTATGTTAAAATTTTATAATGGTTATATTAACATAAAACAAAATAAAGATGGTACAATAATAATTTTCTTATATTTATTAATATTATATGTGAAGGGATATCTGACAAGAAAGGATCATTGCTTATTATCTGTTTATTGTTTGTCACCGACGTATGATTATTATTACCATGGGTATCTTCACGTTCAAAATAGTGAATGGAAAATAAAAAACGATCATGGAGCAACATGATCAGCCAACACCTTCTCATGAACCAACACATATCTCTCTCTTAATTTATTTTAATTTTATATGTGAAGGGATACCTAGCAAGAAAAGATCATTGGTTATTTACCTGTTTAGTGTTTGCCACATATGTATGACTATTATCATCATTAGTATTTACGCTTTCAAACTAGTGAATGGAAGACAAGAAATAACATGGAGCATGATCAACCAACACCTTTTTGTGCATCTACAAAGATCTTTGACTTAATGATTTGTATCTTTTTACGATGACGTAATTTTTTTACATCATCAATAATATAATAAATATATACCATTAGATCTAATCAATGTACTATTATCTCTATTAATAAAAAAATAATTATTTTTAAAATAATATAACTAGTTAATAAACCAATTAAAGAATGATTTTAAATTTAAAAATAATAATAAGAGATACGATAAAATACAATCTTTCAAGTTTTTTATTTCAAATTGAATTCTTGATAAGTTCTTTTATTTGAAATTGAATTCTTGGCACATTATAATGCTTATGAGTCCATCTTCTTGTAAATAAAAATGCTATAAAATCTACTTTTACACTCATTCTCTAATTAAAATATTTGTTACAAATATATCTCTAATGAAACTTACAATTAACGACAATTAAGTATAAGGAATAGATAGTGTTACTTTGGACATTC
Source organism: Citrus australasica (assembly GCA_029618585.1). NCBI lineage: Eukaryota > Viridiplantae > Streptophyta > Magnoliopsida > Sapindales > Rutaceae > Citrus > Citrus australasica. The sequence continues at coordinate 639,658 of JARCIV010000015.1, forward strand.
AATCTACCATATATCCACCTAACGCAAAATTTTCTTTCTCTAAACAAAGTTCTTGCTCAATATACAATCTAATTCAGAGTGCAAACATATCTTTTAGTTTTTACAAATACTAGACATCACATGCAGAGTTAAGGATTGACATATGACTTTGACATGATTTCAAACTCCCATTCAAAAAAATAATGAGCAAAGAAGCGCATAAAAAAATCGTTTTCTTTTTGAGAAGAAAATAAAGAGAGTGAAACTGTGTTGTGTATGCAAGTTAAAAAATTGAAAACGCAATTTCTTATTCACAATCATGAGCAACAAGCTTTTCTAAAATATGCATGAGCAACTAGCTTTTCTAAAATATGCATGAGCAACTAGCTTTTCTAAAATATGCAAAACCTTTTTCAAACTTTGAGTAACAATAGATTTTGCTTTTGGAAAACTTAAAAAATAAAAATCAAAGAATGACTTTGTTGAAGTGAGTCAAACTTCGGAGAAATGATATATAAGCTTTGCTGTTAATAATATATTTTTGTGACAGTGTCAATATGCTTCAAAAGAATATATCTGATAGAGGATAATTTTAAAATTTATAAGAGTGTATATAGTAAAAACTGATTTTTAAAAATTTTTTGAATGAACGCAATGAGTAAAAAAACGTTCAAAGTATATTTTAAACTACAAATAATCTCACGTATAATTGAAATATAAGGTGGTTTCTAAAAGTTAGGGGTTGTAATTAGTCACCTGTTATACTTGTATAACAATGAAAGACCTGTTTCAAGGTTTGCACAACAAGAGATCTGTTCTACCAATCAAAGAGGAACAATGGATTCAGTTCCAGTGAGCAAAACATATTTTGTGTAGATATTATTGTTATAGAACTTTAATATTTTCTTTCTCAATTGTTGAAGTTTAAGTAATTTACTTGTGTATTACTCTGAATACATTGCTAGATATTGATTGCATGTAATTAGTTAATTTTCTTTGGATTAATAATAATATTTATATTGGCAACTATATGATTATTGTATTTGCTAGATGATAAGAGATTTAAAAGACTTTTAAATTTATGAAATGTTACTAATAAAAAGTGGATGTACACGGTTAGTTAAATAAATTAAAACACTTTAATTAATTAATTAATTATTTTTTACCGTTATATTAAAGTATTTTAAATGAATAGTTAAGATTAAAGCACTTAAATTTAAGGGTCCATAACAATTCCACCATCAATATTGTAAAAATACGTACAATATCATAAAGAAATCTTAATCAATTATTTGGGATTATTATTTATTAAAAAAAATTCTATGATGTTGTATGAATTTTCACAATATTGATTAAGGGATCATTGTGGACCCTTGGCCTTATATATTTTAATCTTCACCATTGATTTAATTTAGTGGATAGATAATATTCAAGTTCATGGACATAATTTTATTTTTTATAATTTGACAAATATTTCTAAGTCACCGACAAAATTAAAAGTTAAATACAAATATAAAAATTAATTTAGATGTGTAAATACTAAATATGGATTATTCAATCTACAACAATACATGTTGATATAGATCTTTTTGTTATTTATAATTGGAATAATATAATTTTATTGAATAAGAGATAATAATAAGAGAATAAACTAAGATTGAGTTGTGTTAATATTAAAATACATATTTTTTAAAAGAAAATATATAAGTTTTAATAGACAGTACTTGTTTCTTTTTTATTTAATATCTAAACATTAACAAATTTGATAACTAGTAAGTTCAAATTTTAGATTATTAAAATTTAAATAATACCTAAGTAACTTTTAAATTTGTGAATTATTGGCTAAATTTGTACATGTTTATACCATTATTCATACTCTAATTTTTATAACAGTGTTGTTGGGTGACCCTTTTTAAAAAAAATAAAACTGCGCTTCGGCAGCTTTGAAAAAAGAATTTAGTATTATCTTTTTTTTCTTACTTTGCACTTGATGAAATTGATACAAAAAAATATGAATTGTTTTTGTTTTTTAAGATGAGGCAGCCTTATAAAACTAATGTTATTTATGAAAGTTAATTATTTTTTTGTTAACTTTAAAAATATATATTAATGTGTATAGTGTAAGTATAAATACCTTATACCTTTTGTAGTTGTTGATAAGTTCCAAATTATATTCAACTTGCTAATCTATTAGAACTTTTATATCTCTTTTTTTCCAACTAGCTCCAACGATTTCAATATCACCCACACCACATAAACTTCTGACAACATATGTAACATTATGAAAAAATAACATAAACATGTTAAAACATAAGGATCAATAATTTCTAATATACATTTAAAGATCAACAAACATTAATAATTAAAAAAAACTAAGAGGATTGTGTTATCATTCACACGTATATTAATCAAATTTGGATATATGAATTAGAATCCATTGATCGGAATCTTAATAGTTCATTCTTCCAACCTTTTAAGCGAAGTTATATCCAAGAAAATAATGTTATACTGATTTGAAAGTAGTCTGTACTCGCCAATAGTTGAAACAACTTTCAAATTCTTAACATTGTACAAAGAACTCTCACTCAACATGTGCCTAAACCTTGTCACTAAATTTTCCATGATTGTTGCATGCATTAGATTTTCCTACGAAAAAAATGCTACATTAAGTGTAAAACAATTAGGAAAAAAAATTAGAGAAAACAATGGGAGAAGGAATTTTTTATACAACATTTTCATCAATAAAAATAATGTTCACACTAATTAATTCTTCATTCTTCTTGGTATTAACAGACTCCCACATCCCACAAATCCTAACCCCTATCGTCCAACTATCTTTATTTTTGTTCAACTCATAAAGAAAAGAGTACTTCATGAAGCACACAATACTAAAAATTCAAATAAGTCAAAAAATAAAAACACAAGAATATTTCTAAAGAGTAAGTTGGTTAAATAAAAAAAAAATCTTAAACATAACAAATCTTAAATACTTAATGTTTATAGAGTTTGAAGAAGCCAAAAACACTAAACAAAAGGTTGCATAATTAAATATGAGATTATAGCATTAAAATTAGACTCTAGTGGCATTAGTGAAGGAATATAAAAGAACATTCCTTCCTATATTTATTAGTTGATGTATTTTAAACCACTAAAGCTTAATTGTTGGCATAATAAAATAAATGAATGTTTTAAAACTTATAATTAATTATTATTAATGGTTACATATTGTTGAATTTAAATAGAACGAGGAAGAGACATGTAATCTTTTGTAATCTAATAATTATTTTCTATTTTTAATATTTTGTAATGTAATTATTTTTTAATCTCAACCAATATATTAGATAATAAAGAATATAAAAAAATGAGAAATAATGATGTCACAAATCTTAAATACTTAATATTTATAGAGTTTGAAGAAGGCAAAAGGTACTAAACAAAAGGTTGCATAATTAAATATGAGATTATAACATTAAAATTAAGCTCTAGTGGCATTGTTGATGGAAGATGAATGAATCTTCCTTCCTATATTAATTAATTGATGTATTTTAAGCCACTAAAGTTTAATTGTTAGCATAATAAAATAAATAAATATTTTAAAACTTATAATAAATTATTATTAATGATTACATATTGTTGAATTTAAATAGAAATAGGAAGAAACATGTACTATTTTGTAATCTAATAATTATTTTTTATTTTTTAATATTTTGTAATGTAATTATTTTTAATTTCAACTAATATATTATATTATAAAAAATATAAAAAGATGAGAAATAGTGATGTCACGTCACCTCACCTCTTCTAGTCCAGCTCTATATATATATATATATAAATATAGATATATAGATCTGAATAATTTGTACAATTTAAAACCAGACCGGGATACATTTACCGTCGCGTCCAAACGGATCGTTTCTGTATTTACAAACTCTCACCATTAATGCCGTTAATTGGCCAAGTCAGTATCCTTCTCGTTTTCATTTATTTGTCCAATGGCGGTAACGCTCCAAACTCTAATTCTCACACCTCGGCCGTCAAAAATCCTGTCGTCTTGGCACCGGAATTCACATTTCCTTGCAAGTGGTTCTCTTCGTTTTAGTCCTTTCGTCACTTTCAGTCCTGGCCGTTCAATTTCAAGGCCCATCCGAGCTTGTCGACCGGCCGATCAAGATTTCGCTTCTTCTAAGGGGCTGAATTGGGCAAAACCACTGTTGAAAATCGCCGCCGATAATTTTCTCCCGCTAGGTAATCTCTTATCTCCTTTCAATTGGGGTGCTTTTATAGAAGCGCTTTTAAGTTATTTTTGGGCAAAAGCATTTCCTAAAAGGTGCTTTCAAAAAAATCACGTACGCAAGCATTTCCCAATACAAGCAATAATTGATGTGGTATTTTGATCTAAAAAATTACTTGACCTTTGAGCACTAAAAATTGAAAATAAAAAATGTTTGAACTAGGTAAAGGTGCTTAGTAGGGTGTAGCTTGATTCTATTTTTCTGCATTGCTCTGGCATTAGCTTGTTTTAATATGTGGTTCAACGATTGTGATTGTGGTTCAAATATTGAAATTAGCTTGTTTTATTATGTTATGTGAAGCTCTTATCGGTGGAGTAGCATTTGGATTTGCAAACCCCAGTCTAGGCTGTCTTGCCGATAAATATCAGTTATCAAAATTTAGCACATTTGCAATATTTATTGTCTCAGGTAAGGAATTCATATAGCGCATTTGTAATTTAAATATGGTTTTGTGATTCCCATCATAGCTTTTCTCTGCTTGATATAGGTTTGACATTGCGTAGTGGAGAAATCGGTGCCGCTGCAGAAGCATGGCCTGTGGGAATTTTTGGGCTAGTATGACCCTGAATCTTATGTGCCAATGGGCGTTTTGTAGGTTCATTCTCTGCAGACGTATTTTTTGTGGATTCATTTCCAATTTCTTTTTCTCCCACATACTGTTTTTTGGGTTTGAATTTTTAGTTGGTTATACAAACTGATTCTCATTATGTCATACCAGACTCAGGTATGGAAAGCATATTTGGTTGAAAATGAATAAATTTTTCTTCCAGTTTTGTAGTGTATTTCATGTTAGGGGCACATAATTTTACTGATGGAACCATTCAGGCTAAGAACAAAACGATGAAATCTTTAGTTGCTCATTCATTGCGCCTATTTTCCACCTATCTATAATTATGCTGACCATTTTGCAATAAATTTCATGTGCACTAGTATCCAGCTTTATGCCGAAATACATGTTAAATTTGTTCTCCTCTTCTGAGTGCAGTTCTCAATTCTGTTATTTACTCCATACTTTTCAAAGCTAATTTTGCAAGTTCAGCTTCAGCCACAAGAATTTGTTACAGGTTAAGAAATCAAACTTATTCTTCTATATGGCACTGGCTGAAGCCTGTATAACTCTTTTCTTGATTTTATCACACATGGAATCTTGAAGTATGGAAATTCCCTTTAACGTTTATCAATTCAGTTCTGTTTTGAGCATCATTTATACTGTTGGATGCTCCTCTGATTCCACTGTTTTCCAATGCTGGTGTAACCTGATTTCTGTTTAGAAAGAGGGTTATGATTCTCACATTTGAGCTTTTTGTCAAATGGTTATTGTATTTCTGGATGCCTTCAAATTCATAAATTGATTAAATACCTATATATTATGTTTTTGATGTCAGAAATTCACATCCCTTTGGTTTTATATTTTATTTTTTGATCATTTTAATTCCTGCCTTATTATCTTGAGGTGTAATATATGCTTTATTACATTCATAAAAAGACCATGAACCAATGTTAGCCCCTGATGAAATCTGACTGCTTTTTAGAAACACATATGTTAAGATGCTAGCCTAGAACTAGTCCTTGGAAGTGGAATTAAGTGAAATCAGACACAGTCCCCCAGTGTTTCTGAAGATAAAAAGTACCAATTCCATTTCTATGACTGATACTAATGCCTATATACTTTGTTGTTTGAATTTAAGAATACATATTTTGGCATTTTTGTAGCTTAACATGGGTTTTACTCCATTGAACTCCTTCCTATGACTTCCTAGGTTGAATTGAAAAACTCATTTATTTTTTTATGTTATATACAGGACTGGCTTTATTTAGCTGCATGCCAACAACATTATCAAGTGGAGTGGCACTTACCCATGTATGTCATTTGCTTTAATACTTTCGTTGTGTTTTTTGCTAACAAAATCTTAGGTTTTGAGCTTAACTGTAGGTTTGAATTTCCAACATACAGCTTGCTGGGGGGAATTCTGCACTTGCTCTTGCAATGACTATAATATCTAATCTGCTAGGCATAATGATTGTAAGTCACTCATTCAAGAGTGATGTTATGTACATTTGAATCTCCTTCACTGCACTTGTGTACCCATGTTTATGAGTGAAAGATCTGTAGCCAATGAAGTAATGATTGTACTTGCAACGAAACCAATATCTAGTTATACCAGATGGAAGAAATTGTACTGATTATGCTAGGTTTTTATTTTCTTTTATTACATTTTTGGTTCACTTCTATACAGCATTTTCTTGCTTATAAATCTTTGATATGCACTTACTTGCATGTTATGTCAATTGTATATCTGCTAACGGTTATTTATCCATGTGAATTTTAAATAGTCAGCCTAACTAGCTAAGATTGATGTGATTTCTTGTAGTCTTTCTCTCCACTCACCTCTTTTCAAACCCCCTTCTCCCCCAAATCTTCTTTATAATTATTTGATATGTATACTCCTTGGATGTTAAGTTTGCATGTCAATTGAATACCCGGTAACCATTATTTATCCTTGTGAAGTTTAATTAGTCAGCATAACTGGCTCAGTTTGATATGATTTCTTTGTGTCTTTCTTTCCCCTCTCTTTCTCTCTTTCTCATAGATGCTTGTGCAAAATTGTAATAATTTTTTCTATACAACATGCATTTGATTATATTTTTCTGGTTAATGGGAGATTTAGTGTTTTGGTCAATGGTCAATGCAATATCACATTTCAGGTTCCTTTTTCAATCTCAAAATTTATAGCAGCTGGCGTTGGCATCTCTGTTCCTACTAAGCAATTGTTCAAAAGTCTGGTTCTCACACTTTTAATTCCTCTAATATTGGGCAAGGTAATATCTCCTTTGTCTTTATCTAACTTCTGAGTAAGTTAATTCTTCTGCAAGTTGTAGGTAAGAGGAAACGAGCAGGATTTAGGTGTTTATATTATATTCATAGTTCTTAAGGTATAGAAAACGAGGCACAGAGTATCATTGATAACTTCATTTGGCACAGATTAGTTTAAGAGTTTGCATGTCAGTAACGTAAGCTGGAGATGTTTGTCAAATTAATTTTCTAAGGTTCAATGTTGTCGGTAAACTAATTTCACGATTTATTGCTTCATTGGTTCCCAAATGCTATGATTTTCACATCATGTACCAGATTGGAGTATTGGTTTGAAGCAAACTGAATAAAGTCTTAGTTCCTTTACCTTGGGTCAAATGCTCATTAATTTTTATGCTTGCCACTGAACTATAGAAGTTTTGAAACTTTGCTGACTTGTTATAAGAGTGTGCGTGTCTATGTCTCTCTCTATATATTTATACACACACAGTTGTTGTACATACAGCAAGAAATAGTGTGCTGACTTCTTGGGCTGGACAATTCTATTTCCACTTTATCGTTGTCCTAGAAACTTGCTATAATCTCTCTCAAAAAAGAAGATGTTGGCTATTGCTAAATGAAGCTTTGACTACACTGGACATTTTCTAGGTAGACTATGCTATATATTGGGCTTTTTTGACTGGGTGCAGAGCCTAAATTAAATTTTTCTATTAAGAAACATGCAGTGATAGGATTCGTCATACATTATTTTGTGTCAACAAAAAAGTATCAACTAACAGACTGGGATTTGAAGAACATTGTAGTGATCTTCTTCTTCTACACTCTTTTCTGCTGAAAATATTGAGAATGAGGGATTTGATTAATGGAACTTTATTCTAACTTGTTTGATTGAAAGATTGCAGAGTTCTTTTAAGTGGAGTGATTAGAATTTATTTCTTATCTAAATTTTTATTGATCATTCATATTTATCTACTCGAGTAAGTGTGCAGCATATAAAGTGGTTTGACATATTTTTTGACAGTTGCTGCAAGTAAAACTAGTCCTGTGAAATACTATAAACAAAACTACTATACAGTCCGTGTGGCATCTGTTTTCTAGAATGGTGATTAGTTACTTTTAATTTACAGGTTTTACGAGAATCCATCACAGGTGAGTGTCTCAATATATTCATTCGCCCTTAGAATTTTTTGTTTTTTATGTTTAGTATGTCATATGTGAGTAGACTTTTGAGCATTAACTAGCAAAGTGTCAGAATAATCGATTGGTAGAACTGATTATACTACCATGTGGCCAACGGTTTTTGAACGATTTCCCAGCCAGCAAAGTCCTGTGATAAAAATTTTTACCAAGACATCTCTTTGGTAAAAACTAGTAACTTTTTGCAGTCATTTTTTTTTTCCTCTTTATGACTAGGGTTAGTTTTGTAAATAATGGCGAGCACTTGCAATTTAATCGCTTAACAATGGGAATGCAATTTGCTTCAACCTTTGTTAATTTGGTGGACTATTCTAAATGCCCAGAAATACATTATCTTATTGTTAATCCTGAAAATTTTATGAGCACAAAGCCCATTTAAGAATGCAGAAAGACAGAAAAAGAAAACCTACTGTATGGTCCAGAAAATCTGCAAAAGTAGAAATAGGTATATTCATTCTTAATCGTTCTCTATCCTGCTACAAACTCCACAAAAAGCAATGTTGTTGTACACTCTAAAATACTTTTTCTTGTCTTTATATGTACCTGTCAACCACACTGATATGCATATATGAATAATGTTACATATCCCAAACATTATCTCAAAAGGTCTGTCCCAAATGAGGAGGCATGTGAGATAACATTAATCTAATGGTTGGTGAATGTTCAATTTCTAATGCCATCTTATTTGGGATGAAACTTTTGGGAAACCCAACTATATATGCATGTGTGTGCGCGCGCAGTAAATGAGTATAGTTGTGTTACGTATCTTTAAGCTTGTTCATAGGCATTCTTCCACTACTCTTTTAAATTATTCACTGTATTCATGCCTTAGTAAATGTTCTTTGCAGGTTTGTCAGAATTTGTCGATCAAAACCGTAAACTTTTTTCAAAGATCAGTGCCATCTTCCTTAGTCTGGTAAGACGTTCACCCTGCCTTTTCTAATGTTTCATTGAATGCACATGATTTCACAACTTTCGCTAGTTTAATTCAAATTTCTGTATGATAATATGTTTATTTCACTTTTTAAATTTTGGGATGACTGTTCCAAGGTATTGTTTGGCCGTTCAACTTCTTACTGCAGATTGGTTTGGATTTTTTGACTTATTATTTATGTTTTTAATGGAATCTGTTGACTATATTATTATTTCATGTGAGCTTAATCTAACGTCCCAATGCTTCTTCAAAACCTTTGTTATTGTTGACTTGGAGAGAACAAAATGATTTTATATGCTTGCATGGAATGACTCCAATAAAGAGTGAGGTTTTTTTTTTTTGGGGGGGGGGGGGGGGGGGGGGGGGTGGGGTTCTTTAATTAGATCTGTTGTTGTGGTGCTTAAGTCTTTATTTGCTTCTCAATTGTTAGGGAATGCTTTATGCCTGTTCATTACGAATTAAAAGCTTCAATAATGGATTAGGTAATAGTTTTCTTCAGAATGAAAAATAATTTTTCAAAATGAAAATTGATTACCGTTACAAATAAATGAAATTCGTGAGAAGAGATTTAAGTTACATCTTTATTTTCCAAGAAAAGAAGCTGACACTTTGTCGCATGCCACAACTAGATAAAATTGTGGTTGTGGTGAGTCTAGCAAAATGATTAACTGAAGGAAAGAATACTATGATTTGCATTTCGAACAGGCATGTAAACAGCATAACTCGATGAAATTGTGGTTGTGGTGAGTCTAGCAAAATGATTAACTGAAGGAAAGAATACTATGATTCGCATTTCGAATAGGCATGAAAACAGCATCTATAGGGTAATAATTTCCGTCTTGTTTCTCCTTCTGCCCATAGAATTTTCTTTCGTATGCTTGGAATCATCAATTTATTATTTCGTTTGAGGACTATCTTGTCTTTCTTCCTGTACAACAACTTTAAAATTATTTTATTTATATTTTAAATTTTAGTAACTTACTTCATGTTCGAAATATGTGCCCTAATACTTTTTATTTTGTTGGGGGGGGGGGGGGGGGGGGGTATAGATTCATCAAAGTTGTCTTTTCCATATTTAAGGATTGTTGTGAGTTTTGTATAATGCCATTTTTTATTTCAAGTATATATGCATATCTCCTGAAAAGCTTAGTCTTGACCATCTCTTGGAAAATGGCTAGTCCTTATAGTTGTTTCACAAAGTAGTAAACTTGGATGTTCCTTGCATACTATTATGAGAGACTTGTATGTTGCTTGATTTGGGAAATTATATCGTACTCTGAAACTATGGTAATTCTTCAGGTGCCATGGATGCAAGTGAGCAGATCAAGGTCATTGCTGTTGATGGTTAAGCCTCAAGTTTTTCTTGTGGCTATTTGGATGGGAACGTATGTTCTTCACATTAATTTCCTTCTTTCTCTTTGGTGCCTCTCTATGTTGCAAATTTTACACCTTTAAAATTCCACTATACCAGAAACATATAGCTGGCACGAAAATTAAATAAATCTTCTGCACTCCATTTAAGGACTAAAAATGGGGCAACTATTATGATTCTGTTATAAAGATTGACCTGATATCTACTGGGTGCTTCTAAACTGATATTTTGCTGAGCATCCTTTCTTAATCTATGTTCTGCATTGGTTATGGTCCACGTAGGCTTAACAATAGATCTCTGGCCACACTGTGGATGAGGACTTACATCATAGTACTATACATTTCAATTTTTACTAGAGAAATTAAATCTGACAAAATTTCACTTTATTCTGTTAGGGATATTCTCTCCAGTTTTGAAATACTCCTAGATGCTATTACGTGTATCCTTTCAGCCTAGAATTCACATTGAAATGGAACATTGTGCTTATTTTTTCACTATGCTCTGAATTTGAGATTATCTAAACCTCTTTCTTGACTTCATATCAACTTAGATTTGTTAATTCAGATTTTCTTAAGCCGAAAATAATGTATACAGCGCAATTCTACATCAAGGTATCGAAGCACACCAGCTGAACAAGCCAAATATTTGTCTTTAAAGCACATGGTCCCAGGAAAACATCAGTGTATAGTTTATGGCATATGTTGAAGCCATTAATAATATTATCCAAAATATAAAACTTGAGAAAAATTTGCGCTTGAAACTAAACAAGTCACGTACGTTTGACATTTGAGTTGTGCCTAGTAGAATGATAAAAACTTGGTTTGTTCACGTTCCTACTTTTACATCACAAATCTGGGAAATAGAATAGGTTTCTGGACCGTTCATTCTTCATTTCAACCTTGATGGATTAAAATCAACTGACAAAGGACTTTTTTTTTTTACAGACTTCTGCATCTGATTCTGTTAGCTTTTAATGCTGTTTCTGTATGGAGCCTTTCAGTCATTTCTGGTGATTGTCAATCAGTCTTTGCCAAGAAAGAGAATACCAATGCAGTTGTACTTGTTGCAAGCCAGGTCCATTGCGCTGAATATTCATCCTTTGTCATTAAAATGAGATTACTTTGATGTTTTGCCTCGAAGAGATATTACATTATATGACAAACTGGAAAACAGCAAACAATGAGGAAAACCAAATTGTTTTTGTTAATCACGCACTTGAGAAAAATTATGTGGGCACCTTTCGCTCTGAACTGATGGTTTTGGCTTGATATCTCTTTCATGCTTTTGCAGAAAACTCTGCCAGTACTGGTGGCAGTTGTGGAGCAGCTTGGTGGTGCATTCGGTGAATCTGGTTTGCTTGTTCTTCCTTGTGTTGCTGCACATCTAACTCAGGTTAGTTCACTTCACTATTGTTCTCATTTTCCTTTCTCTATAGACTTGATCGTTTTTAACATTGAACCACTACATATAGATTATCATGGACTCGTTCCTAGTTAACTTCTGGCTTCGGAGGGATAAAGATCTCTCGTCCAACAATGCCAAGGTAGCTTGAGTAAAGGGGACACCTACATTGATACTCGTCATGAGCTAAGTTCTTTTGGGCCATCTTCCAAACGCCATACTCAACTTGCTATCTGTTTATCCCCAATTGTCCTGCATTTTGGGCATGTCAATGTAAATTTTATTTTGCATCTTGGGTATGTCTATTAGTAGATAACTCAATTGGACTTGGAATATGGCTGATGTGTGCTGTTTTGTAGGTGCAAAATCGCCAGCGTTTAGTCGTGCTAATTGTACATTTACAAGAAGTTATTTACTAGCAGAAAGAGTCAATGTCATTTTTTTAAAACAATAATTCCTACATTTAATTTTCGACTAATGATACAGCCACAAACTCTTGTACAAATTTTTCTTGTACAAACTGATGTGACATTAATTCATTGGTTGAATGAAAATACAAAATAACAAAAATAAATTATGTGGGCCAAGAGATTTAATTCAACCAATGAATTAATGTCACATCAGTTTGTACAATAAAAATTTGTACAAGAGTTTGTGGCTGTATCATTACTCTTAATTTTCATGCCAACGAAATTAAAGAAATTAATTAATCATAACTGAAAGCTAGGGATGGCAATGGAGCAGATATGGATTGGATATACATTATTCCAGATCCAGGTCCGTAATAAAAATTAAGATCCGTATCTGCTTCAGATTCGTTATGGATTTATATTTTTCGCTCTATATCTAGATCCGAGACAAAAAATAAAGATTTATATTTGCTCCAAATCCAAAAAGAAAAATTAAAATCCAAATATGTTCTAGATCCATCATGAATTCTAAATCTCAACAATAAGAGATCAATATTTTTTTAGAAAGAAAATTTAAGACTAAAATGCATTGGTAACAATTAAATTATATAATTTGTATAAAAAATCTAATAAGCATTGTACATTCTACTTTTACACCAAAATAAACAAATAAGAAATATAATAAAATATCGATCAAAAGTAATTGTAGGAATAAGATCATTATAATATTCTAATGTCTGTTGCATTTACCATATTGATATCCACTGCACACAATCATCATTCATATATCATTAAATAATAGCATATAAGTTAAAAATGATTTATTATATTCAGTGTTTTATTATTTTTATTATGATTATATTTAACTAAATATATAATTAACATAATTATTTTATAGTTGATAGCCATCATTGATTAGTGCTTATCCAAAATAAATAAAATTATGAGAAAATGATAGAAAAATAAACTCAAGTTTATGGATTTTCCTAACAATTAAGGAACTGATTCAAGCATTCAAATAAAGTGAAGAAGCGAGAGTAGACTAAAGAGGAAAAAAGAGACTAAATTGTATATTGAAAAACTTAAAAAAATTAGGACAGATTATCCTAATTTTATTTTACACTTGATAAATTTTTGTCTTATTATCAATTCAGTACTTTTAAGTTTTAAGATTCTTAAATATATGCTAATAAATAAATTTTATCATTATTTATAATTACATAATTGTTAAGAATTTTTTAAAATAAAATTTCATTAAATGGTGAGTGGATATGGATTTAGATCTAGATATTAAGATAAATTCGAATTTGCTCCAAATCCGCTTTAGATCCGCGCATTGATATCCAAATCCGATCCAAAACCTTTTTAATCCGACCTAAATCCGATCCAATTGGATTTGGATCACATGAATCTTGGGTCAGATCCGATCCATTGCCATCCTTACTGAAAGCAGCTCAGCTCCTGTTTTAGAATAAATAAATAAATAATTGACCATTATAGTCTTTTAAATCGGTGGACCGTATCTAGGACATCCAACCATTCTATATTTGTTCCAATGCCATTACTTTTTGGTACGGCTACTTTTTCTAGCCCTTTGGTGGGGTGCGAAATATGTTATCTTTTATAAATATAAATCAACAGTCTTTTCTTTGTGCGGGTGTCTTTATTTTTTTTCATGCAAATGTCTTGTGATTTAATAGAGTTTAATACTATTAAACTTATGATTTTATAATGCATTGACAATTAATTTTATTAAGTCGTACGATTTAATAATTATTTTATATTAAAAAAAATAAGTGTCCGCACTTAAAAATAAATATATAAATTAATATCTAATTTGGTACATGGAAAACTCAATTATTATTAAATGTATTTTGTGCCTATGCTCCCTATTCGGGTGAAATGTTTTGTTTTGATTATAAATATATGTCGCTTATGGGTAAAATTTCACATACTGATCTATACACATACATAAAGAGACAAATTGAAATGGAATTTGTTAGAACAAATAAAAACTTATTTTCAATAGATAATGGCTAGGGATGGCAATGAGGTAGGGTGCTGAGAGACCTATCACATTCCCTGCCCATTAAAAATTTTACATTTATTCTTCACCCCATTCCCTAATAAATTTAATGGGGGTGAGAATGGAAAAGTCATTTCCGACATGGGGAATAAATTAAAAAATATATATAATTATGAGAGAATATTATGATCATAATTTGAATATTAAGAGTGGATTTTGTAACGTTAACACTTTTTAAAAGAATAATTTATTTCTGTACAATTTATTCCTATTTAATAATTGATTGTTAGATTTTTAAATTTCTTATGCTTCGATCTCGAACTCATTACTTTATATTATAACTAGACATTCTTATAATTAGGAGTAATTAACATTTTTGACTCATGTCAAAATACAAAAACAAAATCACACAAGGCATAGAACAACTTATGGAACCATCTACCCTTTTACAAGATAACAATTGTGTAACTTGCTAAAATACACAACTATTGTTTGGTAAATAGTCAGATGACATATTTAGTAAAAAATATATTTTTTGCTCTAATATAATGCCAGGATATCATAGCAACCGCAATATTTTTTCACACTTACATGACTGTAGTCATGTGTAATTTCATACATACACGTCAAAAGTCATATAACTTGCTAAAATGCATGACTATAGTCTAAAAAAATGTATTTTGCCACTAATAGAATGGTATAGTCTCATAAGCTGGAACATTCTACACACTTGCATGGATGCAATCATATAAATTCATACATACACGACAACAATCGTGTAATTTACTAAAATACATGAGTATAGTTCATTAAATGGTCAGAGAATATATTTAGTGAAAAATTTTTTTTGCACTAATAGAAAGCTAGAGTGTCATAACAGCTACAACATTTTTTACACTTACACGACTGCAGTCATGAAGTTCATACAAACTCGGCATAAGTCGTGGGAACATGCTAAAATACATTACTATAGTTCATTAAATAGTTAGGGGGACATATTTCTTCTTCAAAAAATATATTTTTTGTACTAATAGAATGCTAAAGTGTTATAATAGATAGAACATTTTACACACTTGTGCAATTGTAATCGCATAAATTCATAATTACACGATAATGGTCATTTACCTTATTTAAATACACGATTGTAGCCCAGTAATAGTTAGAAGACAAATTTAGTGAAAAATAATATTTTTTACACTAATAGAATGCTAGGGTGTCATAACAAATGGAATATTTTGCACACTTACATATCTGCAATCCTGTAAATTCATACATACTCCACTGTTGTCGTGTAAAACGAGTGTAAATAAAATTTTGAGAACAAAATGAGATTTCAACAAATGTATTTAGAAAATCCAATGCATATAGTGATATACTACAAATGTAACGAAAATGTGAGTTGTTTTATTGTTTATCACAAACCAAACGAAACCCTAAAAATAATATAATGTCAAGAAAATACATAAATAACACATAAAATAAATGCAAAATTTAAAAATACCTTATTAATTAGATGAATAATGCACTTAGTTGGAAAGTAAAATCTCAACACATTGGTTGTTCACATGTATTTTTTGTTGCGTGGAGAGAAATGGTGTGAGGAGTGAAAAAGTTGTGATTTTAATGTATGTTTTATATTTTTCCTGTAGGAATATTTTAGTCAATACTCAACACAAAAAGGTATATCTACATAATTATCAACCACAGGGTGTAAGTAAATGAATGCTCTACTTTTGGGGTATATTTAATTATAAACCCCAGAAAAAATGTATTAGCGATGTATTTGTAATTGTAATCAGTTTGGTTTCAGTTTTGACTATCGCCAACCTAGATAAAACCATTTAATTTGGTTCTCATAAAACCGAACTGATTAAGTGCGGGTCGAAGTTGTCCTTTCAATTCGGATCGTCTGTTTTTTGCCCAGTCCTATGAAGCATTGGTACATCCAGCCTAGAAGGATTCCAACAAACCCATATTCTCCCTTTTGGGGAAAGATTATAGGATTGAGCACAGAAGAATAGGTTTCCCTTCATTTCCTTATGAGTTGCCCAGTGTAAACTTTAAGAAAGTAGGTTTAGTAAGGTTAGCTTCCATCTTGGTTGTATATAAAGAAAATGATTATATTTATTGACTTATTTTCGAAGTAAAAATAAAAAAAAAAACTGTTTTTTAAATAATAATTCTAAAGGAAGTAAAAAGATATCTTCTTAAATATTTTTCTTTTTTGAAATTTTTTAATAACTCGTTGATTGATGATACTTAAGATATAATTAAAAATTAGTTAAATTATGAGCTCTTTTACGTTTCTTTGTGTGTTAAAGCTATTAAATATAAGGACTTACATATAAATTTTACCTAAGGTCCCCAATACTCTAGAGCCGACTTACATATGAACATTTAGAGCTCAAAGTACTATACTAGGATATCTAAATGATGAAGTGCTTCCTAGTAACTATGTTTTTTCTGGTTTTGTATTTGCATAATTTACTTTGTTAATTTTCAATTAAATTAGAAATTCAAGATAATTCTAATTATTTAGTTTAAAGCCCACTTTTGAACGATGCAACGATAAGTAAAAATTAGTGCCCAACAAGTATGATGGTCCTAATGGAATCCTAGCATTTGAGTCGGAATACTCTAAAAAAAAAAGAAGAATATTTTGTGGACGAACAGAAGATCCTTTTGAAGAATTGCTTGTGAAAGATTCCTGTATAAGAGTTCCATTAACATGCCTTTTGGTGTCCTAGCTGTGGAGCAACCACACCAATCCACTTAAAACACACCAAATTAATAAATTAAAAAATAATAGGTTCAATTCGATGTTATCTAAGGATAAGGGGGCCGTGTCTCAGTCCTAATGTAGCTAATCATCCTCTTGGACCAACTAGGGACATTGGGCATATTAACAGGCTTATTCCAGCTCAATGTCAGCCTGCCTCAGCACTTATACAAAGGATTACATAGGGACAATATTGAAATTTTGCTTTCCAACAGCACCGTTGCTATGTTTTTTCAGTGATTGTTGTTGTTAGGCCGCGAATCCTCTGAAAAGAGAGGGCGACCTTTAGGTGTATACCAATTTTTACAATTTCATTCAAACTGTTTCATTTATATTTAGATAAAAATCATACGTATTAGAACAGAAATGTGAGTGACATATTGATATCGACACTTATATACACTTTAGTCTTTAGTGAGAGTGGCAGGAAAGAAAGGAGGATCTTTTTATATCACCTACTCAAAAAGAATATATTGAATTGTGTGTTTGTGTATAAAATGACAACAATGGAGTGCCAGTCCTTAGGCTTTCTTTGTAAAATTTCCATTTCTTGGCAATTGAAGCCTTGAGATCTATGAACTAGCCCGCCTTTTACTAAACAAATGACCCTGCATCTTTTTTATCTCTCCCATATTTTGATGTCAATAAATATTTCAAATTTATGATGAATTTTTGGAATCTATTAAGATTAACTTGAAGAAACTGGGGATAAATTCTGTCAATAAAATGAGTCCTATAAAAAGTCTATCTATTCCCAATTGCTAATTTGATAGTTCTTATATGATATGGCATACGAAAATTTTGATGTTAGATGATTGTTATGTTTAGTGTTACTCCCTGCTGCAATTGATGATTTTTTTTTTGGAAGGACTATAATTCCAAAAGATAGATTAGTTTCCACTTAAGTATAACACCCACCTTCAATTTAACACATGTAGAGCACGTGATAAAGAAAATGCTACTTACAAATCATAATATTTACACAAAAATCTCAAATAGAAATATCTCAAATTTATTCAAACCAATCAAATAAAAAATATCTATGAAACAACTCCAATACTAACATCGTCTCCTAATTCTAAATATATATATAAAAAAATGTCTCCAAATATAAATATAACTTGCAACAAGCTACTCTATCTACAAAAAGTAATGATGAAGGGTAAGCTATCAACTCTGTAAGTGAAATTATTCCCAACACAGTAAGGTTATTGAGTACCGAAAGATTTGCAAGACTTTTTTTTTATCAAAACATATATTAAAAACATAAGTTTTATAAAATGATATATTATAATAGAATGACATAAATTCATAAGTGATTCAAAATATCAAAAGTATAATTAATCTTGAACACAAACTGTATAATGTACATACACAGAAAGGAAAAAGATAGCTCATGTTACATAGTGTCATCTGTATTCCCGGTAACCTGGCCAAAAGCAGAGTCAGAATAAAAATATCACATGCACACTCAAAACAAAAACCTAATACTGGAATGTATGCATGTGTACACACACACACACAGTCAGAATCAAAATCAAAATAGCTACGCAATGAACTGCCAAAACATTTAAATTCATTTTTCATATATAACAACTTGCACATGGCACTTTGGCCCTCAAGAGGTGGCTCTCATATGGCTTCAAGAGGTGGCTTTTGCACAAATTTTCATAAATAATCTTAGTAGTAAATGTGAACAAAACATTCATATTGGGTTCATAATGGATCATAACAATGATTTAGGCTTGCAAAACAAATTTTATTCTAACATTTTATAGAAAATTTCATAAAAGATAATAATTTAGCAAAGTAAAATTACACATTTAATGACATTTAGAATATTTTATAAAAACTATAAAAAAGTAAAATTTTTAGATTTGAAAACATTTACATAAACTATATGAAAATCAATTAATTTTTAAAGAACTATAAAAACATATATAGTAGTACCAAAATAATAATACATATAAAGTATATTAGGAATGAAGTTATTTATCTCAAAAAAGTAACGAGCTAAACACAACTCTAATATATGTGTTATCAATTTCAGTTGTTAGTGAAAGCGAGTTTTTATGAGAGTTTCTAAAATTAGTATTCTCTAGTTACTACCTTTTGTTGTTCAAGACAAGAGGTGGGCATGAGTTGGGTTAGATAAGGTTCGTGAAAACTCAACCCCAACCATTATTAAATGAGTTAAGATAAAATCAACCCAACTCAATTAAATAAATATGTTTAACCTAATTCAACCTAACCCTTAAATCACCTTATTGAATTAGGTTGATTTTAATTACGAAAATGCCATCATCATCATCGTTTTTCCTTCAACCGACACCTTTAGAAAAAACAAAAGAACTTCCATCATTATTCTTCATTCTTCATCATTATCAATTCACCTCCCAATTTCGTTCATAGTTCATATCTTCATTCTTCATTCTTCATTCTTCATCCACCTCTGCTCGCAATTTCGCTGTAATCTATACATTTTTCTACTGGTATGTTACTATGCTTTTAGAACTTGCATAAATTATTTATTTTTTTACATAGATTTTATTGATTTATTTTACATATTATTTTTATTTATTATTTTGAATGCTTGGTTAGCTTTTTTTTCTTTTAATTAGTTTTGTGATTTATTAGTTTGAGTTGATTTGTTATTGTCATTTTTTCACTAATAATATTTTTTTAAAATGGAAAAGATGAACAAAATTGAATTGTTTAATTTATTTAAGCATGCTAATTAAGCTTGTAATTATTAATTAATTTATTAATTTTTATGTAGTTTCATGTTATGGTAATTTATAGGTTATAATGTCTGATAAATCCAATCAAAGGAAAACTCTCCTTTCATTCTTTACCAAAGTAAATGGTGGTCAATCATCAAATGAAACAAATTCTCCGTGCAATATTGATGCCTCGAGTTCTCTCAAATCTCAAAGAGCTAAATTTGAGAAAGTTGATATTCCATCCTTTATTGACACTCCATATTTAGAACGTGATCCCAAATTATGCATCTCAATCAAAACTTATCCTTTTGATAAACGAGAAGATGTACAGATAGCGTACATAAACATAGGACTATTCCAACTCGAGCTACAAAAATACTCACCGACTAAACATGGTATGCAAAATTGTCGATTTCAATTTTCTTGGTTCTCAAAATTTCCTTGGCTTGAGTATTCCTTATCAAAAGATAAAGCATTTTGTTTTCCATGCTTTCTTTTTTATGATACATCAACTAAGTTTGATGCATTCATTGTTGATGGTTGTCAAAATTGGAAGTATGTTTCTTGTGACAAAAAATATCCTTTTGCATTGCATAAAGGGAGTCATGGTTCTTTTCACAATGACGCCATGGAAAAATGGAGCAATTTAAAGGATTTATTTAAACATATTGATAAAAGAATGAATGCACAATCTTCACAACAAATTTTAGAGAATAGGTTGCGGCTTAAAACCTCAATAATAGCTACCAAGGGGTTAGCAAAACAAGCTTGTGCTTTTAGAGTTCATGTTGAGTCAGTTAATTCTCTTAATCGTGGAAATTTTATTGAATTAATCAAGTTGTTAGCAACAATGAATGAGGAGATTAATAAATTTGTGTTAGAAAATGCTCCTAAAATTTGGGTTATTTTATTATTATTGTTGTTGTTGTGGGTTGGGTTAGATGGGTTCATTATAATTAACCCAATCCAACCTAATTGTTAATTAGGTTAAAAAAATTGATCCAATTAACTTATAACTACCTACTCAACCCATCAAAATTAAATTGGGTTAGATTAGTGAGGTTGGATTGGATTTGGCCATCCCTATTCAAGACTTTGGATATGACGTTCCATCGTAGAAGTACTTGATCTTTGCACTGTTTCGTGGTGCCTACAAATGGGCTATCTAATATTTAGCCTTTCTTAATTAATTATCTGCCACACTTGGGAACCCAATCCAACCTAATTGTTAACTGGGTTCGAAAAAATTGATCCAATTAACTTATAACAACCTACTCAACCCGTCAAAATTAAATTGGGTTAGATTAGTTAGGTTGGATCCATCAGGTTGGATTGGATTTGGCCACCCCTATTCAAGATTTTGGGTACGACGTTCCATCATAGAAGTACTTGATCTTTCCATTGTTTCGTGGTACCTACAAGTGGCCTATCTAATATTTAGCCTTTCTTAATTAATTATATGGCCGCCAACAATAATAAAAATAAAATAACCCAATTAAATCATGAAGAGAGTTTTCACTCCTCATGATCCTCACTCTAATTAATATAGTGTTAAGGGCTTGTCGTGCCAAATAGTAATAACCTTGCGCTAAACAAGATTATTACTATCTGTCAATAAAAAGTCAAAACATCCACAAAAATCAGAGGGAAAGATAAAGTAAATTTACCAAATTAAGCCCATAGAATATGTTGAGATTTCACTCTCAACCCAAACTTGAAAGAAAATTAGCTAATCATAATTTAATTACGGGTAAAATAGAAATTTATTAAAATACATAGAAAATATAAGATGGAGAAAGAATTACAGAAAATAGAGCTTAAAAATGAATTCAGGGGTATCAAATTAGGGGAGGAAGCTCCTATTTATAGATACAATGAGTAAATCATGGCCATAAAATTAAAACAATTTGTACGCCCAGGATTTTGTGACACGTGGCAAGTTCTGATAGGATATAACACATCATCAAGGTTATCATTCCGTGTATATTAGGGATGGCAAAACATCGGGTCGGGCTCGGGCTTGGCCAAACCCGACCCGACCCGATCAATAAAAAACTAAAGTCCGACCCTAAAAAAACCCGATATATTTTTTGTTAGGGTCGGGTCGGGTCCGACCCGAATCGGGCCAAGGTAGGGTCGGGCTTCCAAAATTCAATTCAATGTAATTTTCCAATTTCAAAATACATAAATTTATTCTTTTTATCGTTTTTTAATTTGCTTTTTTTTTAAACAAAAATTTATTCCATAAACTACAATTTTTATGATAAACTACAATTTATTCCATAAACTACAATTTTTATTCCATAATTTTTTCCCAGTTTTTCAAAAAAAATAAATCGGTCGTACAATATAATATTCGAGAACAAGGAATACTGCTTCGTAAAATAATTCGATATAGAAGTTCTAAACTCCATAAACCATTGTGAACATAATTTGGTCGGAAATCTCACATACTTTGGTCGGAAATCTCACATACTTTGGTCGGAAATCTCAACTCACCTAGCGGATGGTGACGATGGCGGGTGACGATGGAGAGAAACGCGACAATCGAGACGCGACGGCGAGACGCGACTGATTGGCTGGCGTGCATCGACAGTCACGATGCTGCTGGCTGATTCGGCGGCGGGCTGGGCGGCTGCCGGCTGGCTTAGTGGCTTAGGGAGTTAGGGCTTTTGAGAATTTGAGATCTGAGATCTCAGATCTGTGCGGCCTGTGCCCCTTTACGTGTGCGTGTGTTTTGTGTGAAGTGTGAAATGTGAATGTGAATTGTGAATTTGTGATGCAGCTCGGCTCAGCTGTTTGTGATTTGTGAAATGTGAACTGTGATGTGTGAGACTGTGAGTGCAGCGTGTGCGTGTGTTGTGTTTTTTTTTACTGTGAGTGCAGCGTGTGCGTGTGTTGTGTTTTTTTTTTTTGTAAAGAGGGTCGGGTCGGGTCAGGTCGGGCTGGCTTTAAGCCCGACCCTGACCCTAAATTCATTCAGGCTTTAAAATTGGGGCCCGACCCTGACCCGAAACCCGAAAATTTGGGCCAAAACCCTAATAATTAGGGTCGGGCTAATCGGGCTAAAATTCGGGCCGGGTTAAATTGCCATTCCTAGTGTATATGCATGCATCATATGCACTTTTTTTGTCAATTAACATACTGCCATGTCAGCGGTCAACGCCACATAAGCAATCAATGCCGCATCATTCGTCCAATCGAATGCTACCACGCCATCGGTCAATGCCATGTCATCGGTCAGTGCCATGTTAGCGGTCAATACCATGTCATCGTACTGTATATGTGAACAATATGGTGAACAATATTGTGAACAATATGGTGAACAATATTATGAACAATGCCGTACATGTGAATAGTGTTATTAATCATTTTATTCTCCTCCTAAGGTTTTCAAATGTCTTGAGTTCAGAATTATTGTCCGTTTTGCCATCTGATCTCTCCTTCATTGTGAAATGGCCATGATACCCCCTAAAATACATAAAAATGCTTAATTATAATAAAACACATATAATTAAATCACAAGAGACTTAAATACATAAAAGTAGGGATGTTAGTGAGACTTAGAATGTACAATGACGATTTTCTCTTTTATAAATATATACTTTCTAAGATTCAGTAGTAAGCTTGTCCATTTTCAAGTCAGGGTTTTATCTCTGGAGAACAACAATGATACACCGATAGGAGTGCCTGAGTCCTTCATTATAATTGTCATCGGCCTCATTCTCTAAGGTCTCAACCTAAGTCTGGTGCGAAGTGCGAAGTACGAAGAGACTCCAGCTGAGACTCGTAAGAAGCCCTTTGGATCTCCAAGTCCTCCTTAGCCTTACTCAGCTTCCTTTCAAAGGTGATTGCCTTGGCCTCCGCAAGAGATACCCACTCCACTAGCTTGAGGTTCTCGAGGTTAAGGTCTCATGCTTTCTTCTCAGCGGCTTCAGCTTTGTTTTTAGCCGACTGAATATCCTCCTTCATCTTCCGGTCATAACGACTAACCTTCATTTCGTAGTAGGTAGCATCCAGCCCAGTTGAAAGGCACCAAATTAGATACCCCCAACCAACTCCCCAAGAGTATTGCCATTAAAGTCCTCTAGATCTTTTTTTTGCATGAGCCTAGCAAATTCGCTGATATAAAGGACTACATACTATGGTCGATCATCGAGTGGATGAGGCTTGGATACTGCTGGAGGAGGAGAGCTTATAGGGCCAGTGTCGCCTACAGCTCCACTAGCTTCACCTGCTTTAGGAGGGGGCTGTGGCAGCGTCTTCAGATAGGAAGTTTTCCCTACAGTGTTGACCCACTTCTCAGGGGCAGCCTCTTTGCTGTGACCTCCCTCAGCACTACTAGAGCGAGGGCTTTTTCTGTTTAAAGCCCCAATCACAACATCCCCCATAGCATAGGCGTCGGGTACTAAGTAAGAGTTAACCAAGTTGTGAGTAGACAACAGATTTTTGTACGAGCAAGAATTTGCTAACGCAATCTCAACTCGTTTGAATGATTCACCCTTGACGTTGTTATGGACACTCTATGAACCTGCAGCATAAGCGAAGACCTTATTAGAAACAATTTAGTCACTTGATCAGTTGGTGGTGAATACATGTTAAGCGAGCATGCAACCTGGAACTGAGAAATAGGAGGGGAGGTGGACATTCCCACCATCAGTTTATACCACCTGACCCTAAGAACCCCCAGCAAAAAAAAAAAAAAAAAAACTTGCTCTTCCAATTCCCACCACCTGTTGGGAGATTAAGTATATGTTTTCTAGTCTTGGTACTTGACATGAAATAGTACCAACCGGCGTCTTTAGGGCTGCTCTTTAACTAGTACAAGTGTTTGACCTCATTAATTGTAGGTTCACTCTGACCACATCTATCCCACGATTCGAATAGGCTACAGAGTACCCTTTATCCATTAGGGTTAAGTTGATTAGAAGCTATATGTAATCTACCAAGCATCTGGACGAAATAAGGCTGCAAGTGATCCACATTCCTAATTTAAAGCTCTCTAAAAACAAAGTAACAAACCTCTGGGAGGTCAACTGGGAGTATCCTTTTTCCCGAGGACTCTAAGGTCTATATAATCAAGGAACTTGTAAGCTATTTAAGGTCATTTACCGTGGTCGTACAAGTCATGAGGTCAATAGGTTAATTTTCGGCCAGAGTTCTTCCACTTAATTTCCTCTTTTTTTTTCTAGTCGTGCTACCTATGGTGAGGATGCTTCACTAGCCTCTTCACCTAGTACCCACTAAAGGTTTCCTCTGAGCTAAAAGATTCATCGTCGTTACTTTTGCTAGATGAGGTAAAAACCTCAGGAGACATTCTCTTAGCATTATTCCTAACACTAAAATGGCCTACCGGTTCTAAGAGGATCCTGGAGTCGAAATTGGGCTCTGTGAACAGTCTAGACAGGAAATCTGGTTCATCATCGTCAATCTCAATTATCTTTTCCTTACCTTTTGATATTTCCTAAACGATATCCAGAATGATACAACCAAATTCTACTCAACCCAAGAAAAAAATGACAACTATCCAAGATTGAAATAGAGAAGACAATACCTGAAATAGTATCACACTAGAACAGAGATAGAAAAAGTGACTTGGTCTTCAGTGAAAGAAGATCGCTCCATCACCAGAGGGCGAAAGGAAGACTAAATGAAGGAATTTTCTTGCCAGAGTTAGGGTTCCCAAGGGATACGAAAACCCCTAGTTAATTGTCATTTAACGGCACGTGCCCCAAGAGTCTTATAACTATCATTTTAAAATTTCAATGAATGGATGGATTTCTGCCACATCATCTGCATTTAATGACGATGCAACTCTTCGAGTAAACAACTATTAGTAGCTTAAAGGGCCGAGTGGACAAAACGAGTAGCTCCTCCTTTCAGTGCCAAGAAGCCGAAGTATGTCCTGAACAAAATAGAACTACCGACCAGGTGTACCCCAGTAAAAGTCACTTGCTCATAGGCAAGGAGCTAAAAGACTATCGCGAGTAAACAATCGCTTGCTCATAGTTGGGGAGCTACTTGCACACCTGATGGACGAAGTATGAGAAGGCTGATAGAGGAATCCATGTGCCAAAGGACCCAATCAATGGCAGTTATCGACACATACTACGGTTTTAGAGGTTTCAGACTTGAAACCCACGAAGCAAAAATTATGGCATCCACAACGGAAGACCCTACTTAGTGACGAATGTGGGAGAGTGAGATCAAGCGCCTAAGTAAGCTATAAAAGGGATTTTTGATGACAGAAAAAGGGTT
This sequence comes from Citrus australasica, assembly GCA_029618585.1. Lineage (NCBI taxonomy): Eukaryota > Viridiplantae > Streptophyta > Magnoliopsida > Sapindales > Rutaceae > Citrus > Citrus australasica. Next base: position 665,841 of record JARCIV010000015.1, read on the forward strand.
AAACACTTAAACTAAAAAATTGACCTAAAAGAATTCTTGGGACATTTATATTTGAGACCTCAGGAAAATTCTAAGAGATTTCAGCATTTTAGAAATTATTATAGAGCCATGAGATCAGTGGCAAAGTTTTTTTAAAGTAAGCCTAGATTGCTGACTTGAGTGTTGTAGGGTTTATGCCGAGAAAACCCCCAGCGTTCTCTGACCAGTTTTTGTGTGTGCAGGGGTTCACGAAGGAGAAGCCACAACCCTTATAGTCTTGCTAGTCTAAAAAAAGCAGCGTGAAGTTATCCTCAATCAACTACAAATTCAAGTGTTGAGGAGAGATTATGGTCGCGAATGAGCAGACTCAAAATCTTGTATCAACAATACGTATTTTGATAACTTTTTATTGTCATCAACCTTTGATTACTATTAAATGACAAAGGTAATTAATAGTTATAATGAATGTCAAATAAAGATATTTGACACGGAAATACTTTACGCTTTTAAATTGTCAAATATACTTTTATTTAATAGTTTAAAACTATTAAATATATATTATATTTTCTTGTAGTGGGCCCATTGCCATCCCTACTTAGAGATGTTTATTGCTCTTGAATTGGTAATAGATAAAAAGACTGATAAAATTGCTTCTTTATACAATACAATAAAAGATGATGAATAGATTTGTTCACCTTGATGGGTTTTCCATGAAGCCAAACCCTACCCCCTACTAGGGGCATCGACTGCAAACTAATAATTGAGAGGTATGCCGCATATTTTGGATAATAACTATAACTCAAAGAATAGTTGGTAAAGAAAACAAAAATCCTGAAAGTGTAGAGACATAGGGTGCATTTGGGATTGAGCTTGAAAACTATGTTAATACGTTTTTTCGCTTATATCATAGAAAATCTATTATATCTTTAATAATTTTATCAAAATAATTCTTTAAAATTTATAATTATTACAAATTATTAACTTTTGTTTCATAGTTGCAACTTTTTTTCTATAACAGTTCTAACTTAAAAGTTACAGTACCTCAATTCCAAATAGGATCATAATCAATTAAATATTAGCTATTAGCTCCAACCCACTCTAATAAATACACAAATTTATAACACAGAGAAACATAAATTGGTTTCTGTGGATGCCAATTGATCTTGAACTTGCATTCTACACGCTTGAAAATGCTATTATGCTTGAGAATAATACTAATAATCCAACTCGACTGTGATCCTATTAGGAGTTTGAGGATTGATGATCAGCTTAAAATAGTTGCTAGTGTCTGGAGAACGTCCCCAAATTTATTATATGTTTTTAGGACTCCATCTTCTTGAATTTCAAATAATTAAACAAACTTGTGGGCATTTGTCATCTTTTATAGCATCAACTTATCGGTTGAAGTCAATTTTCAACATCTAAGCTCTAACATTGCAATATGTTCAATACATTGACATAAATTTTGGTCACTACCAATATTGAGAGTTGAAAGAAGCAAATGAACCTTAGGTGTATAAGCACTTTTGAAGGACATGGGCAGGTCACACCTATCAGGTCTTCCATTAACCAGAAGTAACTACGTACTACTTGGTAGTTACGAAGTCTTGAACACATAGGGAGCAATTATGTTTTTAAAAGGAAAAGTTAATATAAAGTTAATAATTTCATTATAAGAAACTTCCTTGGCTCTCTCCTTTTTTTATGACTATATACACAAAGTAGAAGCAGAGACAGGACGATGATAGCCCTTTAGAATGGAATCATTTTAGCCTATTTTTAGTTCTTACACTGTGACAGGAGGGGAACTTTCGGCTTTGCTGTAATTGTCTTCCAATCAGAAAAATAGTAATTTAATTCTATAGACGATCATAATTTTGCTTCCTTTCGATGTGCAAGTAAGTATATTAATTGTTGCAATTAATTTTAACTTGCCTATTATTTATCAACAACCTCAAAAGTTGTGAAGCAGCGGCACAGAATCCTGCATGCATGCTCTGTACATACAGAATGTGCTAAGAAGACTAAAGTGCCTTCAGTAAACCCAAGGGGACAGAAAATGTTCACAAAGTTCTATGTTTACGTCAATGGGTAATCAAACTGTTGAAGCAAACTTGGATCAATTCAGATCAAATAAACCCCAGAATCAATATATTAATGATAAATTGGTAACCCTTAATCAATATGTGCTCAAGATGCATGGGGCTCAAGTTTCTTTTGATGGTTATTACCTTAGTCGGAATAAAATATAGTGGTGGGTGCATGTATTTAGTGGCGGTTGTGCACGTTTCCATTTTAATTGTTCATGGTCCTATTTTCAAGTGATTTTTCCTCCATTGTAGTTTTCAATTTCTTGGTATGCATACAAGTCTATTTAAGAGGCCTTATGGAACTTGTACCAGGGGGAGGGGGTTTGGAGAATGAAAATTGTCTTTTCTTTTCTAATAAATTCATATTCCTTCTCTGTTTCTCTAACTTTCTTTTCTGAACTGAAAATTACTTATCAAGTGGTATCAGAGCATCCAATGATCCATGGCCACACGCAATAAATCCAACGCTGAATTTCGTGAAGAGATTCAAGAAATCCTTACTTGACATGAGTCTAATTTTGACCAAGTTCATGCCACCCTTCAAACGATCTTTACCGAACTTTAATCCTTACGTCTTTAACCCATTCGCCACAGCTCACATCCCTTCACACCAACCTACCTTACTTTCCACCTCCAAACTAGATCGGTCTCATACCCAGCTCAAACTTCCTTTTCCAAAGTTTAGTGGTGATGACCCTGCTAGATGGATTTACAAAGCCAAGCAATACTTTGATTTTCAAAACATTGCTTCGGAACAACAAGTCCAATTGGCCTCTTTCCATCTCGAAGGAATAACACTCCAATGGCATCGCTGGCTAACCAAGTTCAAAGGACCACAAACTTGGACTGAATTTACCACAACTATATTGCTCTGTTTTGGTCTAACGGATTATGAGGATCCTTCAGAAGCTTTAACACGCCTAAAACAAACTTCCTCGGTGACCCAGTATCAAGAAGTTTTTGGAAAGCTTTCTCATCAAATCAATGGCTTACCTGAAACTTTTTTAATTGGATGTTTCATTGCATGTCTTCATGATGAAATCCGACTTGATGTCAAGGTTAAACAACCTCGTACCTTGGCTGACGCTATTGGTGTAGCAAGATTGATTGAGGAGCGAAATTCTCTCCACCCCTGCACTGAACACTTTTCTCAACCATCACCTGTTTTCGGTATGCAACAACCAATTCCAAATAGTTTTGCTGGGATCTTGGGCCCCCCTCCTAAGGCAAACCAAACAGCCAATGCCACCACTCCTCCTATCCAGCAAATAGCAAAGGAAGCAGACTTATCATATGTTATTTTTTAAACAGATTGCCAAGAAGTTGCATATCTAATAAACAACAAAAGGGTTAGCAGGAAAAAAATTTGTTGGATGGCGTCCGGCATTCAAGATAAGAGGAAAGATTTTCCAAAGGTTCAGATTCAACACACTTCTAGAATCTGTAATACTAATGCCCATTCCTTAGCTAAACGGGCTGTAGGATGCAAAGAACCTGTCGTATGGATGAATAACATGCCATCAAAAGTTGTGTTTATTTTCACTTTAAATCAATGAAAGCATGACTTTTCTATCCAAAAAAAAATTATAACTTAATTTTTTATCAATTGGACTCACTCGAATAATGTTAATTAAGGATTTAAAGTTATATAAAAATTTGTTCCTGGCCATCACTGACAAAGGCTACAACTGCTCATGTTTGAAGATCCTCCACCATTCACACCACCTGATACTGGTTAAATGAATGAGGCACTTTGACCTAGTGGACAAGGTGATTCTGAGGGGTGGAGAATGATATGTGCTCAAGATGCATGGGGCTCAAGTTTCTTTTGATGGTTATTGTCTTAGTCAGAATAAAATATAGTGATGGCTGCATGTATTTAGTGGCGATTGTGCACGTTTCCATTTTAATTATTCATGTCCTATTTTCAAGTGATTTTTCTTCCTTTGTAGTTTTCAATTTTTCGGTATGCATACAGGTCTATTTAAGAGACCTTATTGAACTTGTACGGGTTTTTTTTTTTTAGAATGAAAATTATCTTTTCTCTTCTAATCAATTCATATTCCTTCTCTATTTCTCTGACTTTCCTTTGTGAACTGAAAATTACTTATCAAAATGATAGGTAATAAATAGTAAAAGGTTTTACAAAGAAATGAACAAGCTATACAAATCACCTGCTATGCAGCTTTTTTAAGCCTCCGTCGTTTAAAGTCCAAACCATTATAACCAGCTACACGTCAACAAGGAAATAACAGACTTTCTCGCAAAATGAAATTTAATTAAAATCGATCCAAAATGGTCATTTCTTTATTTATTATTAGGTTAATGCTGCTTTACTTTTTTTAAAATATTTGATTATTTCATTTTTTAATTGATGATGACTACGATGATAATCAAAATAATAATAATCATACAAAAGATAATAATAAAATGATGATAATAGTAATAATACTAAAAATAATTATAATAATGGGAAAATGAGATCCCTTTATGTTATTTTTTAAAATAAGTCCAAATATGTCCCTATGGTTATAATAATGTTAATTTCATTGATCGTTTTACTAATATACTTTAATTTTATTGATCATTTTATTAATATACCTTTTGTTTTGATGTTAGACATAGAGCTTAAATATTTTTTGGAATATCAATTAAGTAAAATCACTTTTATATATACACTTGCTAAATTCGATGTAATCCTACTGTTTTGTACGATTTTCAAAAAAGTTCAAATCAGACTTGTTCGCGTTTTTCACTTTTTTTTTATTACATGAGACTATTGCTCAGATTACAACTCATATCACATGAGACTATAACTGATATTTACAAATCAGACTATTACTGGGACCAACTTACATCAATGCTAATAGAGCTCTGCCCAGATTTTAACCCTCACAAATATTCGAACTGCGTTTTTCACTTGATCCTTCCGATTTTTTATTTTCTTTCTTGTATGGGAATCTGTCTTTAAAGTACTTGATTGCGTTCTTAATGTGTCTTTGAGTCAAATTTCGATTTAGGATATCTCCTTTAGTTTTTATTTGATTTTCAGGATATCCTTTTATTGAACATACTACTATACATAATCTTCAATATGTCATCCGTGTCCATGTTAGATTTGCCTTTTGCCACCGTAGGATCACTCCACACCCCCCCCCCCCCCCCCCTCTCCCCCCAAAAAAAAAAGAGCCAAATCAAGGTATTACCATTGCATCTGTTGGAAAAATATGAAACTAATGTACCAAATTACCAAATAGAGATTCCCTATTCTGTCCCTTCCAACACCGTCAACGGTAATGCAAGTAATCTTTATCTTATTAAGAGCTTATTTGGTATTACTTTTGAAAAGCTTAAGAGTGACTTTGAAAGTTAAATTACCTTTGGTGTTTGGTAATTTTTTTTTAAATCACTTTTGACAAATTTTTTCATTCTACAACAGATTTTGAAAAGTAAGGAAAAATAATTTTTTAAGTCTAAATTTGAGAATTAGTTTTATATTTAATACAATTCTCTCTCTCTCTCTCTCTCTCTCTCTCTATATACATATATATATATATATTACAATAATCTAAAATTATCCTTATTAATTTGAAAATAAAATCATTTATTTTAATGAGATGATTATTATTACTATTACTACTACTACCACTACTACAATTAGGGATGGCAAAATCCGGGTCCGGGTTTAGCCTTCCCGGTTCTAGACCCGGACGTTATTTTCTTGTTCCCGGACCCGGGTTAAAACCCGGTTTTTTTCATCCGGGTCCGGGTCCGGGTCCAACCCGAAAAAATCTGGGTTCCGGATTCCGGGTTTTGAACCCGGCAACTCCTCCCATTACCACTATTTTGAAAGAACAAGAACAAGACCCATTAAGCTTGCTTCAGTTCAACTCCGCTCATTACCCTTTTGAAAGAACAAGACAAAATAATGCAATTGCTTCAGTTCAACTTTATTTAGTTCCACTACTCTATAAATACCGACCGATTTTAGCTTGCCATTCAATCCATCTACTTGAGTACACACTCGAAAATTAATCAAATAAAACCAATCGAAAATTAATCAAATAAAATTACTTGCTTGCAGGATAGCGGAAGGCGGAAGGCAGCAGCAGCGGCGACGGAAGGCAGCAGCAGCGGCGGCGGAAGGCAGCAGCAGCAACGGTGGAAGGCAGCAGCAGCGACGACGGAAGGCAGCAGCAGCAGCGGCGGCACAGCTAGGGTTTGCTTGTTTGGGTAAATCTGAGATTTGTGTCATACGAGACTGAGAGACTGAGAGTTGTGAATTAGAATTAGGTTTTTTTTTTTATGTTTGTAACTTTGTATTTATATTTACTAATAAATATAATAAAAAATAATATAAAAAATAAATTCGGATCCGGGTCCGGGTTCCGGATACACGGGTTATCCCAAACCCGGACTCGGATTCGTCCGGGTTAATAAAACCCATTCCGGATCCGGATTTTTTTCTCTCCGGTACGGGTTCAACCCGGCCCGGATTATCCGGGTTTGTCCGGGTCCGGGCCGGGTCCGGGTTTTTTTCCCTAACTACAATGGCTACTACTACTACTACCACCATTCTTATTATTAATATTTTATAATTTAATAATATAAAATATTTCTTTTACGTGTCAATTATTATATATATACAACAAAAAATATTTTAAATACATATTTATAGATGTGTAAATAAATTTTATTAAATATTATGTATAATTCAATCATTTATATTTTTACTATAGTTTAACAATAAAATTTATTAAACAAATATATAGGACTGTTTTTAAAATTCACAACACTTTTAAAAATAAATTTTACTAAACATTTAACTAATTCTCTTCATAGTTAATTATTTTTATAGTACAACTAATAACAATTATTTTAAAAACTACGGCATTACCAGACTGGCTATAAATAGCGTTCTTTTACCATCAAGGTAAAAATAAAATTAATTAATAATTGAGAAATTAATGACATATCAAAATATATAGTTTTCAACGAATTTTAAAAGATTAATATCTGGGGGAAACTTGTGGTGCAACTGTGGTACCGTGCCACAGTTGCATCCAACCGTTGGATGCTAGTGGACCCCACCAATCCAAGTGCATCCAATGGCTGGATGCAACTGTGGCACGGTACCACAGTTGTACCATAGCCTGATCCTAATATCTGAGGTATTTATGTAACTAAGAAATTAATGGCAAATCAAACTAGGTAGTTTTCAGCAAATTTGGAAGATTAATATCTAAGATATTTACATAACTATATTACATCAAACTACGAAAAACATGCCCATTCTAATCATTACACACACTTTACACTTTTGTAATTAATGTGCCAATTATTCTAAGTAAATTATTTAGTTAGTGGTTTTCTTACGATTCCAAACATCACATCAACTTACTTACAAAGATAGTTATATGAACATTTGGACTAAAATAGATTACTAAGGAGGGAACCCAATAGTGACAAATTTTGAAGTAGATTTTTTTTTCGCTCTAAATTTTCGTGCATGGTTGTCCCGTTGTGTAGATGAAAAGTCTACTTTTTCATCAATCACCAAAGTCAAAGTAGAACAATGATTTTATCGAATGATCAACGCGCATTTGAAAGTCCAAGTGGATGGTAGACCCGAGATCTTCACCACTTGTGTAAACCAATGAGTTTACACAAGTCTATGGGTTGATTATCCAAAACCAAACTCATTCTTGATTAGGCAATTATGATCATAATATACACTGATAATAAGGCAAAATGTTAATAAAAAACAACATCAGTCTGTGTCAGTTCATTCACGTAATTGAAAATATTGTAAACTAGTATCGGTTTATCGTTGTTTCGTCACCTCTATGGCATTTCAAATATAATTGAAGAGTTGCACCGTTTGCATCCATCCAAATATTTCTCATAACTCATTTTCTTTATTTTCTGTATTTGAATAATTAAAAAAATATAATATTGTTATAACTTCTCCATTACTGATAAGAATAACCTTAATGAAAGATCCACATAAAATCCGGGTACTTCAATCTTCTTTATAATTCCTTAAAACTCCATTTTAAAGTGTCTCTTTTTACTCTTGTTCAGATACATTTTTATCTTTTATTTTATTTTTTCTCAATACTCACTTAATCTCTAACTCTTTGTTAAACAAACTCTTATAGTTATTAGTATTTGTTTCTCATGAAAAAGGGTTCATTAATATCATATGCGTTCGCTTGCAGGATTATTTTCTTCTCAATTTAAAACTCTTAACATATAAATTTTTAGAAACAAATAGGGGTATATGATACATGCACGTCAAAAGTTGTCAAAAAAAAAAAACAACGTAATACACGTGAATGTAAAGAACTTTTAGGGAAAAAAAGAGTTGTTTATCTGTTTATAGTGGATTTAATTAGACATAATTTTGTCTTTGCATGTAATTTTAATGAAGATTAAATCTGTAAAATACCAAAAAAGAATTTAATTACGAGGTTTTTTTAAGGGCTGTCAATTTTCCAACTCATAATCAAATAAACATAACCTAAATACCCTTTTTGCAGTTTAATCACAAAAATATTAACTCTAAATATTTGATCTTCCAAATTTTTTTATTCTGCCTCCCTCCCTGATCCAAACCAATCCAAGCCTGTAAAGAGTCAGGTTGAGTTGGGTTGATTCGGTCAATGTGATTAAAATTAATATTCTTTGAAACTGATAATAAAATAATGAAAAAAATCCAATAATATAAACTATACAAGCATGCATTGATAGTTATAATAAAAATACGATCAACTCAAAATTAGAAAGAAACTGGAATTAAAATTTTCATCTTTTAATTTCATGTAATTTTAGTACAATTACGAAAATAAACTTGAAAACTCAAAATCAAATCCAAATAGATTTCCCTTATCAGTTTATTTGACTATAATATAAATAAAAACACAAATTTTAAAGTTATAAGTTAAAAGTTCATTGATCATTTTGTTTCTTAAAAGGCACAATAAATTATTTTAAAAACTGTAAAAAATAATTCACCATTTGGTGAGATTCCACCTCATATAAAGTTAATCTTTTCAAAAAAATTTTAGAATATGTATTTTACTCATATAAATTTTGTATGTCTAAGTCAATGAAGAAATATGTTATTCTAAAAAAAAATGTTAAAAATAAATAAATAAATTATTAAACTATTAATTGTCAAAGGAATCTTCGTTTGTTCTTCCCGTGACTCATTCATTCCACTGCCACCGAACATACCTAGGAAGCGAGTCAACTGACAGAACAAGTGGATTACATCAGACAAGTCAATTGCAATAGGTCCAGTTAATTTACCAACCCCTGGTGTTCACTGCTGTTGAGAAAGCACCCAAAAAAGAAAATAATTATGAAAAAATAATTGAAACGTTCATTTCGTGGAAATAGCTATTGATTGATTAAATTATCTTTTGCTAACTACTAATTATTTCTTTAATCATTGTGATGTTACCTTTCACAAAAGAAAAAAAAAATCATTGTGGTGTTAGTTTCAAGATAAAATATGCTATAATACAATCATTATGGTTTTTATTCGATTACAATATTCTACTGTGACTTAACTTTGTTTTAAATAATTTTACTGATACTATAATTAAAGATCTATGGTGACCTGTGTTGATACAGTAGTTTGAAGTTCCAAAATCTGCTTCAACATTATAAAAGCATACTCCCAAATCATAAGAAAATTGTATATTAAAAGTTTGGTCCACTAAGAATTAGTACTACTATTTAATGAGAAATTTTAGAATAATTTAATTTTTGCCGTTTCATGTCAATTTTATCATAAATAAATAATATTATGATAATATACATGTATTTATATTAAAAACCAAATATTTAAATAATAATTATATAAAATTCAACTATATATGTCATATATGCATTAATTGATTATATTATCGTTAACGTATTTTAATATTTTTCCTAAATAATTGGTTGTCAAAAATTTCATCAATTCTTTATATATATAAAAAGTAGCAGAAAGTCTACCGTACAATTAATAATCCAGAAAAATTCTCTCAAACAAAAAAAAGCGCTACGTACGTACCCCCCAGCCAAAATCATACTGCATTCCAACTCATCTCCCACAAACTTCTCAATTTCTAGGCTCTAGCTGTGATCTACTCGAGGCTTTTTGTAGCCGGCTTTGCTTACTTCTCCACACAGTTTTGACTTAATGTCAGTATAAATATATCTCACTTATCACATCTACAAAATCACAACGAGCTCTACAGTTTCTATTGCTACGTAGCTAATAATTTGAATTCATACAGTACATTAAAGATTATAATGGAGGGTGCTTTTGCAGTACTAGTACTTTTTGTTGCCATGGCTGTGACATCAGTTCATTGCCAAGCAGGGACTCGTGTTGGATTTTATTCAAGGTCATGTCCTCGAGCTGAGTCCATAGTTAGGTCTACGGTTCAGGCTCATTTCGGGTCTGATCCCACAGTTGCTCCTGGGTTACTGAGGATGCATTTTCATGACTGTTTTGTCCACGGCTGTGATGCTTCCATTCTCATTAATGGCCCCAACACTGAGAAAACTGCACCACCCAACCGTCTGTTGAGAGGATATGATGTAATTGATGATGCCAAATCCCAGATTGAGGCTGCATGTCCTGGCATCGTCTCTTGCGCTGACATTCTTGCCCTCGCCGCCCGTGATTCTGTCGTCGTGGTAACAAAAATTCGCCACTCTCATCACCATTATTCTTAATAGTTGCCTTAAATACTATTGTTGGGCTTTACTTATCCGGTTAAAATTTTAGGTCAAATAATTTTTGTAAACAATATCAGAGCCAAATTCTCAAGTATGATTCACTTTACGTACAAACTAACATATTTTGTTGGACATGCATTGCAGACAAGAGGAATAAGTTGGCAAGTGCCCACAGGACGCAGAGATGGCAGGATATCATTGGCATCCGATGCTGCCAATCTTCCAGGTTTCACCGAGTCTGTTGAAGCGCAAAAGCAAAAGTTTCTTGACAAGGGTTTGAACACTCAGGATCTTGTTACTCTTGTTGGTAAGCACCAAATCAAATTAACTCATTTATACAATGATTATCAAGTGCGGGCACCCATAACTTATAAAGCATGGATTTGAACCGATGGACATTTTTCTACGACCTCATAAATTAGAAAAAGTTCATAGTTCAAATCCGTACTTTATAAGATAGAAGAACTAATAAATAAATAATTTCTTTATGATCTGAGCTACTAAATTAAATTTATATGGATGATTGGTGGTTAAAAAATTTAACTTTTACCTCTATTTGTTACCAGGAGCACATACAATCGGTACTACAGCTTGCCAAATATTTAAGTACAGACTTTATAACTTCACTACAACAACAGCAACAGGAGCTGATCCAACCATAGACGCTACGTTCATTCCTCAACTCCGTGCACTCTGTCCGGAGAACGGTGACGGAGCAAGGCGCGTTGCACTTGACACCGGTAGCCCTAATAGATTCGACACGTCCTTCTTCTCGAATTTGAGAAACGGGCGGGGAGTGCTAGAGTCTGATCAGAAGCTATGGAGTGATGCTTCTACTAAAGCGGTCGTGCAAAGGTTCTTGGGTGTGAGAGGATTGCTAGGGCTGACCTTCAATGTGGAGTTTGGAAGATCCATGGTTAAAATGAGTAACATTGGCGTCAAGACTGGCACTGATGGTGAAATTCGCAAAATATGTTCCGCAATTAACTAAAAACTACGTAATTCGGTAATTTAATCATTTGTCGTTTGCTTGTATTTAAAAAAAAAAAGTTTCATTTTCCGTTGAATAGATTTCAAGCTGGCTAGGTATATAGATTGACTTTTGCGGATTGGTGGAAATGTAATTTGATCTTTTGTGGAAATAATTAACTATTGCGCTGCTCCTTTTCTCTCATTGTGGCTTATGTATGAAGATGTTGTCTTCAATTTGAATTTGTGTAACTAACGTAATAATGAATGAAAGTAAAACGTACTGTTTGGGGGGAAAAGCAAAAAATTGCTTAAAGTTAAATGACAGAAAATAATTGTTAGGCAGCGGAGAAAGTTAAATAAAATGAGCTGAATCTGAAATTGCAACTTTATGCAACTTGCTTCTAGAATAAATCTGTACATTTAACAAGTTATACAGACTCACACACACACACATACAAATGCAGCAACTCAGCTAATTTTAACAAAAAATTAATTAATCACAATTTGCTTAACAAACTATCACGCGTACAAACAGCCACATAACCATCTGGTGCCAGCTGGAAGTACAAGTCATCAATTTGTAACTGACTGTAGAAACTGTTGTGATCCTTTGCTTTGTTGGTTACTTTGCTGACATTGTTGTGATTCTCTGTTATACTGTATAAGTAAGCTTCCTTAACATCCCCTCTCAAGCTTAAGGGTCTACTAACGAGATTGAGGTTGTACGCGAGGTAGCTGAATTTTGGAAGTGACAAAAGCTTTTGTGAGGATGTCAACAACCTGACCACTAATTGCTGCCCAAGCACTTTATCTCTAATATAGTGAATGTCTAGTTCAATGGATTTGGATGAATGAAACACATGATTTCTAGCTAAGTCACCAACATTTTGATTATCACTCCAAAGCATTGGTGTTGGCAGCTTAACAGTGTTGAGCTCAGAGAATAGAGATTCCAGCCATGAAATTTTAGAACTTGCTGAGGGTAAAGCTCTCTACTCACTCTTAGCGCTGGACTTAGCTACTACAGCTTGACATTTAGTTATTATTAAGATAGATGCAATAAGCTCCAATAGACTTTCTATCATCAGCATCACATGCTCAATTAGCTTTTGAGTAACCAGTCAAACCTATAACTTCAAGCTCTCATTCCATCTGAATATAAAGTCCATAAGTAATAGCAACTTGAAGATACTTGAGGACCTTCTTACGATTACTATAAGAAAATTGGTAATAAATGACATGAAATAATTTTTATAAAAGGAGGCGCATGATAGACAACTTATCTATTATCTATGTCATTGTCATTAATTTATAGTAGAAAATTTTCCATCATGCTTTTATGATAGTTTTTAGTAGTTACATGTACATCACATCACATTTGAGAGGGAAATTCAAAATTATTTGAATTTTGTGCATTTCTATTGAAATTTTTTGGGTGAAAAATGGTATTATTTCAATTAGTATTATTTTAAAATATTATTATTATTATTAATGTTCTGTTATTATTATTTGAATTTTATTGTTATTGATATTATTATTATTATTATTTTATAGTTATAATAATTTGCATTTATTATTATTATTTCCCGAACTATGCAAATTTGCTTTCAAAAATTAAATTTTAAATCTAAAATTAATGTAAAATATGATATTAGTAATTAAAAGAATCCAGTAAATATATAAAAAAAATTTAATATATATTCAAACTTCAATATACATTAACCATACAAACTGTAACATCCACCCACCCAAAATCTGAAATTTTTTTTTATTGTATATCAATATGCTAAAAATCATATGTTGCATTTTATTCAATTGAAACCAAAACATCAGCACCCTTACAACTGATATATGCAAATCTTTGGGGGCATACAAGGATATAGGTACTATCTCTTCATCACTAGAGTAGGTTTACTTGATTTTTCCATTATCTGCCAAATCTAATACTTTTGAAGTATTCCCCAATTTTAAACATTTTATTGAAAAGCATTTGCAAAAAATATATCAAAACTATTCACACTAACTGGGATGGAGAATTCAAAACCTTTTCTTCTTTACTCATTGCCTTTGGGATACATTTCAAACATCCTTGCTCATATATCCATCATCAAAATGGAAAATTGAGAGAAAATACAAACATATAGTTGACGATGGCTTAATCTTACTAGCACATGCACGTCTGCTTCTAAAGTTATGGTAGAATGCATTCCACACTATTGTTTATTTGACAAATAGACTTTCCACTCCCGTTTGAATAACATTTCTCCATTTCAAAAGCTTTTTAAACAAAAACTAGGTTATTTGCTTCTTAAAACTTTTGCATGTGCTTGTTACCTTCTCTCAGACCATGTAATAGACATAAGTTTGATTTCAAAATTGGTAGACATATATTCATTGGTTACTGTTGTGTGTTAGAAAGTGCATATTTATAAAGGAGAAAATCGTTATTTTACATATCAAATATTACTAACAACCCTTACTTTTATGTGTTTAAGTTTCTTGTACTTTAATTATGTGTATTTTATTTTAATTAAGTATTTTATGTATTTTAGGGGCATCATTGTCATTTCACAATAAACGAGAGATCAAATGGCAAAACGGACATCATTTTTGAACTCAGGACGGTCGAAAACCTTAGGAGGAGCATAAAAGGAAAAATGGTACTGTTCACATATACGGTACTATTCACATGTACGGGTACCGTCTACGTTAGTGTTCACGATACTGTTCACATGTATGGATCGATGACGTGGCATTGACCGATGACGTGGCATTGACTGATGACGTGTCAAGATCCTGTTGGACTAAAATTCTCATGTACTGTTGATGGTGACGTGGCAGCATATTAGTGGACCAAAAAACGCGCGTACGGTACATGCAACATAGGGGATTATTTACTGTGCAAATAGTGGCTGAACCGGGTTACTGTGCCAATAGTGGCTGAACCGGATACTGTTCACGCGTACTGTTGACTTGACTGTTGACTGATGACGTGGCGAAATCCTGAGCGTCCAAACTATTTTTAATCCGATGGTCATGATTTACTCGATGTAACTATAAAAAAGGGACCTCCGCCCTAATTTGGGACCTCTGAATCCATTTTTGGGATTCATTTTATGTAATTCTCTCTCTATCTTGTATTTTCTACGTATTTTAATAAATTTCCATTTTGCCCCCTAGTTCAACTATGAGTGGCTAATTTTCTTTCAAGCTTGGGTTGAAGGTGAAGTCTCAACATGTGTCATGGGCTTGATTTGGTAAATTTATTTTCTCTTCCCCTCTAGTTTTTGTGGATGTTTTGACTTCTCGTCGACAAATAATACTAATCTTGTCTAGTACTGCCCTGGTTTCACCGGCTCCCTAGTATAAGGTTATTATTATTTGGCACGATAAGCCCTTAGCACCATATTTATTAGAGCGTGGTTCATGAGGTGTGGATTCCCCTCTCATGATTTAATTGTTATTAATATGGAATATTTAGCCCATGATGCATGTTGATACGGATCCAAATACCCAAGTACGTCATTTCAATAGATTTATCTTCAATTTGTTCTTGCCATTTAAATTCCAATTTTAGAATTTATTCTCTCCATTTCAATTCCAAGTTTAGGATAATCAAAATCATTTTCATCAATCCAACCACCCATTTACAAAATTAATTCTATAAATAATTAAAATCCACCTCCTCGTGGGATCGACACTCGTCACCATTGATCTACACTACAACAGATTCGTGCGCTTGCGAGTTCAATAAAATTTGCACAACAAGTTTTTGGCGCCGTTGCCGGGGATGTAAGTAATTTTAATTCATGGAATTAATTTTTGTGAATATTTCCATTTAATTGTTTTCTTGTATTTTTTTTTTTTTTAAAAAAAAAGTGAATCTACATTTAAAGGTTAGTATTTCTTTTCTTTTTCTCTTCTTTAAAATTCTGTAATTTAATTTCAAGTTATTTTTTTTCTTCTTCTTTGTAATTTTTATTTATCTTATTAATTTATTTTTGGTTAATTTATTTCACGTATTTGTTTTTGTGTATTTTTATAGTAAGGTTGTAATAGCGCAATAAGGTTAGTATCGTAATTTCTCCTTCTTCTTTATTTTTATTTGTTTTATTCGTATCTTTATTTTTATTTTATTTGCTTTGTTCCCATTTATTTTTGTGTTTCTTGCATGCATGGTCGTAGGTCATTATTACCTAATCTTGAACCTATAGACCTTGATCTTGAGAAAACACTTCGCACACACAAAAACTTTAAAAATAAAATGGATTTACAAGCACCACAGGAGAGGCCATTTAAGGACTATTTTAGTCATTTAGCTAATTTGAGCACATCATGTATACGGTACCCAAATGTAGCTGCTAGGATTTTTGAATTAAAACCTAGTGTGCTAAATTGTCTCCCCACATTCTATGGCTTAGAAAATGAGGACCCATATAATCATTTGAATGATTTTCACGCAATTTGTCAAACATTTAAATATGAAAATTTTTCAGATGATGATGTAAAACTCAGATTATTCTCATTTTCTTTAAAGGATAGAGCTCGTTCATGGCTTAATACATTACCTGCTAATAGTATTGCATCATGGGAACAAATGGTTACAAAATTTTTAAATAAATATTTCCCAGTGCATAAAACCAATGTTATTCGCAGGGAAATCTCGGAGTTTACCCAGAGAGATGACGAGCAGTTTTTTGAAACATGGGAGCGATTCAATGGGCTACTCTTGAAGTGTCCACATCAAGGGTACGAGAAATGGCACCAATGCCAATACTTTTTGGAGGGATTATTACCGAATGTGCAAGAATGGCTAATGGCAACAAGTGGAGGAGAGCTAATGTCAAAAAGTGCATCAAATATTTGGGAATTCTTCCAGCGACAAGCAGATAATTCCCAACAACGGAGTCGATCACTCAGGAGTACTAGAAGAATTAAGGGAGTGAATGAGGTTCACATTGGCGAGTCAAGTTCAGAAATCAAAGAAGTCAAGGAGATAATTGAAGGTCTTTCTCGACAAATAGCATCGTTATCGACTGCTAAATCAATAGAGGCACATGACCTTGACTCATATCCAGATCAAGCCAATGCCATAGGAGTAATGAGAAAACCATCGAATTACAACCCATACTCCAACACATATAACCCTGGATGGAGAGACCACCCCAATTTTTCATGGTCTCAAGGATTCCAACAGAATGGACCAGCAACTCCAACTCCACCAATGCAACCAATTCCTCAAAATCCTCAAGCCTCTCAGCCCCTATTCAGACAATTCAATCAGAACCAGAACTACTCTCAACCCAGACCATGGGAGGATGCATTCCAAAATTTCAGGAATGTTACTCACTCCACGATTGAGCAACAGAACCGCACTATTGATGGACTACGAAATGAGTTGAGAGCGGGCTTCAACTCACAAGCCCAATCAGTTTCAAGCCTAGAAAAGATGGTGGGACAACTTGCTTCCTCAGTTCAGACCTTGGCAATGACTGTTGAAAAAGGTAAATTTCCAAGTCAACCAGTGTCTAACCCTAAAGGAGTACATGAAGCAAGTACCAGTTCACCACAGCCGCATGGAGAGGTCAAAGCCGTCATGACCTTGCGAAAAGGAAAAGAAGTCGACAATAAAGTGGAGATGCCAAAAGAAAATCAAATTGTACCTGTGAATGTTGAGGTATCATCACAGGAGGAGAAAGAAGAAACCAACCCACGAGAATATGTTCCCAAAGCTCCATTTCCTCAGAGGTTAGCTAAAGGGAAAAAGGGAAAATCCACAGGTGAGATTCTCGAAATCTTCAAACAGGTAAGTGTTAACATCCTATTGCTTGATGCTATTAAACAAGTTTCATCTTATGCCAAGCTTCTTAAAGACCTGTGTACTAAAAAGAGAAATATGCATGTTCAAAAGAAGGCATTTTTAACAGAAAATGTTAGTTCTATACTCCAACATAAAATTCCTTTAAAATGCAAAGATCCAGGCTCCCCCACTATCTCATGTAGCATAGGGAACCACACATGACACAACTTAAAAGTAATATTAAACTCCCAAGTATAAGAGTGTCGTGTTGTAATATAACTCGGTGAGTCCGAGGTCGATCCACAGAGAAAAGATTTAATTTGTTTATTTTATTTTATCTAAAAATTGAAATTAAAACTTGAATTTAAATAACTTAATTTAAGTGAAACTATGGAATTGAACTAGTTAGGGTTATGGATCCACTCTTAGGAATAAATAAAACTTAATAAATTCTTTTTGCCAATTTATTTAAATTTATTACCCAAAAGATTAATTATACAAATTATTATTATTTTCCCTTTAATTTTATGATGGATTAAGTATTTATTGTGCCAAAATTTATTTTGTCTACAATAAGTCAAAATACCATTTCACCATGCCTTATATTAAGATCTTAAGAATTTATTGTGCCAAATTCATTTGTTTGTCTACAATAAATCAAAATTTCAAAATATAAAACATGTATAAAATTAAATAGAAAATAATTTGATTTATAAAATTAAAAATAGAATTTGATTAAATCATATTTATTACCTAAGAGTTTCACCTTCCCCTAACTAATATTATTTAGTTAAGCATAATTAAAATAAAAAGAAGGAGTAGAATTGAATTACTTATAATTAAAAGTAATTAAAACAACTAAAATTGGAAATAAAACTAATTTTATTTATAAAAATAATTATACAAAATATTAACAACACACCTGGAAATGAAGATTACAAGGAGATGGAGAGAATTTGAGAAGAAGAGAGTTGTAGAGAGATGATTCAAAACCTAAAAATGAGGCTATATTTATAGAAAAATAAATTCCTAATCTAGTGCTTTGCGGTCCATCATAAGCTTCATGCATGTGCTCCTCACACGTGGCACAATCATAGCCATTGAATCATGGACGGTTGAGATTTAGTCAAAATTGCCAGCTATCCCATGCACTCATATCTATTGTAAGCTCATTTCATCATCCAATCAGTGCTCGGTCAACTGGAAAAGTCAACTTTTTTTATACAAGCCCAATTTTAAGCCGATCTTGATCGATCTTAAGGTTTTCGGACCTCCGGAATTCAAATTTCACCTCTATTTTTCTGTTTGGAGCCTCGAAGTTCGTGAAATTAATATTTTTCCTAATAAACACATAAAAATACACAAAATTAAATATATTTAAAACATAATTAATAATTCCTAACATATTACATAAACACAAATATAAATTATAACATAAGCATAAAATAACATATTATCGCTTGATAATTCAACAATATTTAATACTAATCAACACAATTGAAAATGCTTTGTTGGATTTAGGAGCTAGTGTAAATTTGTTGCCTTACTCTGTTTTTGTGAAACTTGGACTGGGAGAATTACACCCAACTCCGGTGGTGTTACAGCTTGCAGATCGGTCCACGAAAATACCTCGTGGTATTGTGGAGGACGTGCTTATCCAGGTAGACAAGTTTTATTTTCCTGTTGATTTCATTGTAATTGACACTCAACCAATACAGGATTCAAGGAAGCACATCCCCATTATTCTAGGCCGACCTTTCTTGGCAACTGCGGATGCTCATATTTAATGTAGAACTGGAAATATGCAGTTATCATTTGGCAACATGACTATAGAGTTGAACATCTTCAACATTGCCAAACAACCTCACAACACAGATGATGGAATTGTTGATGAGGATTTAATTGAAGCATTAGTTGATGACACTTTTGTTTCAAACCTTAGTGATGATCCTTTGCAAACATGTTTAACTAACTTTGGTTTGAATTTTGATATTGACAGATCGGTCGAGGAGGTCAACGCTCTACTTGACTCAGCACCATCCATGGACACTAATAAATGGAAGTCAAGAGTTGAACAACTAGCACCCTCAGAGAAGAAACTCATTCCATCATCAGAATCACCACCGAAACTCGAGCTCAAACCATTGCCCAACACTCTGGAATATGCATTTTTGGGGGAAGAAAGTACTTTACCGAGATGTATCGAGAAGAACTTGGTCTTAAATTGGGAGAAGTGTCATTTTATGGTAAAACAAGGTATTGTTCTCGGTCACATCATTTCGAGCAAAGGTATTGAGGTTGACAAAGCCAAGGTGGATCTCATTTCTAATCTTCCTCCACCCAAAACAGTCAGAGAAGTAAGATCTTCCTTGGGCATGCTGGCTTTTATAGACGTTTCATTAAAGATTTTAGCAAAGTTTCTAGACCCTTATGCAATTTACTTGCTAAGGATGCACCTTTTATCTTTAATGATTTATGTCTTGTGGCTTTTGAAAAATTAAAGCAATTGTTGACATCATCACCCATCATCCAACCCCCAAACTGGAATTTACCATTTGAGCTAATGTGTTATGCATCTGATTATGCAGTAGGAGCAGTATTAGAACAAAGAGTTGATCGGATTCCCCATGTTATTTACTATGCTAGTATGACATTGAATGATGCACAGTTGAACTATTCAACTACTGAAAAAGAAATGCTAGCAGTAGTGTTTGCATTGGAAAAATTTCGATCTTATCTCATTGGTTGTAAAATAATTGTGTTCACAGATCATGCTGCTCTTAAATACCTTCTTACAAAGAAAGATGCAAAAGCTAGACTAATTCGTTGGGTGTTACTTTTGCAGGAATTTGACTTGGAATTCAAAGATAAGAAAGGCACAGAAAATGTTGTGGCAGATCATCTATCTCGTCTCCATTTTGACACAATTACAGAACAATTACCATTAAATGAGTCATTTCCAGATGAACAATTAATGAGTGTGGAAGTATTACCTTGGTATGCTGATATAGTTAATTATTGTTACAGGTAAACTTCCAGAGCATTGGACCAAGCAAGACAAGGCTAAATTCTTTGCCGAAATAAAGAATTTCTTTTAGGACGACCCATATT
This sequence comes from Citrus australasica, assembly GCA_029618585.1. Classification (NCBI taxonomy): domain Eukaryota; kingdom Viridiplantae; phylum Streptophyta; class Magnoliopsida; order Sapindales; family Rutaceae; genus Citrus; species Citrus australasica. The sequence goes on from JARCIV010000015.1 coordinate 686,532, forward strand.
TGTTCAAGTATTGTGCAGACCAAATTTTCAGACGATGTGTCCCAGAAAATGAAATTCAGAATATCATTTCATTCTGCCATGAACAAGCTTGTGGAGGCCATTTCAGTGCTAAGAAAACAGCTACAAAAGTTTTACAATGTGGTTTCTATTGGCCAACTATATTTTGAGATGCTTAAACTTTCTGTTCTTCATGTGATAGGTGTCAACGAATGGGGAGCATTACGCGAAGGAATATGATGCCACTAAATCCAATATTAGTGGTTGAGATTTTTGACGTATGGGGTATCGACTTCATGGGACCCTTTCACCCTTCTTTTGGCCATCAATTTATATTGGTTGCTGTTGACTATGTATCAAAATGGGTAGAAGCAATTCCATGCAGAACCAATGATCACAAAGTGGTGATAGGATTTTTGAAAAGCAACATTGTTTCGCGCTTTGGATTCCCTCGAGCAATAATCAGTTATGGTGGTGCCCACTTTTGTAATAAAGCTTTCAAAGCTCTTTTGACGAAATATTCAATCACTCATAAAGTGGCGACCCCATATCATCCGCAAACTAGTGGCCAAGTGGAGATCTCCAATCGAGAAATAAAGCACATATTAGAAAAGACGGTGAGGCCAGACAGAAAAGATTGGTCATTAAGACTTAATGATGCATTATGGGCATATCGAACGACTTTCAAGACTCCGATTGGGATGTCACCCTACAGGCTAGTGTATGGAAAAGCTTGCCACCTACCTGTGGAACTCGAGCATCGTGCATATTGGGCCATCAAGAAATTTAACTTTGACATGCAGCAAGCCAGCTCAGAAAGAAGATTACAACTGGCAGAACTTGAAGAAATTCGTAATGACGCATACGAAAATGCCAAAATTTACAAGTAACGAATGAAAGTCTTCCATGACAAGCATATTATGAGAAAATCTTTCACTACAGGTCAGAAAGTGCTTTTATTCAACTCTCGCTTGCACCTATTCCCAGGTAAGTTACGCTCTCGATGGTCTGGTCCATTTATTGTTCATACTGTTTTTCCACATGAGGCAATTGAAATTAAAGACCCAAAGAACGGTGTCACGTTTAAAGTTAATGGTCAAAGATTAAAGCCATATCTAGAATACCAACCACATGGAGAAGACACCGAAATAAATTTAAGTGACCCACCAGATTTGAATTGATTGTTTTTTTTTCTTTTTGGTGATTTGATTTTTCTTTCTTTCTTTTTATTATTCTTTTGCTAATTGAAATTTATTTTTGCATAAGTGTGTTTGTTTTACCATTAAGTTTTCTCTTATCATTATTAATCATGAGTGCCACACGTAAATCGTTCCTCCTGAACATTCTTAAACCACTTCAACGTATCAAAACTCATCTCAAAAGGCAGATTCAATCTTGTAAAACACATCGTATTTGGGCTCTACAACCACCAGAGTTAGTAGCCTATGTTGAGGATTTAGAAAGCCAACTCAGAAATATTGAGAGAGGTGTTTACGACATCCAGTTGGAGCTTGAGGTAAATTCAATAAGAGGACGATTTTAATTTTCTTTGTGTGTTTTAATTTGTTTTTCTGTTTGTGTGCTTTAGTTTGTTACCCCGGTGAAGTGGCGGATAACGGTACTCCGTGACAATCAAGTCGGTTACTTCAGTTTCCCATAATAACTGATATTTTGAGGCGAATGTATGGAAAGAAACGAGATTTTAGCAAAGCTTCACTAGCGATTCCCTGCACTTCCTCAGAATGCCCTCCTTACGATCTATAAAGCTCGGTCCGAACGCATGCGATTGCTCATGAGGAATAACATACCTGCTGACATCTGTTGGTTAATCGAGGCGAAAGTACGATTGGCGGGTGAGTTACCTCCAAAATTTATTGCATACATGCCTGGTTGTGGGAAATGAAATTATGCAAGAAAACGACAAGCTCGAAGAATTTCTGTTGCTTGTCATAAGTGTGCCAGAATGAGTTGCAATAAAAACCGATGTTCTTTAGGAATGGTGTCTGATAACAGGGAAGATAAGATTCATTTCATTAGGGATGGCTTGAATAAAGAGTCATTGGATGATATCCTTCTGTCTCTTGAAACGCATCCCAGTGGATATGTGCAAGGAACGATTCTCCAGTTATGGCCATTATTCCAGAAAGAGCATGCAAGATATAGTTTCGGGAATCTGACTATAAACGACCTTGTTTGCCAGTTTATAAGAAAACTGGATGGGAAGCCTATCCTCGACCCATAGAGGGCGTTCAAGCCATTTCTGGACGTAAAACCAGAGGAAGATGTAAGCCACAGTCGCAACTACCTGTAAATATCCTTTTATTTTACTGTTATTTTATTTCATTTCACTGTTGTTTTATCATTTGCATTATTGTCTTTAATAATTTTATTACTGTTTTTTTTTACTATTTGCTTTTTGACTATCGAGCCATGTGCTTTACGCGTTATTTGACACTGACATGCCACCTCATACACAGTTGTGATCAATTGTCACCAAGATTCTTAAATACGACTTTTTATTAAGCACTCACAAATTGTTTTGGAGAAATATTTCAATGGCAGCTACTCCCAATAGACAATTCAAGAACATTTGTGTGCTTTCTGGATTTACCTATGGCAAACATAAAGAGTTCGTTGATGCAGCCATAGATCTTGGTCGAAACATAGCAGAGAGAAAATTACACTTGGTGTATGGAGGAGGTAACCGAGGGTTATCAAAATTGGTCTCAGAAGCTGCTTTTATCAGAGGAAGCCAAGTGTTAGGCATCATCCCTAGAGTCCTAAAACCTTTGGGCAGTGTGTCTGACTCAACGACTGGAGAAGATTTAGTCGTCTCAGGTATGCAAGAACGAATAACTAAAATGCTTAATCATGCTGATGCTTTTATTTTCCTTCCAGGAGATCTTGCAACACTAGAGGCACTTATCACACTAGCATCTTGGGCCCATCTGCACCTTCACCAGAAACCCATCGGTTTGTTAAATGTCAATAATTTTTATGATGGCTTTATCGCATTTCTTAACCATGCAATAAAAAGCTACTTTATTCCTTATAGTGCGAAAAAACTTTTTCTTTGTGCTCACACTGCTAATGAGCTACTTGATATGTTACAAGCTTATAAACCGGACCCAGACCCCTGGAGCTTTGTGTTGGAGCGTTCAAATAATGACGGTAACAGTAGCCGCAGTAAGAAGTACAAATTAGATTTAACTCTCCGCCTGTAAATATTTTCTTCTGTGTTGCACCACCCAGGTGATGTCTTCTAAACTCTACTTCTTTCCTTTAAAACATTGAGGACAATGTTTCGTTCTGGTTGGGGGGAGGGAATAGTCGACAATTGTGGAATATTGGTTAAGTTTTTACTAATTTTTTGTTGTAGAAACTAATTGTTGCTAACTTTTTGTGTTGAAGATGGCTGAATATGGAGTGTAGTGACTCTAGAAACGCATCTTCATTGTTAAAAAAAAAAAAACAAAAACAAAAAAATAAAAAAAACAAAAACAAAAAAAAATCTTTTTCTTTATTATGTTCTGATGTTTATTTTTCTTCTTCTCTTTAATTTCTCCTTTATAAATATACATTTTCAAAAAAAAAAAATTTGAGTCAAAGATGGCTGAATATAGAGTGTAGTGCCTCTAGAAATGCATCTTCTTAAGTTAAAAAAAAAATTGTTTTCTATCATTTTCTAATTAGTTTTTCTGCATCATTTTCACATTTCTGCATGCATATTTTCCTTTCACGTTTAGAATAGGTTGGGGGGTAGGCTGTTGTTAAAAAAAAAATAAAAAAAAAAATAAAAATTGTGTGATTTGTTTTAATATTGGATGACATGATTAATTTCAAATTTTAGTATTTGTATTATCTTTAGTTTGAAGTGATGTTACACTATGTTTGCTACTCTACATGTTGATGTCGGAGACAAATATGAGTTGCTTAAAGGAATGAACATGTCATAATAAATACCAAGTGAGTTTTTGAGCCTATCATTTTTCTTGGAGAGTAACCCCTTTTGCCCATTTTCTATACAGCTTAGCAGTTTATTATTGTATATACGATCTCTAGATTTCTTTTGAGTTAACCCTTAAAAAAAAAAATGTGTGTTGCTACATTTGTAGGCCCATCTAATTAGTAGATATGGAAGATTATTTAGAGCCCTAAAAGATGATGGAAAGGCCATCTTTGACCCGTTTGAGCCTTTCTAGCCATCCCTTTTATCAAATATCCATAGTTAACCCTTTTGAGCCTTTAAAAAAAAAACACTTTTCTTTGTGAACTTATCATCTTGACCCACTCCGATTTGGAGTATTACCCAATATCTTACAAGATCCATCACCTATTTATGTTTGAGAAAAATGTAAATAAACATTTTATATAGTGAAGTTATGCCTAGTTCAAAAAAAAAAAGAGAAAAAAAAAATTTGTTGCTTAAAAAAAAAATTGTTTAAAAAAAAACAATAATAGGTGAAATCCACCTTGCAAATTCCAAAAAAAAAAAAACTCTGCATTTTTCTCAAACATACACTTTGTTTTTCCTATTTCCCATCTTTGTTAGTCATGTCCCTAGCCTACATTACGTCCTAATAAAAGTCCTTCTTGATTTTAGGGAACTATAGTCTGAAGTAGAAGCTAGTTATATGGACTAAAAGGATGTAGTGATGCATAAAAAAATATATAAATAAATAAATTGGGTTGACTAGCATTTTTATTTGACTTGAGATCGTATTATTTCTAAGCTGAGGGCATATTTCTTTTATCTTGGTGAGAGCATGTGATATCATTACTTGATTATTTTCTCTCAATTATCATTCATTGGAGTGACTATTTTTATTGGGTTTAATTTCTTTATTAGAGTGTCACTATTTCCAATGAGATTTTGGGGTTTGACATGTCATTCTTGAAGGTAACTACGACAAAGTCTACTGGGCTGATTCATGTGGATGGTTGATGTGGATGTGATGTTTCTTTAGACTTGAGATAATACTTATACTTTCATTTGATTGTTATCATTAATCTGATTGAATAAACAAAAGTGTTAAAAAAAAATCATTTTTGAATTTTGTTTTCGCTTTATTTGCTAGGGACTAGCAATAAGCTGGTTGGGGGGTGTGTTGTGTGTTAGAAAGTGCATATTTATAAAGGAGAAAATCGTTATTTTACATATCAAGTATTACTAACAACCCTTACTTTTATGTGTTTAAGTTTCTTGTACTTTAATTATGTGTATTTTATTTTAATTAAGTATTTTATGTATTTTAGGGGCATCATTGTCATTTCACAATAAACGAGAGATCAAATGGCAAAACGGACATCATTTTTGAACTCAGGACGATCGAAAACCTTAGGAGGAGCATAAAAGGAAAAATGGTACTGTTCACATATACGGTACTATTCACATGTACGGGTATCGTCTACGTTACTGTTCACGACACTGTTCACATGTATGGATCGATGACGTGGCATTGACCGATGACGTGGCATTGACTGATGACGTGTCAAGATCCTGTTGGACTAAAATTCTCATGTACTGTTAATGGTGACGTGGCAGCATATTAGTGGACCAAAAAACGTGCGTATGGTTCATGCAACACAGGGGATTATTTACTGTGCAAATAGTGGCTGAACCGGGTTACTGTGCAAATAGTGGCTGAACCGCGTTACTGTACAAATAGTGGCTGAACTGCGTACTGTTGACTTGACTGTTGACTGATGACGTGGCGAAATCCTGAGCGTCCAAACTATTTTTAATCCGATGGCCATGATTTACTCGATGTAACTATAAAAAGGGGACCTCCCCCCCCCCCCTAATTTGGGACCTCTGAATCCATTTTTGGGATTCATTTTCTGTAATTCTCTCTCTATCTTGTATTTTCTACGTATTTTAATAAATTTCCATTTTACCCCCTAGTTCAACTATGAGTGGCTAATTTTCTTTCAAGCTTGGGTTGAAGGTGAAGTCTCAACATGTGTCATGGGCTTGATTTGGTAAATTTATTTTCTCTTCCCCTCTAGTTTTTGTGGATGTTTTGACGTCTCGTCGACAAATAATACTAATCTTGTCTAGTACTGCCCTGGTTTCACCGGCTCCCTAGTATAAGGTTATTATTATTTGGCACGATAAGCCCTTAGCACCATATTTATTATAGCGTGGTTCATGAGGTGTGGTTCCCTTCTCATGATTTAATTGTATTAATATGGAATATTTAGCCCATGATGCATGTTGATACGGATCCAAATACCCAAGTACGTCATTTCAATAGATTTATCTTCAATTTGTTCTTGCCATTTAAATTTCAATTTTAGAATTTATTCTCGCCATTTCAATTCCAAGTTTAGGATAATCAAAATCATTTTCATCAATCCAACCACCCATTTACAGAATTAATTCTATAAATAATTAAAATCCACCTCCTCGTGGGATCGACATTCGTCACCATTGATCTACACTACAACAGATTCCTGCGCTTGCGAGTTCAATAAAATTTGCACAACAGTTACAGCTCTCATCATAGGGGTTATCAATGCCTTCATTCCTTAGGAATGGTTTAAATTTCAAATCATGTTAGCTTCTATGAACATTATTTTCCTTATGTCTTTGGTTTATATTTTTCTTCAATTTCTATAAATTATCAGTCATATTCATCTTGTGAGTCTGTTTTAGAGTCATATGTTCCTTCTTTTGTTCATTTTCCAATTCCTTTGGCAACACCTCTAATAAATGTTTATGCCATCTCATAACCTAACACAAATCATCACTCTCTAGTAAATTCAGTTTCTCATTACTCTTCTACTTTATCCTCACATCCTTTACAATCATATACGCAATTAACCACCACATAATTCCCATCTCATCTACTACCTCAACCTCTACTTGTTGGTCATCTAATGGAGATTAGATCCAAAATAGGTAATTTTAAACCTGGAACCTATTTGTCAGTACTAATGTCATAGCCCTCAGAACTTACTTCAGTTCTTTGAGTGTTGTCAGAACTTATGCGGTTTAAAGCTATGTAAAAAGAGTTTCAAGCTCTTTAACTAATCAAACTTAGGATTTAGTCTTGCTTATTACTCTTGTCAAAGTAGTTGGAAATAAAAGGGTTTTTAGAATCAAATACAACTCTGGTGGCTCTATTTCGAGATACAAAGTCATGCTTGTTGCCAAGAGGTTTTATCAAACCCATGGGGTTGATTACATTGAAATCTTTAATCCAGTGGTTAAAGCCTTAACAATTATGGTGCGTTTACTTCATGAAAATGGGAATAAGCTGGAATGAGAATGAGATTTCAATGTTTACTTGGCAAAAATAAATGGGAATAAGAGTGTGCTAGAGTGCCATTAATGTGTTTACTTGGCAAAATAAATGGGAATGAAAAATGAGAATGAGAATCAATTTACCAAAATATCCATAATATTAACAATTAATAAAAATAATTAATTTATCATTATTAACAATATTATCATTATTATTTTTGTTGTTATTATTATTATTATTATTAAAATTAATATTAACAATAATTAATAATAACTAAAATAATAAAGTTAATAAAATTTAATAATTTTATTATTATTAAATTTTTATTAACTTTATTATTTTAGTTATTATTAATTATTGTTAATATTATTTTTATTAATATTATCATTATTAACATTTATTATTATTAATATTATTAAATTTTATTAACTTTATTATTTTAGTTACTATTAATTATTGTTATTATTATTTTTATTAATATTATCATTATTAACATTCATGATTATTATTATTATTTTAATTAATATCATTTTTATAATAATAGTTATACAAGTATCTAGGAAATGAAAATTATTAAATTTTATTAACTTTATTATTTTAGTTATTATTAATTATTGTTAATATTATTTTTATTAATATTATCATTATTAACATTTATTATTATTAATATTATTAATATTATTAACTTTATTATTTTAGTTACTATTAATTATTGTTATTATTATTTTTATTAATATTATCATTATTAACATTATTATTATTATTATTTTAATTAATATCATTTTTATAATAATAGTTCTACAAGTATCTAGGAAATGAAAATTACATTATTATTTTTATTATTAAATTTTATTATTTTAGTTATTATTAATTATTATTTTTATTTTTATTAATAATATAATAACAACAACAACAACAACAATAATGATAATATTGTTAATAATGATAAATTAATTATTTTTATTAATTATTATTTTTATCATTATTTTATTGTTAATAATGATAATATTAATAATAATAATAATAATAACTAAACTAATAAAGTTAATAAAATTTAATAATAATAATTATTATTATTAATGAAATTTAAAATAATAAAATTAATTGTGATTTGAATGAGGGTAATTTGGGAAATATGAAAAAAGTAGAGGGATACAAAAGTAAACATATATTCTATTCCTATTCCCTCATTTTCATAACCCCCCCTGGGAATGAGATTCCCATTTCTTATTTTCAAATTTTGTGGGACCCACACATTTTATTTCCATTCTCAAATTATATTTTGTCAAGTAAACATGAGTTTTATTATCATTCCTTCATTCTCATTTCTTGCTCCATGAAATAAACACACCGTTAGAGTAATACTCAGCTTGGTAGTGTTAAAACAATGGGTGATTAAGCAGGTGGATATCAACAATACTTTTCTTAATGGCATATTAGTTGAAAACTTTCAACTAAATATGGCACAGCCTAACGCCTTTGTAGATCCTAGTACTAGAGCTTGGTTTAAAGGTTCAAACTTGCAATGCTCTCTCAATGGCACTTTTAGAATTCCAAACCAAATAGCTCTCTCTTCTACAAATGGACTAATGGCCATTTGGTTGTAATTTTGGTTTGTGTAGATGATATAATAATCACTGGTTCTAGGTTAAAAGACTTTAGGGAACTTCATTATTTTCTGGGAATTGAAGTCAATAAGTCTGCAAATAGGTTTCACTTGTTATAAGCCCAATATAATGCTGATATTTTGGCCAAAAGAGACATGATCAACTGCAGGCCAGTGCATACACCTAGGTCTACAAGCCATTTTCTCACTAATGACTCAAGTGATGTCATTGATAATGTGTCTTAACACAAACGTATTATAGCAGCCATGTAATATGTCACACTTACAAGGCCTGAAATATCTTCTTAGTAAACAAGCTCAGTCAAGTTTTGTCCAGCCAAGAATTCAACACTAGGAAGCTTGCAAGAGGTTGTTAAGGCATTTGAAAGGCACCATACACTTTGGAGTGCAATTCTACACCAATGGAACTATGCAAATACATTGTTTTATGAACTCAGATTGGGCTTGTAATCGAGATGATAGGAAGTCAGTGGCTGATTTTGCAATCTATCTAGGTCCCAACTTGGTTTCATGGTCATCCAAGAAGCAATCTGTAGTTTCTAGATCAAGCTCTAGCTCATGCTACTTCATAAGTTGTTTGGATACAATCTTTACTTGGTGAGTCACGCATCCAACTAAGTACAGTACCAATGATATGGTGTGACAATCTAATAGCCATTGTTTTAGCTTATTATCCAGTGTACCATGCTAAACTAAGCATGTTGAGCTGGATATACATTTGATCAAAGATAAAGTTGCTGCCAAGAGAATATAAGTTTGCTTTGTGCCAAGTGAGGATCAGACAACTAGTATTCCAAATAAGCCTCTCACTTTCAAGCAATCTCATTACTTGCGTAGCAAGCTAGATGTTCATCTTTGGACATTTCGGCTTAAGTGGGCTTGTTAGTGATTCAAGTGTTACAAACAACAATAATGCTACACATCCCAAATTTTTTATCCCAAAAAGTTATCCCAAATGATGTGGCATTTATCAATTGGTTGATAATTTTTTACAAGATCCAAGTGAATTAATTGTATTATCTCACCAACCAATTGATAAATAACACATCATTTGGGATAACTTTTTAGGATAAAAAATTTGGGATGTGTAGCATTATTGTACAAACAAAGCAAAGCACACTGGTATCATGTGACTGGAGTAGAAAAGCTCACAGAGCTGACTTGGCAAAATTAAATACATAACTTGGCTGATATTAAGCAAAATGCTCGTATGTATAACTAATCAGCATCAATCATTTGGCTATATAAATATGCACATTGTATTCATTTTAGTTAGTTAATAAAAGAATATTCTACAAACTTCTACCCAGAACTTTCTCCCAATTTTCTTGTGTTTTCTTACTTCCCAAATAGTATTGTTCAAGTTTCTTGCAGCAATTCTCAAAACTTACTCTCTTTTTTATTTGAACAGGGTTGTTTTACCTTTAATTCCGGTCTCAATCGTACTGGGGACGGACCACTCATAATATGACCAGAGAGGAAAAAGACATAAAGATTTCATTTCCTTCATCAACAATCAATTAATTATGTTCCTCCACGATTTATCTTTTGACGATCTCAATTGTTTGAAATTTTGATATCCATGGAACCATGACATGCAAATAATATTTCATTGATAAATGCAAAAAAAAAAAATGATGTTGAGGCTTTCTTATAGAGAAAGCAATAGAAAAAATTAATAACATAACTTCGTTTGGGAACAAATATAAGAAATCAGAGCCCTTATAATGTCACATTGATACTCCAAATTCTTAGTCTTTTGGCGAAGAGATGAAGCTCTTTTTGGTGCCACTTTCAATTGATTTCCTACAGATTCAGCCTCTTCGAAAGCAAGCGAAGCTTGAACTTGCAATGCAGGGTAGTTTCCAGATTCTAAGTGAGTACCAGCATTGTAAAGAGCATCGACAGCAAACTTATAATTTTCGAGACAAATCATGTACAAATGTTGCACTTCTGTGTCATTCTCGGTCTTGATGGATAAACTTACCTCTCCGTGGAGATCATTGGCATACTTTTTTGCCAATTCAATCGAACTTTGAGCAAGCTGGTAAATTTTTGTTGTGCCAATGTGGGTGCGATTTTTCAGATATCTCAAGCAAAAGGAAGGATTTTGGGTTTGTTTGCAAATATTTTTAAGTGCTTCGGTTGTCAAAATTATCTCTTGATCGTTATTGGGAGGAAAAATCTTCAATGGCATTGCATTCAATGCAAATGAAGTATCAACAAAAAGAAAAAACACAAGGAAAAGTGAAAAAAGGAAGGTGGAATTTTTCATAGATGAGGCCATTTTGATTTAATATGGTAATTGTATGATCACTTTGTGTGCAAAGCGTACTGTTGTTATTTAAGAAGAAATATGGTAACAGTTTCAAGCTTGTTTATGTGAAACTGATATTTGCAACTAATTAAAACAATTAATTAAAGTTGAAAAAAATAAATATTACGTTATGAAGCTGATAAATAATATTTATTAGGTTGTGGTAAATAAAATGTTCCATTAAAGAAAGTTTCGTGGTAAATTAATTGCTTGTCTGATAGGCAATGAAAGATGCACGGGTTTAATTTGCGATTTGAGAATTGATGGTTTTTTTTCTCTAAGTAGAATCTAATTGGCGGTTTTAATAAGAAAAAAATTGAATATTTGTAAATGAATAGAGATGTATGAATTTGACATGACATGAGGAGATTTAAAGATTTTAAATTTCAAAGAGTGAAAAATATTATGTGAAGTTTACAAGTGCTCTTTCTGAGCTTTGCAATTGTCTAAGAATGATTGATTTTAATTTGTTAACCCATTTTACATTTTCAATTTTTAAAATTAAAAAATTTAAAATTATCATTTAATTAATTGATAAAATAATATTGAAAAATTAGATTTGTGAGTACCACTAATTAATTGATAAAATATTATTGATCTTTTTGAACTAAAAATGTGTAATAATCATCTCAAATATTTTTCTTTTTTTTATCAATCATACAATTACAATTTTCAAAAAAATTTGGTTGTTTAAATTAATTACCAAAATAATAACCTAAACAAACTTGGAATAAAAAAATTATAATTAAAAAAATTATCGTTTAAAATTTTAATTATAAAAATTAACATCTTTTATTTTGAGATTTATTTGTTTTATTAAATTTAGAGGTATTCTTGTAATTATAATTTTTTATTTTTAAAAAGTTTGTAAGATATAAGTGTCTTTTAATTTATTTAAGGTAAAATAGTCATATTATCTAAATTCTTAGTGTTAAAATAGTTCATCGATACAAGTTTAGAAACAAAAGTGTTACAAAGATAATTTCTTTTATTTTAATTTGTTAACCTATTTTATATTTTGAATTTGAGCAGGACTATTAGTACCTCTCTAACACCTTCTAAAATTTATTTGCTTTAATTACCACATTAAAATATTTGAAATAATATGAAATTTCTTATAACTCATTCTAAGTCATACATGATTGAATTGTGAAAACTTTCGGATTTACAAAAATAATATAAATTTCTTACTTTTTCTCTCTTGATTTGTCAAAAGGCATTCTTATTGTCGCTAGTTATATGTTATTTTCTCCTCAATTAAGTCGTTCATAAACTGTAAAATAGTTTACACAGTAGATATTTTGAACCTCTACGTGATTTATAAATTCATTTTAACTTCTATATTCAATACGAATAATGTTAGATTTTTGTTAGGTATCCTATACATATTCGGTTGTTCTTCACCCAGTTTCTGCTTTCCATTGGTGAATACAATTAAAAATAAATATTGGTTTGCTTTTACGCTTTCCATTGGGTGCTTCGTAGCCCATTTTAAATTATGCCGTACTTCCGCCTGGAGAAGGAATAAAAACTATTTCAACGTGTTCTCAATGTAAAAAGTAAATAAACTTATTTAATAAAAGAAAAAGAGTGTGTATGATGGATTATTAAAAATTGCTAAGAATAATGGGAAATGAATATAACAAGGAGTGAAGAATTTTTAGTAAAAGAAAATATATCAGTGATTAACAAGTAGATTTAATTAATTTGGAGTGGTGCCAGTTGTTGAATAAATAGAGATAAAAAAATTATAATTATCGAAAGAAATTAAGAACACATTCTAAAGAGAACTCACGAAACACTCTTAAAATAAATCAAGACACAATGGCTAATTGTATTATTTGTTTTCTTATTTCTGTTGAGAATGTCAAATAAAACGGCATTGAAGGAAGCTTTCAAAGGCATTATCCGCACTTGTCAAAGGGATGATCTGCACTTATCAAAGACACGATCCGCGCCGAATGGATTGACACATTTCCTTCCGTATTCACATATGTAATCTTTGAAAAAATGTAGCCTCTGTATCTATAAATAACACTCAGTGTATAATGTTTTATTTAAGAAATGAAAACAAGTTTCTACATGGTATCAGAGCCATGAATACGCTCAAGTTTCTTCAAGTTTCACTGCTATGTTTGTAACAAAAACAGAGGAAACCAAATTCTTCCCACAACCATTTTTTCCACCATTTTTCTTCCTTAAATCATTCCTACCATCACAAAAATCCATGCCGATCAAAAAACAAGCCACCCATACGTAAAAAAATTGAGTTTACAAATTTATCAACAATCCCATAAATTTTCCAAGAGAATGTTCCTCAAAAACCAAGAATACCATCAAATTTATCAGTTTCCAATAAGCAAACTGTAAAAATTTCGCATTTAAACACAGTCCCATGAGCCACCAGAAATCACGGCCAACCAACACACGCCAACCATGCGCTTCTGTCATCTTTCACGCGCTCTAGAGGTTGAAGAAGACTCCAACCGACATGTCATTTTTTTTCTCCAGAGTGCGGCAGTCTTAAAACGACATGTCATTTTGTATTACATTAAAACCGACATGTCGTTGGTAAAGTAGAGACAAAATGATGTGTCATTTAATCTTCAGAAGTACAGCAGTCTTAAAACGACATGTCGTTTCTATTCCATCAAAACCGACATATAGTTTCTTCAGCTTCAAAAAAAAAAAAAGAATTCTTCCCCAATATTAAAATAGAGGTATCCCAAAATCCACATATGAGCTTGACCTCTCTAGTAGAGTCAAATACCCTATGAGTCATTTTGTGTCTAACCATCGCTTGTCAGAATCAAATCAGTCATTTGTAAATCAATTATCTATTGTATCTATTCCTAAAAGTGTGCAGGAAGCCTTAAAAGACCCAAAGTGGAAAGCGGCTATAAATGACGAAATGAGATCTCTTTAAAAAAATCAAACATGGGAACTAGCTGATCTTCCACCAGGAAAGAAACCAGTGGGTTGCCGATGGATCTACACTATAAAGTACAAAGCAAATGACTCTATTGAACGATACAAAGCAAAACTCGTAGTTAAGGGTTACACCCAAGCCTGCAGGATAGATTATACCGATATGTTTGCACCAATCGCAAAAATTAATACTATTCATATCTTATTATTATTAGCAATCAACTTGGATTGCCCAGTGCAACAGTTCGACGTAAAGAATGTTTTCCTCCATGGAGACCTATTTAAAGAAATTTATATGGATCTGCCACCAGGATGCAGTGGACCAGAACGACTCAATCAGAAAGTATGCAAATTGAAGAAATCATTGTACGGGTTGAAGCAATCCCCAAGAGCATGGTTCGGGAAATTCACAAAGGATATGATTCTTTTTAGGTATAATCAAAGCAATTCAGATTATACCTTATTCATTAAAAAACGACAAGGTAAAATTACTGCTCTTATTGTCTATGTGGATGATATGGTAGTTACAGGCAACGACGAGGAAGAAAGAGAGACTCTTCAGAAGTACTTGTTAAGATAGTTTGAGATGGAGGATTTAGGAGCCTTAAAATACTTTCTTGGAATTGAGGTTTCTCGATCTAAGGGAGGAATCTTCATGTCTCAAAGGAAATATGTCTTAGATCTATTGCACGAAACGGGAATGATAGCTTGTAAGCCTATTAACACCTTAATAGAAGAAAGACTGAAATTTTTTATTACCTCAGAACAAGTTCCAGCAGACAAATGAAGATATCAAAGGCTGATTGGAAGATTGATGTACTTATCACATACAAGGCCAGATCTTGCTTATGCATTAAGTGTTGTAAGTCAGTTTATGCATAATCCCAGATAACAACACATGAAAGCAATAATGTGGATCCTGAGGTATCTGAAGTCAAATCCAGGAAAAAGAATCATATTTTCCAAAAATAAAGATTATAGTAACATAGAAGTTTATACTGATGCAAATTGGGCCGAGTCAGCTAGTGATAGACGCTCTACCTCAGGATACTTTACCTTTGTGGGAGGCAACCTTGTCACATGGAGAAGCAAGAAACAACATGTCGTTGCCCGTTCGAGCATTAAAGCAGGATTTTGAGGCATGGCCCTTGGGGTATGTGAAGGGCTATGGATAAGGTTTATCTTAAACAATTTGGGCTATCCATCACAACAACCAATACAACTATACTGTAACAACAAAGCTACATGAGATATTGCTCATAACTCAATTCAACACGATCGAACAAAACATGTCGAGGTAGATAGATTTTTCATCAAGGAGAAATTATATGAAAAAATCTTAGAACTACCGAAAATTTGATCAGAAGATCAACTTTCAGATATTTTAGCAAAGGCCATTTCAAGTAGAGCACTTACAAAATTCCTAGACAAGCTGGGTATGCAAGACATTTATGCACCAGCTTGAGGGGGAGTGTTGATAATGTCAAATAAAATGGCATTGTAGGAAGTTTTCAAAGGCATAATCCGCACTTGTCAAAGGGATGATTTGCACTTGTCAAAGGGATGATTTGCACTTGCCAAAGACATGATCCGCGCAGAACGAATCGGCACATTTTCTTCTGTATTCACATATGTAATCTTTGAAAAAATGTAGCCTCTGCATCTATAAATAACGCTCAGTGTATAATGTTTCATTCAAGAAATAAAAACAAGTTTCTTCAATTTCTTCTCAGATAATTATACAAACAAGCACAACGTGTATTTATAGTTTGGCAAATACATTTCAGGCCACACATTAAAAAAACAAAGAAAAAATTACAATCATGCACAATATTGTCTTACACATATGCTTTCTATTGCCCACGTTAAAAACCTATCGAGCTTACTTTTTTTTGGGGCACACTCCATTATTTCCACTCACATTAAAAAAGTTATATAGCTTATTACTTCACATATTTGCACTCCATTATTGCAATGCAGTTTATCACAACCTAATTTAGAAGCTAGTCATGCTTGGACTTGGACTTCAAATTATTTCTAACACACTTGGATCTTGATATTGGGCTGGTGTTGTTTAATTTCAACACCCTCCCTCAACACCAGTGCCCACTCTTTAACATTCTTTGCATGTAGCATGCTTCAATAAACTTTTGCAAGATGCTGATTCTTTCTCTCAGCTACACCATTTTGTTGTGGTGTGCTGGCACAAGTGTACTGATGACGTATTCGACATTCCCTTAGGTATTGAGAGAACCCGCATAAGCCCTATTCTCCCCCATTGTCTGTACGCAAGCAACATATCTTCTCTCTCACTTATCCTTCAACTGACTTTCTGAACTCTTTAAACTTTTAGAATGTGTTAGATTTTTCTTTTATAATGAAAACCCACACATGCCTAGAAAAATCATCAATAAATGTCGCTATGTGCTGCATACCGCTAATTGATTTTGACAGGCCCAAATATATAAGAGTGATAGCCCTAATGGTTCCTTTGCTCTAAATTTCGATTCCTCATACAACAATGGGTGTGCTTTACCAAACTGGCACCCCGTACAAATTGTGTCTATTCGCACATCAACTTGAGGAAGCCCCTTAGGCATCAAGTTTTTTACCATCACACTTAACTAGGAATAACTAACATGACCTCACCGCATGTGCCATAGACTTACTATCTTATTTTTCCTTGTCTTGTCTACATATACGAACTCTACTGACATTATGTAAACTAACTCTAATCGTCACCCCTTTATTGTTGGTTTTTCTGAGATTTTGAGATCATGATACACGTACACATCTCGGGGCCTAAACAAGACATAGTGCCCCGATGATGTCAATTGAGCCATAGATAGCAAAATTTTCTCAATTCTTGGGACATGATAAATATCTTGAAGTAGCAACAACTTAGAATTATATCGAGATGTAACTATTGTCTTACCAATGTGTGCTATTAGTAACCTTGAGTTGTCAGTTGTCACCAACACACGACTTCTCTTGTATTCGGAGAGGGTTTGCAACTTCTGTTTATCACTCGGCATATGATTTGAAAACCCGAGTCTACAATCCAATCATTCTTGTAGTCAATTTGTTTTGATCTTATTACAGTGAGAGCTAATTCCTCTTCCTCCATAGTGAATGCCGCTTCGGCATCCCAACCATCTTCATTATTCTCCTTAGGATTGGAAATAGCAATATTACTCTTAGTAGGCTTTTTATTAGACCAACAATCTTTTGCCATGTAACCCATCTTCTCACAGTTTTAACACTTGCCATCAAACTTTTTATTATTACCGCAATTCCTCAAAGCTCCCCCTAAGCGACAGCCTCTTTTTCCTTGAGGGCTTTTCACTTTATCACCATCCTTTTTAGATCCACTACCAGTGTGCTGCTTGAAGCTGTCTTTACTTTTATTGGTGTAAAGAACTTCCTTTTCACTCTTCAGTAAGACTCATCCTATTTGCTTTAGCCAGAGCTTCTTGACCTACAAATAATTTTTCAAACTCAACAAGTGATGGTTTTGTCGGCCATCCTTGTATAGTGATAACAAAACCTCAGTATTCGGGTCTTAAACTATGGATAATCATTCTCTTTTTCCTCATATCCCTAAGAGCAGTTTGTTAGATCTAACTCTGAAATTTCGCAGTGTAACGACCTCACCTTGTGAAAGTACTGAGCAATTGTCATGTCACATTGCGGTATCGATAGCAGCTCGTTATCCAAAAGTTCTAGCCTTGTATCATTCAACTTTGAAAAAAGTGTAACAAGAGTGTCCCATGCTTCCTTTGGTGTTTTGGCATCCTGAAAGTGCTCCAACATTTCTTCTTCAATTGTCGTCTTTAAAGCAAACATTGCTTTGCCTGCTTTAATCTTCCCCTTTCACAAAATGCCATTGGCATCTTCCACCGTTGGTTTTGTAGCTTCACTACCATCAACAACTTCCTAAAGGTCTTGACCTTGTAGGTAGGACTCTGTACAGGTTGACCATGTGTTATAGTTTTGGTTGTTGAGCTTCTTGATGCCTCCAACTACTTAAAGATCACCCATAATGTCGACAGAACTTCAGTTATACTGAATAAGCTTGATTAACAAACATGTAAAGTATTATACTTCTCACGATTCAAGATAGCTCTCCTAAGAATGTTTTTGGACCGTCTTGCTCTGATACCAAATGTTGAATAAATAGAGTAAAAAAAAAAAACTCTAATTATCCAAAGGAATTAAGAACACACTTTAAAGAAAATTCATGAAATACTCTTAAAATAAACCAAAACACAATGGCTAATTGTATTATTTGTTTTCTTATTTCTTCTTAGATAATTATACAAACAAGCAAAAGGGAATTTATAGTTTGACAAATACATTTCAGGCTACACATTAAAAAAACAAAGAAAAATCACAACCATGCACAACATTGTCTTACACGTTTGCTTTCCATTACTACATTAAAAAACTATAGAACTTACTTTTTCTTTTTGGCATTCCATTATTTCCACTCACATTAAAAAAATTATATAACTTATTGCTTCAGACGTTTGCACTCCATTATTTTTATTTAGTTTATCACAACCTAATTTAGAAGCTTCTCATGCTTGGACTTGGACTTCAAATTATTTCTAACACACTTGGATCTTGATATTGGGCTGGTATTGTTTGATTTCTAACACCAGTAGCAACTCTTTGAAGTCTTATAGACTTTCTAAAGTCAAGCCAAATTTTCAGGATTGATTGGGTAGGTGGAGCTTTTAGGCCGCAGATGGCCTTTTATTGTCGCTTTTAATGAATTTATTTTTGAAATTACCATATCACTCATTAGAGGTAGGGGTGGCAATGGATTGAATCTGATCCAAGATCCACGTGATCCAAATCCAATCTGATTGGATTTGGATCGGTTTAAAATGAATTTGGATCGGATTTGGATATTGATGTGCGGATCTAAGACGGATTTGGAGCAGGTCTGGATCTATCATAATATCTAAATCAATATCCATATCCACTCATCTTTTAATTTAATTTTATTTTAAAAGTCTCTTAACAATTGTAGAATTATAATGATAATAAATTTTATTCATAGCATATTAGTGGTATTTACCATGCATTTAAACTCTTAAAACTTAAAGGTTAGTTTTGTAAATTTAAAAGTCAACCAGCCCCAAAGCATGTACATGCAATATTCAAATTGCAAGCTAAGTAATACAACTTGGTAATTTATTTTACTATATTGGCCAAATAATTTTTAAGAAATATAGTTATTCATATATTTAGTCAAATATGACCATAATAAAAATAATAAAATATTGAATATAAATCATATTTAATTTATATGTCATTATCTAATATTGTAAGAATGAGGGTGGGTGTGTGTGGATATTAGAATGATGAATGAGACAATAGAATATTAGATTGATCTTACTCGTGCATTTACTTTTGAAGAATATTTTATTATCTTTCTTATTTGTTGTTTTGGTGTAAAAATATAAACTACAATATTTATTATATTTTGAGATAAATTATATAATTTATTTGTTATCAAAACATTTTAGCCTTCAATCTTCATTCTAAAAAATTATTACTTTTTATTGCTGAGTTTTAGAATTCATGACGGATCTAGAGTATATTTGAATTTTAATTTTTTTTCGGATTTGGAACAGATATAGCTATTTATTTCTTTTTTAGATATGGTTATGGAGCAAAAAATATGGATTCATGACGGATCTGGACCAGATACGGATCTTGCTTTTTATTATGGATCTGGATCTGGAGCAGAATAGATCCAACCCATATATGCCCCGTTGCCATTCCTAATTTGAGGCATTGTTGGAGCAGCTAAGCATGCGAACACGTGTAAGTTACATTTATCATAATTGTCTATAAATGGTTAGTAGATTTAGACACTGTTCATCCCCGTATAGGATAAATAGTCCTGTAATGCTAGGATCTGGGGTTTACAAAACTCACAGATAAATCATGAACTCACTATAACTATATGAATAAACAATACATGCTTCATTATAAGAAGATTATTTTGATATCAAGAAAAAAAATTTTGAAATTAATTTTTTTATTACTATATAGTTTAAATTGTGAGGCAACACTTGTGAGTGTTTAAGAAATGAGTTACAAAAAGGGAATGTAGAAAACGCGTAGAAATGACATGATAAATTTTGTCGATTTTCAAATTTAAATCTAGAATTTTAATTTTTTTCGTATTTTATCATTTGTTAATGTATAAGATATACGTAACCTTGTGAATAGCAAAAAACCACGTGAAATACATGGTATATATTTTGTCAACTTTTAAATTTTAATTTTAAATATCAGTATTTCCTTTTATCCATTTTTTTATTACATATCCAAACCCTAATATTTGACTAGGGAAAGCAATAAACATTTAAATTAAGTGAAAAAAAAAAGTCGTTCACCCTCAGTGAGAGAGTTGAGTGACCTGTGTCTACATTGAGCCGTTGTCAGGTTCAACATAACGAAGAGAAGAGAGAAAATACAATATAATCAAAGGAATTGTTAGTTGTTAAGGCAATTGACAGTCAACGGTTTGACAAGGACAAATAGGTGGTGATTAGTGTTAAAAATTGTATGTTTATTAAGGGATAAAAATGTTATTTTGTTTTATTAATGTAATTTATATTTGTAATTGTGTAACATATTGTGAATTTCTAATTATTTTTCTAAATATTTGATTTTGTGTATTTTTGTGTGTTTATTAGGTAAAAATAATAATTTCATGCAATTTGAGGCTCCGAACAAATGCATGGATGTCAAATTTGGATTCTGGAAGTCCGAGAAATTATGTCATTGTCGAGCAGGATCCAAGACTTTTGTTGTATTTTTTTTACGTTTTTACCACGGTAAATGTGGTAATTGTAAAATTATAAGTTTTTATCATATTAGGTATGGTAATTGTTAGTGGAATGTGTTGGATGTGCTTGAGTGGATAAGTTAGGTTTATGTTTTATTAGTGGGATAAATGTAAGGTTAAGATGTAATTAGATTTTTAATATGTGTGGTGTAGATTTACCATGTATTAGTATAAATAGAGGGGGGGGGGGGTGAACACACCTCTCTACACCTTTTCTTCTCTTCTTTCCCCCCAAATTCTTCTTCTCATCTCTCTTTGTAATTTATTTTCAATCAATAAAATTAGTTTTATTTCAAATTTCAAATTCCATTTTTAATTATGTGTTTTTCAATTTTAGTAATTTCCTTTATAAAAAACATGTTTAGCTAAATATTAGTAGTTATGGGAAGGTGAAACTCTTAGGAAATAAATAAGATTTAATGAAATTCTATTTTTAATTTTATAAATTAAATTATTTTCTATTTAATTTTAAACATATTTTATATTATGAGATTTTGATTTATTGTAGACAAACAAGAGAGTTTGGCACAATAAATTCTTTTTATCTAAATATAAGGTATGGTAAAATGGTATTTTGACTTGTTGTAGACAAATTAAATTTTGGCACTATGAATACTTAAACCATTATAAAATTAAAGGGAAAATAATAATAATTTATATAATTAATCTTTTGGACAATAAATCTAAAAAAATGGCAAAAAGAATTTATTAAGTTTTATTTACTACTAAGAGTGAATTCACAACCCTAACTAATTCAATTTCATAGTTTTATTTCAATTAAGTTGTTTATATTTAAATTTTATTTTAAATTTTAGATAAAATAAAATAAATATTTTAAATCTTTTCTCTGTGGATTGACCTCGGACTCACCGAGATATATTATAACTAGATGTTCTTATACTTAAGAGTAAAACAAACACTTTTAAGTCATGTTAGATGGCTTTAGTTGAAAATGGGTTGGGCTTTACTCAAGCTGTTGAAAGCTAGAGAGAGAAAGGAATTATTTTAAAGGAAGCCAAAACGAGAAGGGCAGATATTGGATTGGAAGATCCAGACAAATCAGAAGAAGATGTGAACTATATGGTGGTGGATCCAAAAAATGGGCTAGTGGTGGGACCTGTATTCCAGGCCCACCGAGATCAATGAGTACCTTGAGTTAGAAATGTTGAGAATTGGGCTAGCCACGAACAGTTCCAATGTTAATTGAATTGGTCCGTAGTAGGAAACCCTCTTATATTTTCCTTATTGAAACATTATGTAGCAGAAGTAAATTAGAGAGTATTAAAGTGCAATTGGACTATGATGGGTTGTTTGTTGTTGAAAGAATGGTTTAAAGTGGTGGGCTCGCGCTTTTATGGAAGGAAACAAATTCCGTTAGGGGTCCGCCTACGTTACGTTTAATGTAACGTACGTTCAGCCTGGAAAATTTCGTAAAGCCCCTTATACTCTATGTTATTTATATTTTATTTATGAATATTATAAATTTTTTGAAATGTAAAATTTCATTTAACCCCTTATACTCAATTTTATTTTATTAAAACCCTAGAGTATGAATTCACCCCTATAATATTAAATTCTCAAAATAACCTCTATTTAGTTAAAAAATAAAATTATTGTTAAATGAATTATAATTATAATTATTATTTTATTATAATCATAAATATTTTTTAATAGATTATTGTTTTTATTAATAACAAGAATAAAAAGCATTATAATTAATTAATCTATTAACAATAATTAATAATATTTTTATTAAATTCTTAATAATAATGATCAATGATAATTAACATATTTGTGATTATAATATATTTATGATGACAATAATATTTTTTGAGTTGTTTGGGCAAGAGGGTCTCATGCGTGTGTGGACTTTTAGGCTGCCAGGAGAGCGGAGACTGGAAAAATACCTTGCGTTTAGATAGTGACTTGTGTGTGAGTAATAATAATTTTTATTATAAAATTAAGTTTTATACCAATTATTAAAAAAATCTAGATAATCATTAATTATTATTATTATTATGAATTTAATAAAAAATATTATTAATTATTGTTAATAGATTAATTAATTATAATACTTTTTATTCTTGTTATTAATAAAAATAATAATCTATTAAAAAATATTTATGATTATAATAAAATAATAATTATAATTATAATTATAATTCATTTAACAATAATTTTATTTTTTAATTAAATAGAGGTTATTTTGAGAATTTAATATTATAGGGGTGAATTCATACTCTAGGGTTTTAATAAAATAAAATTGAGTATAAGGGGTTAAATGAAATTTTACATTTCAAAAAATTTATAATATTCATAAATAAATATAAATAACATAGAGTATAAGGGGCTTTACGAAATTTTCCAGGCTGAACGTACGTAACGTAGGCGGACCCGTTAGTCTTCTCAAGTTTTCTTCTAATTTTATCGATGCTGAGGTTAAAGTGCCGGAGCTGGGGTAGTGGAGGTTGACTGGTTTTTACGGCTACACTGAGACTAGCCGGCGTTGGGAATCGTGGGATTTGCTCCGTTTTCTTTCTTCTTCATCCTCACTTCCATGGGTGTGTATAGGTGATTTTAACGATTTACTGGCAGCAAATGAGAAAAGGGGTAATATTGCGCAACCTAAATGGAAGCTGGTGGGATTTTAGAGCGCTATTGCAGATTGTAACTTGGTTGATCTTGGCACTGATAGGTATCAGTATACTTGGGAGAGGGCTAGGGGAACTGATAAATGGGTTGAAGAAAGAATGGACAGAGCCTTTACTTTTGAGGAGTGGTTCTAGCGGTTCAACAGAGCGAAAATATATAGCTTTGAATCTTTTTGTTCTGATCACCTTCCTATCCTTTTGGATCCTAATCCAATCCAACCTATGCTGAGACATACACGTTTTCGATTTGAAAATACTTGGTTGCGTGAGGTTGATTGTGGTGATGTTATTCGGGATAGCTGGCTCTCTTCTACTGGAAAAATCTATTCAGAATAAAATTATGGCGTGTGGGTTTGCTTTATTGGAGTAGGGAAGGCATTTAGCCTAAGATTTTTGTAAATGACTCCTAGAGTGTAAAAACTATATGGCTGATTTGCAGGGTCGTCGAGATAGCGAGGGTGTGGCTGAATTCACTAAGGCTAGAAATCGGTACAACGAGCTGCTGAATAGCCATGAGGCATTTTGGAAACAGCGGGCAAAGTCTCTTTGGCTAAAAGAAGGGGACCAGAATACTTGATACTTTCATGCGTTGGCCTCAGCGCGGCAAAAACAGAACTTTCATGCGTTAGCCTCAGCAATGTTCTATATAAGATTATTTTTAAAATGTTAGCTAACCGCATGAAATTAGTCCTTGATTTGATTATTTCAGATTCTCAAAGCGCCTTTATTCCAGGTCGAGCCATCACTGACAACGTAATCATTTCAGTTCAAATCATGCACTTTTTAAAGCGAAAGAGGCAAGGAAAAAATAGAGTAGCTGCTTTGAAAATTGATATGTCTTAGGCATATGACAGGATTGAGTGGAGCTTTCTTCAAGCTATGATGATCAAATTGGGGTTTGATGTGAAGTGGGTGGAGTTAATTATGCTCTGTGTTTCTACTGTCTAGTATAATGTACTCCGTGCAGGTAAGGTGATTGGGCCGATTATTCCTTGCAGAGGTCTTCGCCAAGGGGATCCACTATCCCCGTATTTATTTATCATTTGTGCAGAAGGTTTAAGCTCTTTAATTCGAAGGAAAGAAAGTTGCGAGAGGGGCTCCGACGGTGTCTCACGTGTTTTTTGCAGATCATAACTTCTTCTTTTTTCGAGCAAATATCAACGAAGCCTCCTTGATAAAGCACTTGCTGGTTGTGTATTGTCGAGCCTCTGGCCAAGTGGTTAACTTCAATAAGTCTTCAATTTCATTTAGTGCTAATGTGTTGGATGGTGTAATTCGGCAAGTATGTGATACTCTTATGGTTACTGACACCACCCGAATATAGCTGAAGATTTTACTAAAGACAGTGGCTCTTGATATGCCTAATTATGTTATGAGTATATACTTGTTGCCAAAAGAACTGTGTAGAGAATTAGAAGTGATGATGAACTCCTTCTGGTGGCGTAGCAATCACAGTGGACGGAAAGGGATTAATTGGGTTAAATGGGAATATTTGTGTAAACCTAAAGGATGTGGTGGCATTGGCTTTAAACAGTTGCATTCATTCAACATTGCGATGCTAGGAAAACAACTATGGAGATTACTAACATGTTCTGATTCTCTTATGGCCAAAATTCTCAAAGCTCGATACTATCCTCGAAATTCTGTTATTCAAGCATCTTTGGGTCACAACCCCAGCTCTGTGTGGCGTTCCATTTTGGCTACAAAGGTTGTGGTGAGGAAAGGGAGTAAAGTGCAAGTTGGCAGTGGACATACATTTTCTATCAGTAGGGATCCTTGGCTTCCAGATCTCACAGATGGATTTGTTTCTTTTAATCTTAATGAGAAGCTTGCTATAGAATTAGTCAGTAGTTTAATGTTGCCGAACCAACGAGTATGGGATTATGATGTGGTTTTGGACATTTTTAACTCAAGAGACAAAGCATTAATTCTGTAGATTCCTCTTAGTTCCCGTCGAGATGAAGATGTGTGGTATTGGTTGGCTGACTCTTGAGGTTGTTATTCGGTTCGCAGCTGTTATAAACTTTTAATTTCTACTACCCCTGATTCCTTTGCAGGTGTATGGTGAAAGCTGTGAAAATTAAATGTGCCGAATAAAGTTAAGAATTTCATCTGGAGAGCTGCGTCCAATGTGTTGCCTACTGCAACTAAATTGAATTCTAAAAGGGTGGATATTCCCTATACTTGTGTTGTATGTAATGCTCATGAGGAGACGGTTACACATGCTTTGATCGAGTGCAGCTTTGCTAAGTCTTGCTGGATCTCTTCCCCTGTGAGCTTTGTTGGCCATTGTTCTTCTTTCTTGGGGTGGCTGGAGCACATCTTTACGCGTTGTGATAATGATGAGTGCAATGTTGCTATAATGCTTTGTTGGAGAATTTGGATAAATCGCAATAACAGAGTATGGAATAACAAGACTTGCTCAGCTTATGAAGTGCTTTACTCAGCTGGGTAGCTACTTTATCAGTGGCAGGCAGCAAAGAAGCAACTATATGATGTGAATGATGATGTTCATGGGCTAGTTCATGGGGCATTAGGAGAAGCGTAAGTTTGGATGGGTTAAGTGCAATGTGGACGCGGTTGTTTTTGCTTCTCAGGGAAGGATTGGGTTTGGTTGTGTGCTTCACAATTTAGAAGCTTGTTTTTTCATAGCTAGGTGTGCTGGTATGGCATGAAGTTTTGGAGCACGGGAGGCAGAAGCACTTGGCATCCGTGAAGCTCTCAGTTGGATTAAAGGGATGCAGTTTCCTTGTGTTATTTTATAAATGAATTGTTTACAAGTGTTCTGAGCTTTGGCTGAGGAGTTTGCTGGTCCAAATGGGTTTTGATTAATTATCGAAGATTGTCGGGCTCTTGTCAAATCTATAAGAGAAGTGCAATTCTCTTTTGTGCATCGGTCTACGAACTTTGCTGCTTACTCTATTGCAAGAGCAGCAAGTTCTTTGTCAGATCCCCAGGAGTGGAATATCGTTCCACTTCTGTGGTTATTGAATAATCTGTAATTCCTTTTGTTTAATGAAAGTTCTTCCATTTAAAAAAAAAAAACTCACGCGGCTCTCTAATCATTTTTGTGTAATAGGACGGCTTCTGTAATTCATTGCAAATAATCCTACATCTTAGTTAAGTTTATTTTAATTTTAAGGAAAATTCTATATCTATATCTATATCTATATATATATATATAAAGTTGGGACTTGAGGAGGTGATGTGGCATCACCATTTCTCATCTTTGTATATTCTCTATTATCTAATAAATAGATAATTTTTTTTTTAGATTTGGCTTTTCATCTTCTCATAATTAATTTGATTGTTATTACACAATAACAATTATGTAAAGATTTTAATGAGGCATATTCTTTGTAATGAACATCCAAGGGGGAGTGTTATGAATTTATTAAAATAAATGTAGATGTTCATAACATATATCTCTTAGTTTCCTCACTATCTCTCATTAGCAACCTTTAGCTTCCCTATAACTCCCACTATCTCACAAAGAATTATGATCCATAATTTTTCGTTAATTTCATGGAGTGATTATGTAACTATAAAAGGAGAGCTCATCTTTTTGTTTTGTAGACTTACAATTGGAATGAATAAAATCACTCTATAATATATTCTCTCATTTTATTCTTTATCTTGCGTTGCTTCTTTATTTGTATTACTGGCTAATAGCTTTTTTATTTTTTATAAGACTGCCTCACCTTAAAAAAAATCGATTCATATTTTATCAGTTTCATCAAGTATAAAGTAAAAAAAATGATAATTATTTTTTCAAAGCCGCGTGAAGTGCAGTTCTATTTTTTAGTATATATTATATATAAGAGACATGTCATGGGAACTAAGTATTAGCACGTGACATCACGTGATTCTGCTTTCAGATGGTTCAAATTTCATCCTTTTCTACTTTTGTTTGGTAATTAATGCATGTAATTATATGTGTCATAGTATACACTTTATTTTATTGTATTTAATAGTTGGTGCTTGGCTAATGGCTTACTTTGAATTTGAGAGATAATGTAAGCATTGTAGATGTGGAAGTTGAAGGATGAAAAAGTGGCGATTTAGAAAGTGCTCATTACCATGAGAGTTTAAAACTTATTTTGTGATATGTAGTTGATTTTTAGATTATTTTTGGACTTTAGTATGTTGTTTATTGTCTATCGATTTATAAACTCAAGGTTATTGCTATAGTAGTGTTGTATTACTATTACATCATTTTTATTGAATAATGAATATATAGGATAAAACCATACAAAACTAAATTGATTTGGTTAGGTTTAGTTCATTTCCATAGCTTGGTTTGTATTTGGTTCACAAATTCATGAACCATTTGCTTTCAGTTTGGTTCGGTTCAGACTCTGAACTGAACCAAACCTAATAGTACCCACCTCTTACAAAACGATGGTCGTGGCCACCGCATCAAAACAAACCAAAAATTAAAAAAAAAGTTTAAAAAAGAGGCTAGTTTAGGATTGGGGATGGGCTGACGCGACCAGGTCTAGCCCTAATCAGTCAATAGTTGACCATTGGCTTTGACTTCGACCTAAATTTTTTAAAAAGTACTTTTAAGTGCAATTTTAAATTCAAATATTAGTACTTTTATATATTTTTTGAAATGAATTAATTGAAGCAGCATATCACCAATTTAACCTCTCTTGTGGAAAATTATTTCAGAATACGAACGGTTATATGTACATAATTTTATGTAAATATTGATTGTCCCGAGTGAAAGTCCATTTTTTTTGCATAATTGGTTGTGCATCTTTGGCAATAAACACGTGATCATTAATCAGTTTTATATATAGACAATAAATTAGCCCAAAAGAAGATTTTTTATTTGACATATTTTTATTGTTAGTGTTTAATTATTATACCAAGACATCATTTATAAGTTAATATATTGTCCAAAGATGAAATATTAATGGAGTGTCCAATATTTTGAGATGGCGTTTACTTTTATTTAATTTCCTTTTTTTATAGACTTATATGAGCTTATATTGTTTGTTTGTCGTTCTCTACTTTATTTGTGACTCTTGTTAATATTACTATCAACATCAATTTTATTCCTATGCTAAATTGCTCTAACTTTAAGTCATGGCAAGAGAACCTCTTGATATTTCTCGTAGCCATGGATCTCAACCTTGCGTTAAGGGTTGATTGTTTCCCATCTTTAACGGACGAAAGTATCCTTAATGACAAGAGGGATATAAAAAGGTGGGAGAAATCAAATCACATGTATATGATGATCATGAAAAAGTTATTTTGAAAGCATCCAGGAGCTCTATGCCTGTAAAGATAACTTTGGGTAAGCAGACATTGAAACGAGATTTATCAAGAATGAAGGGCTAAAATAAGTACATTATTAACAAGTTTAATTTCAATGAAGTATACAATCAACAACAATATCAAAGAGTACATCATAAGGATGTCTCATCTTTCTTCTAAAATGAGAGCACTTAAGCTTAAACTCTATGAGGACTTGATAGTGCATCTAGCTTTGATATCCTTACTGATACAGTTTAACCAGCTTAAGATGAGCTACAACTGTCAGAAAAAGATTTATTTTTGAATGAGGTCATATCACATTGTATCTAGAAAAAATATAGGTTGAAAAAAGATAAAATAGAAAGTGCCACCTGGTTTGGACCTCTTAGAACAATGACAAGGGCAGGAAAAAGAAAAAGAATAAGGAAGCTGCATATATAGCACCTCAAAACAAACAACGAGAGAAATTAAGAGATATGAAAGATATTGATAGTTTCTTATGTGGGACTAAAGGGCATAAGAAGAATCATTGAATATACTATGATGCATGTTGTGCTAAGAAGTGTATGCTATTTAGTTTGGTTTGTTCTAAGGTTAACTTAAATTCAGTGCCTAGACACACATGGCAGATAGATTCCAATGTAACTACTCACATTAGTATGTCTATGCAGGGTTGCCTGAGGTGCCAAAAACCATCTGGTGGTAAAAGATACATCTCTCTGGGAAATGACAAGATGGTTGAAGTTAAAGCAATTAGGCAAATTTAGATTATTATTAAATATTGGATCTTATTTGGATATTAATGAAACCTTTATAATACTATCTTTTAGACGGAACTTGATTTCTATTCGTACTTTGGACTTGATTTCTATTCCTACTTTGGACAAATCTAATTTTTCTTTTTTATTTGGGAATAGAAAATTTGCTTTATTTCATGATTCAAAATTGGTTAGTTCCGACTATTCGTGAGGTTATAATGATATTTATTTCATTGGTAAAATTTCTTCAATTCATGACTCCCTACAACCCAACACATTAGGCATAAAGAAAAAATTAATCAATGAGACTTGTCCTAGGCAAAATTCTCTACTCTTTAGATTTTATAGATTTTGATTTTTGTGTTGGCTATATAAAGGGGAAACATACCAATAAAAAGTGATTTGAATCCAGTAGGACTTCAAATGTCTTTAAACTCATACATATGGATATTTTTTAGCCTTTCCATGTAGCTTCTTTAAAGAGTAGACAATATTTTATGATGTCCATAAATTTTTTTTCTAGATATGGTTGCATATATCTCCTCTATGAAAAATCACATTCATTTGACTTGTTCAAAAAGTTTAAGGCTAAAGTTAAGAACTGACTTAGCAAAATCATCTAAAGAACTAAATTTAAAAATTCAAAACAATTTCTTTTGCTGGACAAATTTTGACATATATGGCCCAGCAAAATAAATTTTAACCACACACCAAATACAAACTTTGATTCCTGATTCAATCAAAAGAATGGAAATATTTATTCCTTTTATTGTTCATTTGAATACATTAACAAATATTTCATTTTTTGGTTTTCACGTCAAATTCACATAGTTATTTTTTATAGCACCCTTTCTACGATTTAGTAATATGGGTCATTAGAACCAAAAAAAAGCCTGACTGGGTACTGACCAGGCCAGGCCGTAGAAGTGGAAATAAAAAAAGACACGTTGAACAAAATTAAAAAGATTTTTGTTTCTTTATTGTTTTCTATTTTATCTCTTTCAAATGCTTTCTTTATTTTAAATTTCTAGAAATGATTGAAATGGAATTGCTAATAAAAGTTATATCTGTTTATATAATAAAATACAAAAGACAAAAAAAAAACTCTATAAGCTATATTTTCTACGAGCTATATAATCAATTTACTCTCTATATTCTCTTATACATTCTCTTCGTCAAATTTGACCATAATGGTGAATATTATAGCATATATGATAGTTCCCATAAACAAATCTAGGATCATTTGTGAAGTTCTTAGAGGAATGTTGTATCATCCTATAGTATACTATGGGTGTCATGTTATTAAATGATATTTAGTTTTAGTGGGAGTTTGTAATTTTAGATGCTCTCAAATTACATGACTCTCACTATAAGAAAACTAGCAATAGATGATTGCTACTTTATGAAAAAAATCATTTTATAACCTAAGTATGATAAAGTCATGATAGAATTTTTGTCTTATTAATGATGTACTTGTGATAAAATATTTATCCATCAATAGTTTATGATATGCATATGATAAAAATTAACTCAGTCACAAACATTGTAATAGAAATTTGATATTGACAATGTAACATTTTATTAAATGATTTTTTTTTAAAAAAATATAAAACGAAATGTTGTGTTTCAAGCAAATTTAAACAAAAACAAAAATCTTCAAGTCCTAAATTGAGACTCAACACTCTATACTCGTCGTCACTCTCACTCTAACACAGCATTTAAACCACAGCCTAAATACTCATGGTCACTCTCAATCAATTAGCCACTACCACTACCTAAACCTTAGTTGATGGACTATTTCCTACTCTTAGTTTTCTAAACACATCGATCACTACCACCATAGATCAAACGGAAAAACAATACCTAAGTCATAGACCTATTGATTGAACTCAAGCTAACTACCATAACTACCAATGGGGATGGCGACGCCACGTGAATTGGCCACCCCTTGAGGTCGTCATGCAAACCAAAGGATTGTAGCATTAAACCTTTAATTCCAGGTTTTGTTCTTTTTTTTTTTATCTAATTTTGTTTAAGGCCTCAAATGGTTGAGCGAAATTTTGTATTTTGGAGAGTTTTGTAGTGAGTGACTAACTGAATGACTGGTTGAGATGATGGGTTTGGTTAAGAAGTTACATTAGATGATAGAGATAAAGAGAAGTTTTTTTTTTTTCTAAATATGTGATTTGTAAATGTTGAATTTAATGGATCTAGAGATGGAGAAAGAAAGTTGAGACTGTGTAAGACAACTGATGAGGTTGTTCTATGTCTGTATTTGTGACTTTGTTTATGAGGAGGTGGGGGGCAAGATAGTTGCCACCCATGCTTCCTTATTTTTGTATAAATGTGGAAACTTACATAAAAAGAAAATGCAAAACAAAAGTAATCATCTATATTTCATCTTTTTATTTGACAAGCAAACTTTTGCCTGGGCAAGGCAAGAACAATAGTAAAGATTTGTGATTTGTTATTATCATAGCTTGAAATGAGGCTGTCTGGTTATACTTTTGATGGTTATAATTACATTTCATTACCTCACAAACCAACTTCTACTTTTTAGATTTTTCTTCTTGTTTATAGAGTTACCGTTTTTATTGTTTTATATTGTATTTCAATGATATGGATTTATATATTCATAAATGTTATCTTGATTTGTATCTTATGAACATGTTGCTTAGGCAAAGGTTATCTTTTTTTGCGAAAAAAGAAGATGTGGGGCAACCATGGTTTTCATTATGTTATAATAAAGTAATAATAGCATGTGCATGTGAGGCAATCAAGTTTGTCACATATGAAATATTAACTGTGTAACTCAAGAGTGGGGGTGAATTGGAATTTTAAAAATTAAGCTAAGAAAACCACACAACAATCCAATCTATTACCTTAATCAAATCAAAATAATAAATTCAATCAAGCACAATATTAAAAGAGTAAGGGAAGAGAAAACGAACACAAGAATTTTTACGTGGTTCGGCTATCCCCACCTACGTCCACGCCTCCAAGCTCACCCGGCTTGAGGATTTCACTAACCAAACCTCCTAAGGCTTCAAATGTTTACAATTGACTTCCAAGGTGTCAATGAACCTTTACAACAAGAGATTATATCCTCAATCTCTTCACCCCAAGTGTTTCTCATACTTGTACACTCACAATTTGATGAGAAATGATAAATACAACAATGAATCTCTCTTTAAGAGTAGATATACAAATTATACCTCAATGATGATTTAACAGATAATGATTTACGAAATGGAAGCTCAATATATGTTATGTGCACTTGTTTATGCTTGCTTGGATTACCAAAAATGAATTGGTTTTGAGTTTATATAGTTTGAGCTCAAAAACTAGCCGTTACAAACTGTCGTCCCGAAAACGGTTCACCGTTAACCATTAACGGTTAACCGTTTCGCTGGTCAAAAGTTACCGTCGGGCCAAATTTCAAATTACCCTTTCACCGTTAAATTCCAGAGACCTGCAAGATGAACACCAGTTATCCGTTTATAGTAAACGGTTAAGGATTTGCATGAATTGACTCTCTGGATGTTATTGGTTAACCGTTTGTGATAAGCGGTTCGCCGTTTGTTTCCAGTAACCTGCAAAACAAATTTGGTTTAACCGTTCTTACTAAACGGTTCAAGGTTAAAATAATCGGTTAACCGTTTTCAGTAAACGGTTCACCATTATGTTCCAGAATCATCATTTTAACAAAACTTGGCAGAACATGCTTTCTGAAAATTATCGGTTAGCCGTTTGCTACAGTGATTGCTACAGTGGAATTATTTTCTAAAATTATAGTTTGACCCCAAAACTTTATAAAATTATATTATGGCGCAAAACGTTATGAAAGTTTACAAATAGGTCTAATTTCTGAATTTCCAAATAATGCTTTGTTAATCTCAAAACTTTTTAAAATTATGATATAGCCCAAAATGCTATGACACTTTTCAAATAAGTCCTTCTCCAAAATTTCAAGCAATACTTGTTGATTTCAAAGTTTTCAAAACTCTTTCAATTAAATCATAGCTTGAAAAACAACCAATTTTATAAAATCATTTTTCCATTAAATACAAAACCTTTATAATGTAAAAGTAATGATTTATTTACAATATATATAAAAAATAATTTGAGCTTAAAAGATTAACCATTCTTAATCTTGTTTGTTATCATCAAAATCAACATTATGAAAACATATATGTTAACAACTCCTAAATATGTTTATATGAATTCTTTAAGCGAAGTAATTTGTTATTATCAATTGTTGATATGCTTTTTTGGAATTTTTGTTTCAGTTTTGGATTATTTTCTTCCATTTCTTCCAAATCCACGCTTTGCTGCTAAGTTCCAGGTTTTCTACGCTTTTTGTGCATGCAATTAATACCAAAGGATTTTAATTTTTTAATATGCATTTACAGACAATAACTTAGTAAATTAACCGAAATGCCTTTACGGTTTGTTTATGTTTATTGTTTTGGATATTTGAGTTAGTCATGTTTAAATGTTTTCTATTTGTTTTTGTATTGCACTGTTGATTGCTTTTTTAATATGCATGTATTGGCTAGTATGTGAGGCCGACATATTTTGATCTTTTTTTTTCCACGGGTGTCTAAGTCAATATTAATTTTTTTTTATTTTTTTTATGAATGAACAAATTAGAAAACTAAGAAATTCTCATTTCATGTTTTCCCTCTTTTATGTGTCAATGTCAACACTCATTGAAACAAAAATGGATAATTCTTGGATTGATTATAGTAGAATGTCACTTGAGTATGAAAAAGGGGTTGTCAAATTTGTGAGCTTTGCTATTGAAAATGTCAAAATTGCTAACCTCATTAGATGTTCGTGTTATAAATTTAAGAATTTAGCATTTTGCACACCTAAAATTGTAACCAAGCATCTGTATTGGCATGATTTAATACAGTCTTACAAAACTTGGAAGTGGCACGGGAAAGATGGCCATACCATGCCATCTTATAATGCAGATGATCCATTCGAGTCAATAGACTTCAACTATAGTAATACAATGGATATGGTCAATGACGCTTACAAGGATTGTGATGGACATCCTAAGGCGTTTAGAAAACTATTAGAACAAGCCGAGAAACTTGTGTTTCTAGGATTTACAAAATTCACTAAGCTACTTTGGTGAAGTTGTTCAATATAAAGGGTAAATTTGGGTGGTCTAATAGTAGTTTTGCTGCACTGTTCAGTTTTTTAAAAGAATTGTTCCTTAAAAAAATGAAATTCCAAAGTTTATGTATCAAGCTAAAAAAATAATTTCTCCTTTAGGCTTAGAGTATATGAAAGTACATGCTTGCTTAAATGACTATATAGAAAAAGTATAAAGGGTTCTCTGAATGTCTTACTTGTGGTTTGTCTATATGGAAGAAAAAGGATGGTAGTATTGACAAATATAGGTTAGGTATTCTGACGAAAGTTTTCTGGTACTTTCCTTCCATTCCTAGATTTAGGCGTATGTTTCACTCATCGCAAACCGCCAAGGATTTGACTCGGCATGAGGGTAGTTAGTAGATGAGAAATTGCCTACCTTTGTATCGAATCTTAGAATTCTCCATCTTGCCTTATCGGTTAATAGAATCGATCCACATAGCTCTTTTAGTAGTACATACAGTTGTTGGCCAATTGTTCTTACAACATGCAATCATCCACTGTGGCTATGTATGAAATGGAAGTTTATGATGCAGTCATTATTGATTTTTGGTCCTCGACAACCGGGCAATGACATTGATGAAATTATAATTACAAAAATTTAAGATGATATTTTTTAAATTAAATTATATTTATAATTAACATATTAGATTTGAAATTTATTTATTTTATTAAATTTAGGAGTATTTCTATAATTATATTTTTTAATTTTTTAAAATTATACAGAATAAAAATCATCTTTTAATTCATTTAGGGTAAAATGGTGATTTTCTAGTGTCTACGTAGTTTATTAATACAAACTTAAAAATAAAGGTGGTACAAAGAATATGTCAAAAGTTTGAGGTGGTTAGATGTACATATGACAAAAAAAGATGGTGTAGAAATAATATCCTTTATCTTTTACAAAAAATTCCGCTCACTGTAGGTTTTGACAATTACCAAATTCTCCTGCAATTCTAATTTAAAATCACAAATATTAAATTTTTTTAATAACACATAAAAGCATGAATTATATAATTCAAGTTATAATTTTATAACAATAGCTAAAAAAATCCTCATAGAATACTAAATTCTAGATTTTATCAATATAAATAAAAAAATTAAAATTGCAACATTAAAACAAATTTACAAACTATATTAATCTAACTCAAAATATTTCTATTGTAAACAAACTCATCATTATTAATATCAATGTCTTGCTCCATCTTTTAGTCAATATATAAGTATTATCAACAATATTAACAAGTAAATTTTATACAACTATCGTTAATAACTAATTAAACAAATAAAACAGCTTTAATATGTAATCAATAGGTTCAAATCATTAAAGCAAAACAAACAAAATCAATCAAATTAAAATAAAATATTAGTAATATTAAAATTGAAAATTATAAAATTTCTACCTATTAAAAGCTTATTCTATCTATTCTTAACACACACACACACACACATGTTGTAGTGAGATAGGTTAGATTTAGGAATTTAAAACTTTAGCTTACATAATTTTATGACTAAATTTTCTGATATAATTTTTATGATTAAATTTAAAATATAAATAATTAAAATAAAGAATGCAGGTTGGTGGATACACGTGCTAGTATTCAACATATTGTTTTCTCCACACAAAGCTCACATGCAACCCATAGTGGGTTTAAGTTTGAAATAATAAACTAGCCTGAAACTCGCAAAATTACTCGCAACGGGCTGGCTAGCAAGTAATTTTGTCATCTCTAAATATACCAGAGGAAATCACACCATTTATGCCATAAAAGTGGCTTAATTCTACTAATATGACAATTTCTCAAGGGAAAATTTTAAATATCCTCAAAAAGAGTATATTAATTTACTCTCCATTTTTTTACCTAGCCATCACTTTATCTAAAAATTACACGGCCTTTTATCTTATTCTTATGACACTTATACTCATACTCTATTTATACTTAACTATGGTCATGTAATTTTCTAGTTACTTGACTATTACCCAACAAGTAATTAGAAAATTACTCAACTGTTGCCTGATTTTTTCTTGACCAAAATCGAGCAATTTTTCAAATACTCTATATTTTTCAACTTGCAATGATCATGGCCAAATAATTATTCAGTTACTTGGCTATTACTTGATTTGTAGATGAATGTAGTTGGATATATTTTTAACTATCCGACCTTTACTCGACCATACTTGATGAATAATTTTTATATGGGCAATTAAAAACATAATATTAAGACCCATGAAATTGATTTTTTAAGAAACCAAAATAAATATTAGAAAAGTCTAACCTATATGATCACCTTCACTTTATTACATAGAAAAAAATAAACCCTAAACATTGAGAAAGTGAGTGGAAAATTTTGGACTCGAAATGAAAATTGTGTAACTTGAATTCACAAATGATGTTATTTCAGTCTTTGTGTAGGGAATTTGTCATAAAAGTGAATAAACGGATGGGAGGGCAGATAATTATAAATTAGGCACATTTGTAGTATATATAAACAATAAACACTTTAAGAACAACATTTCCAAACAACTCAGATGTGTAGTGATAATAAATCCTAGTTATGTATAGATACAAAACGTGAAAATTATTTCGTTGCACTTATTTTTGTTGAAGCAACTAATAACTCACTGTTATCTCTTTCTAGTAGTAATTAATCTCTACTTTACCTTCTAACTTATATTCTCCAATGTTAGATAAAACAAGGTGTTCAATAAAATGCACACTTGGTCGACATATAATGTCTCAATGAGCAGTCCTTCATCAAGCATTGCCATTGAGGGGAATGAGTTAATCAGTCTGTGATATGGCATGACCATTCAAATGATTGAGGACATGGTATATAACTCAACTGTTGATATCCTTAAGGATATAAGCTCAAACATGAACATATGATCACATACTATAGTGCATAAATTTCTCATTTATTAAAACATAATTTTAATTCAACTACAATTGATTGTTATTACAACAGTACTACTGTAATATTAGAGAATTAACTAATTAACAAAATCAACGGCATCCTTCCCCGGCCAATGGTAGGTATAGTAAATGTGAGCTTTACTATGCTTGTCGATTAGTCAGGGACTCTTTACTTGTAAGCAGTCAATCTTCACTATTAGGAGATGGTGCAGGATTAAAATGTGAAGCATTTAGATTAGAATTATTGACCAATACTAGTGATTGAAATAAACATGCTTTCATTGACAAGCAAAGCCAAAATGATGAAATCGAGACACTTTGACATTTTTGAATTTCAGATAAGGACAATGCAAGTTGCTAGTTCCTCCTAAGATTTCTCATTTCCCCTTCTTAATGATTAATTCTATTATTTGGAATATTCGAGGGATTAATAAGGCCCACACGATTTATAGGTTGCGAAAACAGATTCGAATGCATTGGGTATTACTAGTTTGTATTTTAGAGCCGTTTTAGGAAACAGATTAAATGGCTTCTACTAGGATTCATCTGAGGATGGAAAGCATCGTCTCTTCTTAGTCTTGGAAGGTTTTGGGTGTTCTTGTCTTCCCCATTTTTAGTGGAGGTGATTTAAAATGCGAGTCTGGTGATTTATGGCCAGATTAGTTATCCGTTTTTCCCCAATCTTGTTTTGATTTATAATGTCTATGTTAGTTATTCTATTCATGTGTGGGAGGATTTATAGGACGCTATTGTGGCATTTGCTGACACTCATAATAATCCTTTGATGGTTAAAAGCAATTTTAACATTCAGTCAGTGTTGGAGTTTTTTATGGTCATGTACAACCTTAGGCTACTTTGAATAGGGGTGTGCACGGTTCGGTTCGCTTCGAAATTAAGTAAAACCGATTTAAATCGGTTATTTTATAAAAAGAATGGAATAAGAACCGAACTCAATAAGAACCGAACTCAAACGGTTCTTTTCGGATCGGTTTGGTTCGGTTCGGTTCGATTTTTTCGGTTCTGGGCCTATTGGGCGTATTTTGAATTTTTAAATTTTTAGCCCATTGGGCCTCATGAATGTAATAATTTTTTTCAACAATTAATTTATCCTAATTTTATTACAAATATTAACAATAAATACAAAGTATTCAAAACACATTTTATCACTAATATCTTACTAACTATTAATAAGATACTCCCAAAATATGAAATATTAAAATTTCAAAATACATAACCAAACTCCAATACTCCATCTATATAAACATAATCATAATGTTATAAAGAGAAATAACACATGTTTATTTTGAATAAAATCATGTTTGATTTGAATAAATTTATTAACACATGTTTGATTTGAATAAAATAAAAAAATAATTCGATTTTTCAGTTCAGTTTTTCAGTTCAGCTAAGTGAACCGAATACCGAACTGACATTTTAATTTTTTTTACAAACGGTATATTTTGTTTTTTTTTTTAAAATAAAATCCGAACCAAATTAAAAAAAACTATCGTTTCGGTTCGATTTTTTTAAAATTACGAATTTTTTGCTCACCCCTAACTTTGAATGCATGTAACCTGGCTTTATTAGATTATGGTTCGGAGGATGTTTGCTTTATTGGCAAGTACTTTCTCTTGGACTAATAAGAATAATCGGACGCGCCTTAACAGGGTGGTGTGTAACGCGCTTTGGTCTAGTTTAGTTTTGGCTTTCGAAGTTTCTCAACTAAACACCACTGCTTCCGATCATTCTCTGTTGTTGTGGCCTGCAATAGGGAATCAGCCTGAAGATTGGCTAGGTTTAAGTTTATTCATGCTTAGCTTAAGTACTCTGGTTCTCTCGAAGTGGTTAGACGGTCTTAGTCTGCTCTAACGGTGGGTTATAGGATGTTGGCTTTTCAACAGAACCTTCTTTGCCTAAAGCTTTGCTTAAAAACTCAATAAAAATTGTTTTAGTAATGTTTTCCGATAGGTTAAAATGGCTGAAGAATATGTGGCACAGAAAAGAGGCAATATGAATTAGTGTTTGGTGAGTGTGAAAATCGGATGTCAATACTCTTTTTTTTCATGTGATGATCCAAACGAAGCATTAGTTGTTCTATGTTCATTGCATCCAGGATGCTTCTTTGTTGTCGCTTTCTGAGCCTTCTATAGTTGCTAATTATGTCGTACAATTTTTTCAAGGTTTTTAGCGGATGGTGGCAGCTGGTTTCAATTAACTTATTTTAGTTTTATTCTTTTTTTGTTACAAAGGAGGATGATCTACGCTTACGCAGAGTGCCTGACATAGAAGATGTTTGCCAAGTGGCTTTTTATTCACCCTAGCTAGAGCTGGCAAAATTTGACACGATCCGATTACCCGACACGAACACGACATAAATAAATGGGTATGGGTCGTTAAATTTAACACGATTATTAAATGGATCGGGTCCGGGTCAACACGATTTTTTTCCGTGTCGGGTTTGAGTTAAAATTCTTGACCCATTTACCCGATCAATGACCCGATTATATTTTCTATTTTAAAATAATTTACATATTCTTATAATTAAAACTCAAATAGTAGAGATGATTTTCTTTTTTTATTCTTTAAAAAGGTGAATATAAACACAGTGTTTTATTTATAAAATTTTACATACATTTAGAGCTTCAATAGTGTAAATGTGTAAAAATTAATAGACATATATATATATATATATAATTAAAACCTCAATAGTGTAAATGTGTAATATATTAGTAGATATATATATTTTATAATATCGATAAATTATGTATGTATGTATGTATGTATGTATGTATGTATTTATGTACATATGTATGTATGATAGTATGTAAATATTTTATTTAACTTTTGTTCAATATATAGATATTAAACGAGTTATTGGGTAACCCGATTATTTTTCCGTGTCGGGTTTGGGTCTCAATATTTTGACACGATTATTAAATGGGTCGGGTTTGGGTCGACCTAAATTTGACACGACATGAAGCTGACACGACACGAACACGACCCGATAACCCGTTTTGCCAGCTCTAACCCTAGCAATGCTCTCAGTCTTGATGGTTCTTGTAGCAAACTTTATTAGATGTATTGGGATATCATTGGGACTTATAAGACCGCTACGGTTTTGGATTATTTTATGCTATGCCTAGGGCCTTTAAAAGTGCTTTATTGGTTTTTTTTGCCTAAGAAAGACTCCCATGTTACTTGGGAAGATTTTTGGCACTACTTTATATTGTAATGTAAGTAATAAGGTACTAACTAAGTTGTTAGTTTTGAGATTTTTTGCTCTTCTTCCTCATCTTATATTGCCAAATTAGAATGAATTTTTTCTTGGTCTGGGGTTGTATGATATCGTCTTGTTAGTTTAGGGGCTAGTTTTTTATGTAAACCACCGTACTGAGGTAGTAATATAGTTTTTAAGCTGGATATGGCTAAGGCTTATAATAGGATGTCCTGTCCTTATTTCTTCAGATGCTCTAATGCTTTGGATTTTCTAATCGTTGAGTGTCTTTAATTAGACAAGTGATTTTATTATTAGTGTTGTTTTTATTTTAAAGATTAGACCACTTATAATCCCAGTATATTTTCTTGAGGTACACTATAATCGCTCCTATAAATATTTCCCTTTTGAGTTTTGTGGATGACTTTGTTATCCTCGTGAATGGGAGTTGATGTAGTCTTACGTGCCTTATGACCATTTTGCACCATTATGATGCTATTTTGATTCAGCTTATCAGTTGGGCCAAGAGCAGTTTTTTTGTAAGTGTTGGGCCTTAACTTCTCATTAGGCTATAGTTCAGTCTGTGGTTGGCTTTTAGTAACACTAGTTTCGTTTTACTTATCCGAGTTGCCCGATGTATGTGGATTGCATGAAGATTCAATATTTTGATAATATGGTTGTTCTCAAGTCAAGGATTGGATCTTAAAGTGCGAATCGACTACTTTCTTTTAGTGATAAATTTGTGCTTATTCAACACGTGCTTTCTCCCATGCCTTTTGATCTTTTCCATGTTCTTTGGCTGCCTCTTGCAGTTATCTCACTTCTCGATTAGTTTTTCACTAGATTCTTATGAGATACGAATTCTAGGTGACATATTCACTAGTGTAGATGGCCATTTGTTTGCTTTCCTTTGGTGGTTGGTGGT
The DNA here is from genome assembly GCA_029618585.1 of Citrus australasica. Taxonomy (NCBI): domain Eukaryota; kingdom Viridiplantae; phylum Streptophyta; class Magnoliopsida; order Sapindales; family Rutaceae; genus Citrus; species Citrus australasica. Next base: position 728,416 of record JARCIV010000015.1, read on the forward strand.
TTGGGGGTTCATTCTTTTTCTGATATAGTGATATAGTTGATGCTTGTGAGTTGAAGCTTTAGTGGTGGTTTCGAGATCAATATTCTGTTAATCCTAGCATCCAGGTATGGTTCGGCTCCGATATCCTACTTCTCCACTTTAAATATTTTTATGCTTTATTCGTTATAGTACTGAGCTTCATCTACATTAGCTAGTTAGATTTAGTGGTAATAGTTTTTTGTATGAATGTTGATTTAGCTTTATGTCTCTTTTCTTTTACAACTTTGCTGTTCATTCTATGGTACTTGTGTCCTATTTTTGGCATGATGTTGTTTAGGATAGGGCAAGCCTTTTATTAGTCTTCATTTTTTATATTGGCTAGATATGCTTCATTGGACTTTATTCAGGGCCGGCTTTACAGTTTGAGGGGTCTTAGGCGAAATTTTTTTATGAGACCTCTATTATTTTGTAATTTTAATACTCAAAGACATATAAAAAGGATCAAAATTTATTCTATCTCTAATTCTTAAATTTCAACAATAATAAAAAAATCAAAAATTTTAAAAATAAAACCTAAAAAATAGTCAAGAAGATTAATTTTTTTATTCCATTAAAACCGTTAAAAAACAAACAAACAAACAAATAAATAAAAACAATTTTATTTTCAAATATAATATTTAGAATGATAGAAAATAAAAATTTTAAAATGATGAGTTGATGTTCAAAAATAAAAATAGACTTAATATTTTAAGAAACTAATTATTTTAAATGAACCAATGAATATAATAATTTTATTTGTAGAGAAGAGAATAAGAAATTTTTTTCATTTACTAATTCTTGAGATTATGAGGTTTTTAATAGAAATTAAAAGAAATATTAAAAGTCAAATATGTTAATATTGAATAATTGAAAAGGAATGAAGGTTAAAGAATATTATTAATTATATTTCTCTAAAATTAAGGTTCCCAAATATAAATTTTTTATAAAAAATATTTTTTAATTATAGAATAATTAAGAATAGAGAGATATCTAATAAATTTTTTGATTTCTTAAACTACGTATTAAAAATATTTTATTAATTAAAGAATTATTAAAAAAATACTAAAAAAATGAGGCCTTCTTAAAATATGAGACCTTAGGCGACGGTCTTATTCGCCTATACCTAAAGCCACCCTGACTTTATCTAAGGATAGTGACATTTATCTATGCAGTCTACTTAGAAGATTGTTTGCGAATCTTGGACCTTGACTGAGGTGACATATCCTTTCAGTGTCTAGTTTTTCTTTTCATACGTGGGTTTTTTTGCCACGGATGACATTTATTGGGCATCTACATGGTTTCTCAGTGTCATTGCAGTTGGGTTGTTGAGATTATCAGGCATTCATTTTGGATTACCTATTGGTTAATAGATCTGGCAACAGTTTTTTTTTATAACTTCATTTTTTTCTTCTCCCCATGTTTTGCTTGTTCATTAGCGATGATGCGTCCATTCTTCTTAACATGTTTGAGTCCTCATTCCATGCTTCATTATATACAGATCTGGAGGGCTCAAAATGCTTTCAAGTTCAATTTTTTTGCCTTTCATACGGATGTTATTGCTTTTCAGGTGGATTCTGAAATTAGACTCGCTCGCTATGCTTTTAGCTTTAAGCCTTCTCAATTGAGGGGAGTTTTTTATACTTAGATTACGAATGGTTTGTAAATTATTTTGCCTCTTTATAAGCTGGTTTATTGGGTTTTTTAGTTGTAGCCACCGCATAAGAAGGTGAAGTTGAGTAAGGATACTTGTTCTCGAGGCAATCCTGGCATGTTTGTTGCTAGTAGTTTTATACCCGACCACTGAATAGTGATGTTAACTACTTTTGGTTCTTTGTCTGGACACCAACCTATTATGTTTGCTGAATTGATGGCTATTCTTGAGGGTTTGGATATTGCTACTCAATTTGGATTTTTTGTCTTAAGATGGAGTCTAATAAGCAACTATGGTTTCTTGGGTTATTTTTCATGGCTCCATACAATGGGATTTTGCTCATCTCCTTGGTAGGATTCGATCATAATCAGGCATGTCTTTCAGGAGGCTACATTTTTTTATTGTTGGAATAAGAAAACCTTTGGTCAAAATCATCACTTATAATGCAGGAACATTCATGTTGTATCACCAAGAATCAATTAATGAATTATGCGGAAGCGTACTTGAATCCATAATGTTGAATTGCTCTCTAAGAATATGTGGTTAGCCTTCCAGATCTACACGTTCTCCTAGAGAATCCCTTAAGTTTTTTATTGCTCTCTCTCTCTGATGATGGGATGTCAATAAAGAATAAAAAGATACGTGTGACCTGGGGACCATAACCACTTAAATAGACAATTTTTTCTGTTGCCATTAAGTATTCCTAATTTTGTCCATCATAGAATTAGAATATCATTTAATCTCTACACATTAAAAGCCCACACCCTATTAGATACATTAAAGCTCATAATACTGAAAACCTTAATAGATCACTTTTAATTGGGCTTAACCTTATATGACAGTTTACAATATATAATTATGAACATATAAACCCAATGTTGGATTAAGGATCCAATAATATTGGATTAAAAAATCTACCATTGCTAATTTCATGGCCAACTCGGCCTGTACTCATCATACTCGTCAACGTTTTCTTAGCATTATGAATCTTTCAAGTGGTTTCTATGGCATTCTTCAATTGGATGCTCTTTGGATCCCATATGTTCAACGTTGATTTCACCTTAATTGGCTTTTTTTAGGGAACTTTCCGCTATATTACTTGTTAATCATGCTTTTGTTAGGAGGTGTTGGTTTATATCCCCCTCTTTTTGTTTTTTTTTTAACTGATTTATATAACAAGTAGGTAAGAGCAGGCCTAAACCCCCAGCTTCTTGGTGGTTTTTCAAAAAAAAAATTAACTAGAATTAAAAGAGATGTGTAACCAAAATAGATATAAACTCCACAATAGAGTGTTCCATAAAATTAATATGTAGTTTTTTCTATTTTAATTTTTAGGGTTAAATTGGTAATTAAATTTTTCTTTTTTTTAGTATCCAAAAAAGGAAATATTATTGTAAGAGAGTAATATTATAAAACTAAGCAAAAAGGAATAAAAAGTGAGAGCAAATGTGTCAACAATTTAATGATAGAGATGTTTTAAGGTATTTTTAAAATTATAGGGACTAAATAAGAATTAACCTCAAAATATAAAGGACTAAATGAACTTTTAGCCTTTTTATATATTGATTTTAATAATTGTTTGGAATATGATTGCAGTTGCAACATACAACTAATTAATTTAAATTTTTTTAATTTAGTTCTTTTGATTAGTTAATTTATTCCATTTTTTCTCTGTAATTTATTTCAATCCTCAATCCATTTTTTGTACTATATAAACCTCCAATATGATTAGATATAATTTTAATAATGTACTTTCTATGAAGTGATTCTGATGCTTTTTTAAAAAAATTTAAAATTTCATCTCTAATTTTTTTCCTTGTTGGCAAGGATCACAAAAATGAATAATTTGATTTTCATTGAGTTTTAAAAAAGAATTACAATGTTGTTGTGGATTCCCCATCTTTTCATGTAAAAGAGTTGTTTCATGGCTTTTTCAGTTTTTTTGTTTTTCTTCACCATAGAGTTCGCTTCAGCACTTTGTCCTTCACAACTAAAGAATCGCGATAAAATTTCTATAGATCATTTTTTTTTATTAATGTCAGCAATAGAATGAATGATTTTAAGTAAAATTGAGAACTGTTATCACCTACAAAATTAACTTTTCACCTTCCTTGATTTCTTAGATCTTATGTGCAAGTCAACCACTTTTAATTTTTTTAGTTCCCATTAGTTATAGTTGTTCTATAATAAACATTTTGATATAGCTACACAACCTTTCTTTTTATTTTTTTAATTAAATCTATTTTGAAACTTTGATCTTTCCTACATGTTCAACCACTGTCTGTCACACTCTATTAGAATTAGGGGTGGGCAAATTATCCGACCCGACCCAACCCGATCCGAAAATTTTCGAGTTCGGATCGGATCAGGTGGTCAACAAAACCCGATCGGGTGAAATTGTCTCAACCCGATCGCCCGATCCGATCTGAAAACCAGATCGGGTTGAGACAATTTCACCATTTTTTTTAATACAGAAACAGAACTACAGCAGTCAGTCAGTCACGATGCGATACAGAAACAAAAGTCACAGTCTACAGATCACACTCTCAAAATACATAAACAGAAACAGAAATAGAATACAAAATACATAATATAGAATTTAATACATACGGAATACAGACGGATTTACAGTAAATTAACCGCAACAAAATTTACAGCTTACAAAACAAACACACACGCACAGTTCAGTAGTTCACAAATCACAAATCACTGAACTGAAACCCTCAAACCAGCACCCACTCACTCAAGCCGTCAAGCACATTAGCACAAGCAAAAGTAGCAGCAGCCAACCCACTACCCAGTAACCCACAGTCCCAAACAAACACACACGCACAGTTCACGGATCTAGCTTCAACCGGCCACCACACGCAGCCAGTAACCACTTCCGAGAACGACCCCAACCGAAGCCGAAGTTGATTCGCGAAGATCGTGACCCGATTTACAGATCTGCTGCAACCAAGCGCCAGCAAGCTGCCTCCGATCCAGTCGAGTCTCCACCATTGGCATTCACGGGTCACGGCTATTGAGTGTTGACATCCGGCCACCACACCCTCACGGTCACGGCTCCAGCCTCAAAACTGAAAAAGTCTCTTCAGTCTTCACTCTTTGACTCTGACTCTGAGCTCTGTTTTGGTCCTTTTGGAAGTGGAATTTGGATTTTGGAACTTGAAGACTTGAAGTGAAGTTGAACTGTTGAAGCCCGAAGCCCCGAACCGAATAAGCAAATCCGGCTTTTGAAGTTGTTTAAGACTTTAAGTGATGGTATATATCTAATATATAATTATCTATGCATTAATGAATAATGATTAATTATAATTGTTTTTTTTATATGTTATATGAGAAATGTTAATTGTAACTTTGTATGTTAATTATATATAATTATATATTGTTAAATTTTATCAATAAAATGAAAATAATTCGGCATTAATTTTCTGTTATTAATTAATAATTGATTTTTTGTATGAATAGTAATGTTAGATTAAAAATTAAAATTAAATATTATGTTACAATATAAATTATAATTATATATGTCATATGATATGTGTATTTGTAGTTTTGTACAATAGTTTCAACTTCAACAAAAAAAATAACCAATTTAATTGCAGTAGTTTTAACTTTTAAGTTTCAATTTCAATAAATAATTAATCAATTTAATTAATTGCCTGATAACCATTAATCAATAAGTAAATATTAAGTGGTTAAGTACATATAATGTGGGCATAATAAGAATTAAGAATGTAAGATACGGATATGTAATTAAAATATTTTATTATTTTGGCCAATGAATAATTAGATATTATAAATTAAATAATTACATTAATTTCTTGGTTTTCTTTTATGGAATATGCATCTTGAATTCTTGATCATTTAGAAACATTATGGTGGAAAATTGGAAATATCGATTTCAAAAAGTTTCATAAAATTAAATTAACAATAATTTGAATCAATTTGTAATACTAACTATTAAGTAGATTTTTTAATAGTCTTTTGTGTTTTAATTTATGAATTAATGATTAATAATTATTTATTTATATGTTTAGACGTCTGGACACTCAAGATCGAATTCAATGAGTGATGATGACAATCAAAGTGTTCAAATGGAAGGAACTCAAAAGGCAAAGCGGAAAAGACCAACGATGAAGAAAAGATCTGCGACGTGGAATCATTTTACTTTGCTTGAGGACAATCCAAACAAATGCAAGTGCAACTATTGTGGTAGACAATATCAATGTCATTCAAGGCGTGATGGGATTACAAATATGAGAAATCATATATTATCTTGCCTTGCATACAAGACATTCCGGGAACAACAAGAGGGGAGTCAACAAAACTTGACAACTGAGGGTGGGGAAGGAAATGCAAGTAATATGGTTTTGGCTAAAGGGTGGAGTCAAGACACTTGTAGAAGGGCAATCACCAAAATGATCATTATGGGTGAGTTGCCACTTAGTTTTGTGGATAACAAAGGGTTCAAGCATTTCTGTAGTGTAGCCATTCCACAGTTTGTTATGCCATCTCGGAGAACTGTTGGTAGGGATGTTATGGATTTATTTTTGGAAGAAAAGACAATGTTGAAGAGTTTGATTTGCAACAACAAACAGCGAGTGTCTCTTACCACTGATTTATGGACTTCTGTTCAAAACATGAGTTACATGGTGATCACAGCTCATTTTATTGATAATGATTGGTGTTTGAACAGAAGGATTATTAGTTTCAGTGTGATTGAAGATCATAGAGGGAAAACGATCGGTAAAAAGATTGTAGCTTGTTTACAAGATTGGGGGATAGAAAGGTTGTTTGCAATAACTGTTGATAATGCCAGTACAAATGATGTTGCTGTTAATTATGTGACTATGCAATTGCTTGCTTGGAGGAATGATGATGCAATCGTATTGGCGGGTCAGTATATGCATGTGCGTTGTTGTACACATATTTTGAACTTGATTGTTGTTTCGGGGTTGAATGAATTGCATGCTAGTGTTGCCGCAATCCGGAATGCTGTGAAGTATGTGAGATCCTCCACCACAAGGCTACAGACATTTAAACAGTGTGCTCAACAAGTGAAATGTCCAAATGGAACGGTTGTTTTGAATTGTCCTACTAGGTGAAATTCCACCTATTTAATGTTGATGACTGCGTTGAAGTTTCAAACAGCATTTGATAGAATGACAGAGGTGGATAAACCGTATGAGGCATACTTTCTCGAGAAAGAAAATAACGCTAAGAGGGTGGGCCCGCCTGGACCTGAGGATTGGGAGAGTGCAGGGCGAATTGTGAAGTTTTTGAAGGTATATTATGATGCCACTTTGTTATTTTCTGCTTCTTTGAGTGTGACTTCTAATCTTTGTTATGATACCATTGGCTTAATTGAGAGCTCATTGACTGCATTAGAGAGAAGTAGAGATCCTTTGGTGGTGGCTATGGCTTATCAAATGAGGGAAAAATTTGATAAATATTGGGAGTCTTCAGGGAAAATAAATAAAATGTTAATTGTTGCCTCTATTCTTGATCCACGAGCTAAAATGGATTTTGCCAAACATATTTTTGAGATCATTTTTGCCAATGATGGTTGGAGAGTTGAAGAAATGACCAAAGCGGTGAAAGATTTGTTGAATGAGCTTTATGATGCATATAGTGCAATGTGTTCTGGTTCCACACCATCGATGTGTAGTGAGAGTGTTCCTAGCGGCAGCTATGGTAGTACAAGTTATTCTCCTTATTTTACAACTGAGGTTGGTTTGTCGGAGGGTCCTAGTGGTGATGGTGATGACATTTTTCGAGTTTCTCGCCCTTTCTTTGGGTATGCTCAGAAAGTGTTTGTTCAGAATGAGGGCAAGAGAGCAGTATCTGAGGTGGAACGTTATTTGAGTGACCCAGTTGAAGATCCAAGCAATCTTAAGCTCAATGGTTTGCTTTGGTGGAAGGTTAATGGATCGAAGTATCCGATATTAGAGAAAATTGCAAGGGATGTCCTTGCTGTTCTTGTTTCTACAGTGGCATCTGAATCTGCCTTTAGCACAGGGCGTCGCGTCATTGACGAATATTAGAGTTCTTTGACCCCTTGTATGGTTGAGGCATTGATATGTACCGAAAATTGGTTACAAGCTAAACTTTTCGCTAATCCTGTCTATAACCTTCAGGAAGATATTAAAGAGCAGATATTCCATATGGAGCTACAAGAAGGTAATATTTCTCTCATACTTTATAAAGTTAAGATGTATTATAACTTTATAAATAGCATCTACATGTACTTAAGTTACTTACTAATTTCTTTTTTTTTGACATTTTAAAGAGTTTGTAAGATCACAAGCTTCAACGGTGGAAACAGTGAGCGCTGATATGGGTGTTATGGATATTTGAAAGGCAATTCTTAATATATATTATTATTTATAATTTCATATTATATGTTTAGGTTGTAATTTACACTATAATAATAGACAATAGTTGTTATAGTTTTAATTTTTAAGTTTTAATTCAAATTGTAATATTATAATTATTTCATTTATTTTAGACACATTGAAATTGCTGGAATGGTATTACTTAGGAATTAGGATTATTATTAAATTTGCTTGGTGATGAATGCCATGAAATAAGCCACAATTTACTTAATTTTTTTTTCTTATATTTAATCAAGTATACATATGAATTGGGCATATGTGTTTATATTTAATGTCCCTTTATTTGTAATGCGGCTTAAAGAAAGTAGTTAAACGGTTATCAACTTATCATATATTATTTTTTCAATTTTTCCCTAGGGGATATATGCTTCAATTCTTCAACTTGGAGTAGAAGAAATTGAAGTTAAAAGTTGTCAAAGTGCTTGCGAGGAACGGTGGAGCCGTGGAGGAACCGAGGAAGTTGATCTAGATTTACATTTAAACTTTGTTGTGTTTTGGATTTTGGAACTTTGTCATTTGTGTTTTGGAAAATGGAAACTATTTAATTATGTTTAATTTTGTGTTCTAAAGATTAATGTTTAGATTTTAGAATTGGACATTGCGCTTTGGATGGAGACTATTAAATTTAAACTTTGTGTTAATTTTAATTTTATGCTTTGTGTTCATTTTTAATTTTGAATCATTTGAATTTAATTCTATAGTAGTTTTCTTTTTTTTTTTTGGTTGAAATGAATGGATGGATGAATGAGGGAGGACAAGGAAGGTGGGAGAGAAATGTCTTAGTGAGCAAGGTGACAAGAGTGGAAAAGAAACCAATTGAAAAAATCTGAGAAAAAACGAAGACTAGAATCCAGCGTAGATTATTTGGAATTTTGGATACCATGCATATATTATTTTTTCTCACCTGAAGTTAGAAATTTACGGATCAATGACTTTTTATTTTTTATTTTATATGATAGCTTGCAATTCCTGTATGCAATAACGGCTTCTTCAATTATCTTAAACCGGCAGATGGATATGTAACATAAATGAAAAATATATATTATTTATCATAATGTTGAGGTGACACATGCTTGAACTGATTGAAATTCAACATATTCATCATGTCCATATATAATGATACATTGATAATTAAGAGTTTGCCAATAGCTTTATTCCACGGAATTAATTAATGTAACAGTTTGCATTGAAATATATGTGGGGAAAGATGATGATGCTTTGTTAATTTAGTGTCCAAGTTTCTCATTTTACGACAACAAACGAGCGATACTATAGCTCCACTTGCTGGTTTTATGCACATGTTACTTGGTTGCTCGTGTTTGAAGAAAATATTATTTCTTTCTGTATCATAGATGGTATTGTTTCGTCAACTCATGGTGTTCTCATTCTAATCTCTTAAACAAGATTCATGTTAATTAATTGATTAATTATTCCTCCTAACCAATACAAAAATGAACAATTTTTTTTTACCCGAATTGATCCGAATAACCCGAATTTAACCCGAACCCGAATTAACCCGAATCCGATCCGATTACACCCGACCCGAATTAACCCGAATTCATCCGAATAACCCGAATTTAATCCGAACCCGAATTAACCCGCATCCGATCCGATCCGAACTCCACCCGACTTTTTAACCCGATATGATCCGATCCGATCCGAATTAAATTCGGATCGGATCGGATCTGGTTATAAGTTCGGATGGAGTTCGGATCGATTTTTATCCAACCCGACCAACCTGAAACCCGATCGGGTTGATCCGAACCCGACCCGAACTCGATTTTGCCCACCCCTAATTAGAATTATTAAGCCATTTAGATGGAGAGAAAATGAAGAGAAAATAAATAAGAAGAAATCTAGATTAATTTGGAAATCTTATTAAATATGAATCTAGCTTATAAATTGAATTGATAACAACTCTATTTATAGATGCTTACAGTTGCAACTAGTTTCAATATAATAACAGAATCTGAACAAATTCAATCTTTCTAGCAAATTACAAATTACATGCTATTATTTAGTTACACTAAATACTCTAAACTACATCAGATACTGTAAGCTAGTTACTCTTATTCTTACCATTTGTACACCCGAAAATCATCATCATTTGATTAGTCTTCTTCAATTTGTTTAACAACTGCATTAAGCTTGTAAAACCAGCATATCATAATATCTCAACATCCCCAACAAGGTTAAGCTTGGTGCATATGTGATGAAAAGGATGATAAGATAAAGTCTTAGTAAGAATGTCAGCTATTTTGACTAAGCTCGGAACATAGCACGCCCGAAGACTCTGATTAGCAACTTTTTTCCCTTAGAAAATGAACATTAAGATCAATATGCTCAGTGCATGATGAAACTTAGGATTGCTGGATAAAGCAATTGCACTTTGGTTGTCGCCGTAAAGAATAAGGGTTGAAGTAAGGGAAATACCAAGTTCAGTTAGTAAGGATTTGATCGATAAAACCTCAAAAGTAGCCATTGCTAGGGTGTTGTACTCTTATTTAGTACTGGTCCTAGAGACCATTGCTTGCTTCTTAGAACACCATGAAACCAGATTGGGACCAAAGAAAACACAATATCCAACTATAGACCTTGTTGTCATCTCTGTACCCAATCTGTATCACTAAAGCAATCAATGTGCAATATACTATAATTATAGAATTGTAAGTCCATATGTAAAACATCCCTTAGATATATAAGGATTCTTTTACATGTCTGTAAATGATTGATGGTTGGAGCAACTAAGAACTTAATTTATTCACTAAAAACCTACTTCGGCCTAGTTAACATTGCACATTGCTTTTACACAAAGTAACAAAATCAAAAGGCATAGCATTAGTTTTTGTGAAAGGAATACTTCCGGTCATAGAAGTTGAGGGAGTACAAATAGTGCTTTTACACAAAGCAACATAATCTTGTATTTGGTCTGTGAAAAATAGAGACCAAACTTGTTTTTAGCAACTTGAATTCCAAAGAAGTTGTTAAAATCTCCAAGGTCTTTGAGAGCAAAAGTTGACTTAACTTGAGAGATAAGCTACTTTATCAAATGTGAACTTGAGCTTGTCACAATGATATCATCTATATACGCAAAACAAGCAAGAGATGACCATGAAACCTTATAAAAGAAATATCTAACTTTGAGTTTTCAAAGCATGTAGAAGTGTCAAGATTTGTTTGAGCCTGTCAAACCAAACTTTGGGGGCCTATTAAAGGCCATACAATGCCTCTCGAAACTTGCATACATGATTAGACATAGATTGATTCATAAAGTTCTCTTGCTGATGCATATAAACTTCTTCTGTTAGATAACCATTAAGAAAAACATTGTTAATGTCAACTAGCATTAGGGGCCATTGATTCATAATAGCTAAGCTAAAAATGACTTATTATGGAGGCCTTAACAACTGGACTAAAATCTTATTATAGTCAATTCCTTAAGTTTGATAGAATTTTTTTTGCTACTAGTCTAGCCTTATACCTAGGAACATCGCCATTAGGGTCATATTTGATTATGAAAACCCACTTGTTGCCAATTACTTTAATAGAGTGCGTATGTTGAACTAGGGTTCAAGTGTGATTGTCCAGCAATGCTTGAAATTCTATTTTCATGGCTTGAAACCATTGAGGATCAGCCAAGGCTTCTGAAATTGAATAAGGTTCAGTTTATTTGGGTGAACAAATTGTTATATGGTGTTAGGGATTGAGTTGGTATTTCAAATTATCAAAATCCCACATTGTTTAGATAAGAGAGCTTTAGTTAGTTTATCTATAAAAACCAAATATGGTATAGTAATAAGCTCATAAAGAGGAGGCTCCTGCGCACAAAACCAAACCCAAAAGAGGACCTCATTCTGGCAATCTATTAATTAAGCCCTCGCGCCCAATAACTCTGATATAGGGGGACCCCCCTGCAAAGTGCCATGTATGTGCACGGGCTTGGCCACTTTTTATGGCTTTATCGTTTACTTTAATTATTTTTAATTTGAATTATATTGAGAATTTGATTCCTAATCAAATTAGGATTTATTTTAATTCCTTGTATAATTATAATTCGTATTTACAAGGGCTAGAGAGTATCTATATAAAAAGCCAATTGCACAATACAATTGTTATCTTAAAAATTGATTCGCTCTCTTTTCTGTGTTGTTTTTTATCTTCTTTGTCGTTATCAGTTTTGTTGTTTTAAACTATGGTGTTGAATGCAGGTTCGCAATAGGAGTTATTGTATCCTAGAGATCAAACCGCCTTTGTTCGTCCTTCTTGCACCGAGATATTGTATCTTAAGGCGCAGAATTTGGTATTAAGGACAGTGCTCACGCACGCCTTGATTGTCTCGTTGAATCTGTCCAATTTTTACTGGTTTACGATCATTGTTTTTCTAACAATCTTCAAATCAATTCATGAGTGATCTTCCACCCCCATCGGTTGTTGCTGATCTTCGATCTTCATTGATTGCTGGACTTCCTACCCTTACAGCCTCTACACTACTTGATCTTTCTGCTTTTGTCGTTATCGATACCCAAAGCTTGTTAAATACCACAATTATCTTTCTACTTATGACTGTAAAATTGATCACCATTTGCTGCAACAAAGCTAACTTGTGTTAGTACATGATACCCTTTAAGTATGTAGTCACCATGAATAATTGAAGAAACAACTCTAGTATCAATTAATGCAGTGAGAGCAATCTACTTACTGTCTGATAGTTGGAGGATGACCTTAACATATGGTTTGAATGTTGGTGCCGACCGAATTATGAGATCAATACTATTCTTCAAAGAATATAAGGAATTTTTCATCATCTGAAGATTCTTCTAACTTATCTGATTCAATTATTGCATCAAACTCTTAAGATTGCAAGTCAATTGCGAGTAATGCCTGATTAGGATCGTCAGACCATGTGTAGTAGTCATCATCAAATTCTTGATCTTCAATTAACTGGAGTAATTTAGTTGGGATCCGCTTCTTGGATTTGTTTGCTTTGCATAATATCCTTTTTTTCCACAAATAAAACACTTGTCTAACTTTCTTTGGAACTTCCGTCTTTTCACAAAGCGGTACTTCTTGCTTTTATTTAGTTTCTAGGCCTTCTTTTTCTTGTTGTGGATCTTTTTAGAATAAGAACATGAGTTGCCTCAGTTAGGGCATCCAAATTTGTTGGGTTTGTCATTGCAATATTTGGATAGAGAGATTTTCTCTATCTGCTTCATGTGCTTCTTGAGATCTTGGTTCCTGCAATGATTCTGGATCAGTTCAGTAGCCATTTGATACGGTTATGCCAATCCAAAGTTTGTTAAATCTGTAATAGCTTCAACTTTGAACTTGGTTTCAAGTATTTCTGCTACTGGTCCTGACATGTTGAGGAAAAATGTTCAATGAATTGTGTATGTGGGCTTTTGGAAGAGAAAGTAAAGTCTTTTTTACTCCATGTAATACTCTCCAAGCTATTAGACATCACAACACTTATTCTGAAGGAATTGTTTTTCCATCAGTTGTACTTTTCTTGCTCTAATACTCATGAAATCCAGTGTAAGATTATTTAGGACAGCACCACAAGGATCATCTTGACTCAACATATGTTCTCTTTGGGCTAGCGTTAAAATTTTGGACCACCATCTTCTCAAAAATCTAGTAAAACACGTTATTAGTCTCTGCATGGCAGCTTATTTAGATAGTTATGGTGTCCGTTGGCATTCTCCTTCATATCAAGCCATCATTTGTAGGCTTGATAATATCAATATTCCAGAAAGTTTTGCCTATAGAAGCGTGTGAGACTTGCACTCGTGTTTTCCATTCTTGGCCTTATTCCTCTTGTATGCCCTATGGCTGTTCTTGCTAAGGCTTTCTTTCTTGAGGGTTTGCTGATGAAGTTACTCCTGAGTGTTGGCCTGCTTTAAATATAGATGGCCGGGAGAATCTCCTCCTTGTGTCTACATATGTTGGATTAGCAAGGAAATAGGGTCTTCCTTCCATCATGATTGGTCTTCTAGAGGAATGAGAGAATTCAATTGTTCGGCTAGATCTAAATGAACGATCTGAATATTCAGTTTCCTATTTTGTAGCCATAACTGGCCGTGATTGTACTTGTGGCATCTTACAGCTTTCTCCAAAATGCTTTGATGTTGTTATCAATGGAGCTCTCTTCCCATACATGAGCTGGTTTGGAAGGCTTGTCGTTTTTCCAGGACTTTTCTTTTTGTTGTTACCTTTTATAGTACTCTTGATAGCATCGTAAAGTCCTCATTCTGTCTTTATCATTGTCTGCTCATGTCTTTGCAAACATTGTTATCTTTATGGGTTGGTTATGCCATTCTGATAGTTGTTTTCTTGTGAATCTCTAGGCTTTTTTAGTCTTCTTGATTTGCTTTTGTATCTCTTGTACTTGGATTGCCAGTTACTATTGTTGAGCAATAATTTCTTCTAATATTTTATTTTGTTCTGAAGCATTGATATTGCTCCAATTAATAGCCTTTTTTATGGGTTTGAATTCTGTTGGATCTGCTTTCTGGATTATCCATTTGACTGCAGCATAATCATCAGATATTCTCCTTAAAGACTCTTCTCTTGTTTCTGGAACATTGATTACACCAATAAATCTGGATGAACAGGATCTCCGTGGCATGTGCGAGTAGGACATCAGATGCCGTCATTCAATATGGTATCTTTTACATGGATATACTGGCTTGGCTTCCTTAGGAAAGGAAACTGATATTCTACCATCTTTTAGCCTGTCTACGTTTGGCGTTTCATGGACTTGCAAGGGCTTATTGTTATGCTTATATTCATTTATCCATTGTGGCATGCTCAATTGGTTTTGTTTGAAAGTTTTGGGTTGAATGATTCTTCCTTCTCCAGTAGTAAATCTGGCGATAGGAATGTTATTATGGCTCATAGAAAACATGTGGGTTTGGACTTTATAGGTCGTCGTATGGTAAACTACAAGGGCTAATTCATCTTATTTCATGGTTAATGTATTTATTTGGACTAAGACTTTTATGATTTATAGGAGATTGGTTTGTGTAGGACTAGGGTAAAGTTTGGTTCTACCCGGACAACTACATGCCCTTGATTGAGTCCCACCCCAACTGTTGAAAACAAAGCTTTTTCAAAAGTTTGCCATCTTATGTCAAGAATGGTAAGAAAACAAGTGACTCATAGACTTGCAAGGGCTTATTGTTTTGTTCATATTCATTTATCCATTGTGGTGGGAAGCTTAAGGGCATCATCAATCTATATCAGAAAAAATTCTAATATAGGTTTGTACACTTCATCCCTTTTATGTTGAAATTTTGATGGAGCATTCTTTAGTCCAAATGACATTTTTTTTCTTCACTTATAACTCTTCAAGAGAAGACCTACTACTTGGAATAGACTTCTTGAGTCTCATTGCTCCATTCACTTTCTATCCATAAGGATTTGGTTATACACTTACTAGTCCCGTCGATCAACAACCCCATTCTTTTATGATTCCATGGGTTGAGAAACGATCCAGTTTTGAAAGGGATGATAGGAGGAAAATCTAAAAATCTTTAGTCCAAAAGTTTGAAATCCAGCACAAAGAACTCTTACAGTGTTATGCAGACATTCCGTATAAGCTATGGTCTAAAGAAAAATATTTTGTCTCACTCCCATATAAGGAAGGATGGACTATGCCTCATCAGACAGCCTCTCTTCGAGAGATGCCTCATGACGGTCTGGCCATTCTTCTCCAGACTGTGCCCACCATACTAAGTCTTCTTCTGGTTATTTTCATCAATAACATGATAGAAGTCTAAATTAGGTTGGAAATATATACATATATATATCAACTTCCCTTTGCATCAATAGCAAGGATTAACTCTATATAGAGTTACATCACTTCACTTAATTGTTTATACTTATTTTTTTTATCATTTAAAAATAATAATGATATATTAATACAAAATGTGTATCTTAGTTAATGTGGTATTATCTAATAAGCTCAAGTAATAATTAATTATAAGATTTGTCATTTTCAATTTCAAAAGTTAATTTCTGTTGGTGTCACGTAAGTTTGGATATAAAATTTATATCTCTAAAGTATATCAACATTACTCTAGTGAAAAATATGAACAAATAAATAAATAGACAAAATAGACAGTACGTGGTAATTTAGACTTTTCGTATAAATTTAGGCTACATTTCAGATTTTCATTCCGATTCAAATTTTATGTCCAAAAGCAACCAAAGCCAGAACGAGATAGCATTCGTTCACAAAAGAAAAACAAACATGTCGGGGTTGACTGTAGCGAGGCTCCAACTCTTTCATTATCCGTCTTCCACCGTTAGAACCACCGTTATTTCATCAAAACTCCATCACTCTTTCCCCTCGTCCACTCGCTATCGTCCACGTACCCTCCACAATTTCAGCACAAGCGGGATTGCGCAAAGTTCTTCTTCTTCTTCGATAGTTGGGGATCTTCTTGACTATCTCAACGAATCTTGGACTCCATTCCACGCTACCGGTGTGTTGCACTAAAACGCTGTCGTTTTTTCGTCAATCTAACTGAATTTTAATGATGTCTTTGTAATTTATTTGATTTGTTTCCTTTTGCAGCTGAAGCGAAACGATTGCTAATCGATGCCGGATTTGAATTGTTGAATGAGAATGATGAGTGGGAGCTTAAGCCTGGTGGAAGATACTTCTTTACTAGGAACATGTCTTGTTTGGTTGCTTTCGCTGTTGGACAAAAGTAATTAAGATGCTTTAAAGTGTTTTTTATGTGAAAGCTCTGAAAGTGCTTCCTTGAAAAGTGCTTTCTAACTAGCATTTAGAATGATTACGTTATCCATTGTGTCTCCAGAAAGTACTCCTCCATGTGATATATTTTTTATTTTGATTAAGCACTTCTTTTTTGTGATATAGCTCGCGAGAGATGCTATCTTCAAAAGCGCTTTCTAATGCTTTTACGTAAACTGCTTTCAAGTTTTTTTTTATAGGACATGTTTTGAAGTGATTTATACCAAAGCACTCCCAAACACACTTTGAATCTGTTTTTCACTGTGGGTAAGTGTTTATATGTTTTAATGGTACTTTCTCTTCTTTTGTGCAGGTATAGTGTCGGTAATGGTTTTCACATTATTGCGGCACACACTGATAGCCCGTGTCTCAAACTTAAACCAAAGTCTGCGTCATCAAAATCTGGTTATTTGATGGTGAATGTACAGACTTATGGAGGTGGTTTATGGCATACATGGTTTGATAGGGACTTAACTGTTGCAGGAAGGGTTATAGTGAGAGGTAGTGATGGTTCGTTTTTGCACAAGCTTGTCAAAGTTAAAAGACCTTTACTAAGAGTACCCACATTGGCTATTCATCTTGACCGGTGAGTTGCTGCTCCCTAATCTTCATAGAAACTACACTTTGAGCATTACATGTTGATTTCAATTGATATCTCTGTTTTTCAGTTGGCTGCGATTAATTCTTTTAACAGTTTGTTGCTGCTTCCTTATTTTTCATAGAAATTATATTTTGAGCATTATATATTGATTTCAATTTATATGTATCAATGAGTTGGTTGGCTGCAATCAATTCTTTAAGATTCATTCAATGTACAATATATAAAAATAATAGAGAGAATGAATTTTTCTGTTGATAGTTGTGTTATAGTTGTTGTGACCATTTCCTCGACCTTGGTTGGCTGCAATCAATTGTTTAAGATTAATTTTATATAAAATGAACAAAATATAAAATAATAAGATTTTCTATCCATAGAGGATGGTTAAGTTTCTTCTGTTCAGCAGTGAGGAAGATACAAAATAGTAAAGAAGTGAAGAGAATGATCAAATTACTGGGTGAACTTGGTTTTGGAAGTTTGAGACATCTTGTCAGGAGTTGGTGAAATGACTTACCAACTCATGTTCAAATTTACTACTTTTCTGTTGTGCCATATTCTATCATTGTAGTTCAGAACTTGATTCATTAAATGGCTTTTTGTTTGTAAATGGAGTTTATGTTAGGCTTGCCCATGATCTTAAACAACTTTGGATCTGTTTCGGTATTAGAACCTAGGTAGCTTCTAGAGGAGCTACAGGGAGTGTTTATTCTTTGATCAATACTCCTGTTGGATTTACTATTGGGATTTTATAATGCATTTGTAGTTTAATATTTTTATAATTGGCGATTCTGCTATTGGTGTTGGTACAGCACTACAACTTCATGATATCCAGTGAAAGTTTTTTGCTTTCATCTCATGGACTGGTATTCATACCCTTGTTTATGTAAGTAAGTTGTTTCTATTTTGGTTGTTTAGCACAGTACTGTGAACAAGGATGGATTCAAACCAAATCTGGAGACTCAGCTAATCCCACTACTTGCAACCAAATCAGAGGAAACATCTGTAGAGCCAAAAGAGAAAAGCAGTACATCATCTTCTAAAGTTACTCACCATCCACAGCTTATGCAGGTATCCTTTTAAATGTTTTACTGTCATATAGGAAGTAAAGTGAGTAATAATGATAAGATAGTGGAGGATAGATCTTTAGGTGGTTGAAATTGAGCTTTCCCTTTCAGTTTTACTTTTTTGGTGCATCTATGATAGGAAACAGAGGCAGCTAATGGTGATAAGTTATAGTTGAAACTTTTTTGACAAAACTATTGACTTTTTAGTAATTTAATATCCTATGGTATCTAAAATGCAATCATGAAGATTCTTCAGAAAAAATTAAGATGGATTTATTTTTTGTGTGCATGAGCACCTGTCTTTAAATGATCTCAAACATTCAATCTATTTCCTGTTATTTTTAAACCTATGCAATTGGACCTTCGAGATCAGTGTTTTTATTTTGTACGGATCTGTAAAATGTACTGATGTCTTGATGGTAGACTGGTGTTATGAGTTTTCTATTGGATATCAAAGATTTTCTAAAATTGTAATTTTTAGCCGAACTACTTGTTTGATCCATTGCTGTTGCTTATCTGAAATTGGATGCTATTGGTGATATAGTTGGGGTATTGGTTTAAAATTTATTTGCTACATCTATTTTTAGATTTTGTCGCAAGAGCTGGGTTGTGGCACCGATGACATAGCGAGTATTGAGCTGAATATTTGTGATACCCAACCTAGCTGCCTTGGAGGCGCAAACAATGAATTCATATTTTCTGGAAGACTAGACAATCTTGCTTCAAGTTATTGTGGTTTGAGAGCTCTGATTGATTCATGTGTGCCACCTAGCAACTTATCAAGTGAACATGCTATTCGGATGGTTGCTTTATTTGACAATGAAGAGGTAAATTTGTTTCCACAATTTGTAACCATACATAAAATAGAGCATTTTTCGTTCCTTGGATGCTTATTCAGAGAATGTTATATCTTTCTGCTTATTCTTCTGAAAAAAATAGTCTAGATAATTAGATATTAAATATGTAGATGCTTCAGGATTATCCTCAGTCTATGAAGCATCTATGCTTGACATGATTTTGATCAAGGCAAGTTTGTAATTTTAGAAACTATTAATTGTAAGAGCAATCAAGCATTAATGTTATTTCCTTTGCTGCTTTGTCCTTTGGAGATTATTGTTATGTGTTCCAGCTAGATAGAAGGTTGAAATATATGTTCTAAACAGTTTCCGCACATTTATAGTAGTTATCTTAACGGTAACAGAAGATGAATGGTTGACTGGCCACTAGTTTTTTTCTTGGGAATGTCATTATCATTCTTAAGTTGGGTGATAAAGCAGATGTTTGTTTCTGCTCTTGCATTGATTCAAGTTCTATTCGGCATTGTTTCTATTGTTAATGTTGAAAATCTTTTATATGCAGCTTCCCTATGTGGATTGGCTGGTATACGAAAGTTATATCTGAATTTTAACTCCTATTGCACAGGTGGGCTCAGATTCATATCAAGGAGCTGGTGCACCAACAATGTTTCAAGCTATAAGACGCATTGTTGGTTCCTTAGCTCATGAGCATGTTAGTGAGACATCTTTTGAGTGCACAATTCGCCAGTCTTTTCTTGGTAAGCTTTAAGGCACATTTTGATTATGGTGTACTTGGATCTATAATTTATCTATTCTCATTAGTGTTGTAATATTACTTACATCAAGTGTTTCTTTGATTTTTTGCTTAGAAATTAAATTTTTTTACTAATTCTACTAAATATCTCTGCTTCTTCTGTGATATTAACTTTCATTTGTTTGTCTTTTATTATTCTAATTTTAAGATACTGCATTTTTCCCTTTTTCCTGAAGTACAACCGGATATGAAAATAAATTACAACACAGATACCTGGTGCTAAACATTCAGACATCCAAACCTGGAATATGTTCCATGTTAATGCTCGTTTACATATCAATTCTGCAATTTCTTAATCAACATGACCATTAATCCTTTTTTCTGTGGCGTTGTCTATGTGTAGTATCTGCTGACATGGCCCATGGAGTTCACCCAAATTTCAGTGAGAAGCATGAAGAACACCATCGGCCAGAAATGCAAAAAGGTCTTGTCATCAAGCACAATGCAAATCAGCGTTATGCTACTAGTGGGGTGACAGCTTTTCTTTTTAAAGAGATAGCAAAACTCCATAACCTTCCAACTCAGGTAACAGCCATTTTTGAGTCACTATAGCAAGGAGTAGGAAAGTAAATTCAGTTTAATTGCTTGCTTTCACCAGTTTTCGACATAATTATGAAAAATCTTCTTTTTGGCACCTTATCACTACACAACAAAAAAGTACCATTTTTCAAAATTATACGGTCTCATCACAATGATTCGTGGTCCATCGTCAAACAGTTGTTCGTGAAAAATGAATTCTGACCTTTGTGATGTGCCTTTATTTAAAAAATAATAATAATTGAGCCCTTGAAAGCTAATGCAATAATCCAATTGGAAGTTAACCCAACTAATACATACAACTAGTGGTTTCCAAGTGACGTAGCTCTAGTTTCATCATTGAGCTTAAACAGTTATTTGTGAAAAATGAATTCTGACCTTTGTGATGTGCTTCCCCCCCCCCCCCCCCCCCCCCCCCCTTTTTCTCTTTTTTAATTTTTATTAATTGAGCCTTAGAGTTCTTGGAGGTTAACCCAACTAATACATACAACTGCTGGTTTCCAAGTGACCTGGCTCTAGTTTCATCATTAAGCCATCCTAATGTATTTTAATCTTATACTCTTGGTCTAAATTTTGAGATAAAAGTTGTTTCCAGCTGTTTAAAATTCAAATTTATGCTCTGAAGAGTGTTTGTAGTAGATTACATTGGAGTTATGCTACTAAGATAATTGACTGATATTCATGCTAACCATTTTCAAATACATTCAATTGTCTGAGAACGAAAAGAAGGCTTGAAGGTATTATTATCCATCCTTGACAAGGGATTATATGTCTTAACAGGCATAAACAGTTTACATTTTGTAGTCAACTCTTTGGTGGTTTAACATTTCTGCACTTGAGTTGACAGAAATTTTAACCAAATTGTGTGGATGTTCAGTCATGATCATTGGTTAGGTCCTAAAGTCTGGACTAATCTATTTATAGAACTAGTGTACTAACCAATTGGATTTTTAGTTCATATGCTATGAGCATATGAAGTTGATATATCTATTTTCACCATATGTTAGACACACACTATTGATAAAGATGTCTCTTATTGATAAACGTAAATGATATAAAACAACTTGAAATATCAATGGTTTGCAAATCAAACTTTCCCTTCATGTGGAAAGAAATTTTTATAGTGTTATTGGACTGTAATATATGATACCTGTTTACACATTGTACATTTGTATTTTATAGCTTTTTATGTTGAAATATTTACTGCAGACTACATAACTTCCAAAATCTATACTTTTTGTGTAGGAATTCGTTGTAAGAAATGACATGGGATGTGGATCCACAATAGGGCCCATACTTGCCTCTGGGGTTGGCATCCGTACTGTTGATTGTGGCATTGCTCAGCTTTCAATGCACAGGTATCTAAATTTTAATTACTTTGTCACTGATGCAGGGTTGGATGGAGTAACCAATCTACATAATTGTTCATGAGGTGACAAAATTTGCTGGGGTTTGGTCCAATCAACCTTTAGCATTTTTATGCTAAATAGAGAGACTAATAATATGTTAACTTCCTTCTGTTTTGCCACTTAAAAAGCAAGATTTTAAAATTAGTAAAAGCTGAAACTGTTCATACACATCGTGTGTAACCTATCTGTGACATAATAAGTAGGGTTTAATAAATTTATTCACTGCAACCTAGTCACATAATGGTCGTGTCTTACTGTCTTATTTGATAAACACGGGAGCAGACAAATCATGTTCCTTGGTGGCTTATATTTCATTGACTTGGGAGTCCAGCACTTTGTAACGATCTGTAATAATATAGAATGCAATCAGTATCTTTGCTAAAAAAACAATTTGTTGAGTTGCATTTTTTATTAGAACCATGATATGAAATGAAGCAAATTGCTATTTCTGTAGCTATTTTTGTTGATTCTAGCTGACTGCTACTCTGAAGAATCTTTTAGTGTTCATAAAGCTAATGAATTTATCTCTTAATTCAACACTCTATCTTTGTCTTCTATTTTTCTTCTTCTAAAAACGGACTTTTGCATTCTTGATTTGCAGCGTGAGAGAGATTTGTGGAACAGAGGATATAGACATTGCTTACAGACATTTCAAAGCTTTTTACGAAAGTTTTTCCAGCATAGACAAGAAGCTAATTGTGGATTTTTAATAAGTTTTTAATTGTGGTCATTTGGAATTAGTAATATTTTTCTTCATCATACTATCTATAGTTTAGAAATACATTGTGGAACAGAGGATATAGACATTGGTTACAGACATTTCAAAGCTTTTTACAAAAGTGTTTCCGGCATAGACAAGAAGCTAATTGTGGATTTTTAATAAGTTTTTAATTGTGGTCATTTGGAATTAGTAATATTTTTCTTCATCATACTCTATAGTTTACAAATACATTGTTGATCCTGAAAATGAAAATTTTTTTACCCAACATATGGATATTGGCTAAATTGAGAGGTTTGAAAAATCAGAAGTATCAATTTGATCAAGTTTATCCTGAATCCATAGAATTTGAGGAGGAAGTGGAGCTAACATTCCGATCTGAGTTATGGTTTGATTTTGAATACCCTTTTGATAGTTTTTGCTTTAGCTCAGACAACAAAGCCTGATTCTCCTGGTTGAGCTGTTGAGCCTTCCTTCGCAGTTTCTCGTTTTCTTGAATTATGTAGCAGTTCTGCAGGTATAGCTGTGTGTTTAGCTTGTCCATACTCACCTGAAATCACACACAGAGTATGTAGAGTTACCATTAAGAAGCTATATGATATTGTACCACAAAAGCTTGAAAGCAATACATGTACAAAGCCATCTTGTCTGCCTTTAAAACAGAAGAAATACAAACCTTGTGTCCTCGGTGAAGAGGATTCAAAAGTGAAAGCACAGCTTGTGAAAGAAAGACAGAAGTGAAAAAAGCACTTTGAGATATATAAATAGTCTTGAAAGCAATACATGTACAAAGCCATCTTGTCTGCCTTTTTTCAAGTTGAAGAACTTGATTATAGAAGCACTTTTTAACCGTCTGAGAGTAGAGGAAGAGCTAGGTAATGATCAGAACACCAAAAGGGGAGCCTTTTTTAATGAAGTTGTTAGAGCATTGCACGTAAAAGCACTTAATTAAAGGGATATGCTTCGGCCACAAGACGATTGTTATTTGCTAGCAGTACCAGATGGAGCAAGAGAGTGATGCATGCGTTGGTGGGTTATGATATGTTGGATGTTGTTCATGTGATGGCAGTCTGGCAGCAATGCAACGGAACAGAAGGGTTATTTCTGAAATTTCAAAACTCACATGAGTTCTTCATCACTTAGTATTTATGGGAAAAGAAAATTACAAAATTTCAAGGAAAAAAAATTTGGTTAATTTAAAAGAAAAAATGCCTATCAAGTCCAAGACCTTTTGTAACCTTTAAAACGCTTTGTGATGTAATATTGAGTGATACCTATCTAGAATAGCTTCCAAGTAGACTTACTGAAATGTTTTCAACATTTCATAATTATTTGAAGTTGCTTGAATTACCCATTCAGGATAAGAGATCCAACAATTTGTCAAGATTTACCATTTCTGAAAATGCAGTAAAATAATATTTTGAAATTTTATTATGCCAATGGTTAGTAAGTTTGAGTTTGTGTCAATAAAACATATGACATTATTTATTAAGTAATTATACAACCACAAATTTTTATTCATTTATTTTGTACAAACTGATATGATATAATAAAATTAGTTAGAATTAAATAACACTTACCCCATATAATTTGTTTTTATTATTTTATATTTTCATTCAACTAATGAATTAATAACATATCCATTTGTACAAAATAAATTTGTACAAGAATTTATAGTTATATCATTACTCTTATTTATTTCCTCTCTAATTTAAATTTGACCTTTTTAAATCTAACCGAAATTTAGATAAAATTAGAACATTTATCCGGTTTGTCCACCTTGATGAACAATTTTACTACTGAACACACGCAACTCCAGAACATATCCAACATTTGCCCCGACTTGTCTCCCTTGGCAAAAAAATCCCAAACCGAAACTCGCAAAAAAATCCCAAACCGAAACTCGCTTTGACCACCCGACGGGCACTCCCTGGACTTTTCATATCGGATGCTTTTGGCTTTAGAAATTCTGAGACGGTAATCCTTATAGGACAAAATCATAAAAATAAAAAATCCGCCACAAGATATTTACAAAGAGGTCTGGCTAATTTCTTCAAATAAATTTTAGGACATTAATCAAAATATTTGTCAAATTACATTTGTTCTGGCGAAGCATAAAGACGGGAAGCAACTGATCTTTTATCGAAGAGGGGTCGTGGCAGCAAGCACACCAAAGCTCCAACAAGCCAAATACAAATTGCCAGCTCTCAGAGAAAAATTCATCAACTTTTCCTTCTCGCTCCGATTCATGCTGTAGAAAAGGTGGAACGGTGTATTTACTGGTTTGATCATATCTTAAATCTAAGCAAAACTTGTAGACAATATAAAGAAAGATGAGGCTACATAAAAAGGGTTGTCAAAGAGACTTACCTTCATTAGAAAACAGTGCATACGTAACCAGCTACCACACTCGATCTATTCGTTATCATCCGAGGCAAACAGAAGCTCTCAGCTCGTCCAGTCAATGGATCTCTAAAAGATTGAGCTTCTTATCCTTTTCATCAAGGATAAAGCTCCAAGTGAGACCGAGGATGGTGGAATGGAATTATTACTCGATGTCTGTTTGAAAAACTCTCGTTCCTGTCCACCTCGGCTCTCTATGCCTGCACTCCTGCCAACTAACATATCCGTGCATCAGTATACCAGCCCATAATATTTGAAGCTCGAGTTCCAGCTGGCAGGGTGCAGGCATGGCCCAAGCCCCTCACCGGGGCCGGGCTAATCCAAAACTCGTGTCAGGTTGCTGTTGAGACTGCACAGGCACAACATAAAAAGGATAGTCAAGCAAAAGCAGGAAAAAGACCGCTACTAAGATATGAATTCAATATTACAAATGAGAACTGCAGACATCAATCAATTTGGTTTCATTAAAAAGAGCATTAAACTAGCAGCTCCACACTCGTCATCTTTTCATTGGTTTGTCCCAGCCGTTGAAGCCATAGTTTGTCTATAACTTTATTTCATTAGAAGAGACGATAGATATTTTTAATAAGTATATCTCTTCTGGGTCATCTGACACACTAAATCAGGCCTAAAACATCAGCCAACTGATACCAAGATCTGGCTGGTGAGGGGCAAAATTATGGAAGCTGAACTTACACTAGAGATTGAGGATTAGCTATATGCTATATGCATCATCCAGGAAAAAGACGTGTATAAAAAATGATCAAATATATATAGCCAACCAAATTGTACTGTGGAAAAGATGCAATCTAGCACACTTGCAATTGCAGAAAGGTTTTCACAGAGGTCAGGTAGAGAGAAAATCATAATCAAATCTTCCAACATCAGTTACCATGTAAACTGGGACAGGTAACAGAATGTAGTACAAAAGCGTAGCAAAAATAGTCTAGTCAGTAAACAATAAACCATATATCTTATTTAATTTCTGAGTCTACACCATATGATGATCAATAAAATGTAAGCTGCTAATAATTTCTTATGACCATATACTTTCTTATGACTACTCAACCCATCCACCAGATCTTCCACAGCATTGCTCATGCACCATGAAAGAACATGAAATGTGATTCCCATTAAATTTATTCCAAAAAATGAAAGAGTATTCCAATTCATTTGAGGTAGCATGTATCTAAAAGAAATAAGGTTTCGACAGTGGGAAAGAAACTATTTGGAGCTTTCTAACGAAAACTAGAAAAGTAGAATTAAAAGACTTTTCATACCTGTGAAAAAGGTTGGTGAACATGTTCATGAGAATGAATAAAAGGCATTCCAGGATGCTGACAAGGATACTGGGAGGAATGCATGTATATGGCAGCCGTGGAGTGCGCACCAACATGATTTGGATTAAATGGAGGCATCATTGTTTCTGGATGACCATATCTAAGTCCTCTGGGGGCTGAAGGTGCAGCCCATGGCCCAGGAAGATGTTGAGGAAGAGGATGAGGATGGTGCTCATTAGAAATCTGAGGCCTATGAGTTGATCCAAGTTGCGGGAATTCAGTGTTATAGTTCAAAGCAGGGGCGTACATAGGTTGTATGGAGTATGGTCCGCCATTGAACCCAAACCCAGGGTCAAATCTTTGCGCATACCTGAGAGGTAAGAAGGAAAACCACAATTGTCTTAGCTAAGCAGTCCACAAGAGCATAGTTGTCAAATCTGTCAATGAAACAGTTAAAATCCTAGAACAGAAACCAGTCCAGCGTTATGTATTATTTTATTAAATTTATAACATCCTTGCTACCTAAAGATTTTTCATCCATACTCATTATTCTCTGTTATTATAAAACTTAATTTCCATACATATTATCGGGCAATGCATACAATCAACTGCAAATTGTTTTGAAATCATAAAGCTTTCATCTCCTGGTCAAAGTTGAGTTGCTCAATCAAAATATTTAAAAGAGAAATCACGTTATCAAAGTCTAATTAATTAAAACTTAATAATCAAACAAGACTCAACCACGAGCAAATGAAGAGTCTATAAAATCAAGTGCAATGAAGAAGATGCTGCAGAACATGATGGAAAGCTGTGCACGGCAAAATAGGCGAAACCATGCTTCCAACATTGGACAGTTTCAGACCATTTACATGTCGGGAGCCCAGACCTGATTAGTAGAACATTATATACCATTCAAAAAGCCAAATATCCAGTAGAAGAAAAAAAGGAAAATAAAGAGCTGAAAGCGCAAAAACAGAAAATAGTTAAGGTTACATTTTGAACTAGCAGACCAAATAATAAGACTACTCACTATCAGATGTGAACAGATACCATATAATGAAAAGGAAAACTTTCCTAGTCATTTATATAGCAATTAACTAATAGCAATTTGAATGAGAAAGAGAAAGCCAGAAACCAGCAATAAGGAAAGCCAGAAACCAGCAATAAGGAAAAAGTTTAACCTCATTGTTCAACCAGGATATAACCATCATCTCCCTCCCAAAAGCAGAAATTCAACCACATCACATACAAACTTAATAACTCCTGCAAAAGGCCCAAGACCCGAATACATCAAAAAAAGCAAAATAAAATGCCCAAATTACCTATCATAGCTCCTGTCATAATCAGGGTCCTTGCGGTCAACTTCACGGTCTCGAAATATGGCGACCCTATTGTTTGGTTTATACCTACCCACTGGCTCCTTTTCCATCCTATTTCTTGCTGACCTACTGCTACTAGAAGAAGAATCAATCAGACCCCTTCCAGAATTAATATCAGGAACACAGGAAATAGGTTTCTCTTCCATCTTCAACACTCCCACCGGACTCACTCCCACCGGACCCACTCCCACCGGACCCACTCCCAATGGACCATCCTGCAACTTTGGCTCAGCTTCTGGTTTTCTAGTGTCACCCCCGCTAAAATTATTAGAATTAAATATTCGTGCACGAGCCCTATTATATTCTTCTTTTCTTTCCTCCACACTTTTGGAGCTATTTGCCTTTGAAGAATTTGAATTTGAATTGCTCAAAATCAGGGATTTCTTTTGTGGCCTCTGTTTAATTGCAACCTTGACAGCACCACTGTCCTCAGAGGGCAAATTTAGAGGGATGTCTGCCAAGCGAATTGGAGGAAGCCTACACTCAGAAGTCTTCCTAACAATGATTCTGGAACCAGAACCGTCAGGTAAATTATTGTCCAACAAAACCATTGACTGCAGTGAGTAATGTTGTGCCACACGGTGTGCAGCCAAGCGCAAATATGAAGTAGGCAACTGCTGAAACTCAAATTGCTGCTGAGTGGGATCACGAATGAACTTTTCAACATCTTGCTCCATCCGCAGAACTGAACAAAAGACATTCGGACCATTATTGTTAATAGAAGATAAGTTATACAACCAACAATAATATTTGAAGGATCTGAACCCATCTTTCAAAACCATATATGCACAACAGATTCAAGCTCAGTTACATTCTAATAACTGCACAGTTAGAAATTCAAAAACTCATTAATCTCTGATTAGGTGCTGCAGCATTATTGAATGCTTCAAAACTATATTGAGAAAAATACAAACTGTGTAAGTATTTAGAGAATGTGCAAGTATCCAAACAGGTGAAAACCAAGATAAAGCTCATAAGCCGAAATATCATCAGCTGCATGACGAACTTGCAGTAACTTATCATAAAAAATGAACAATCTAACAGATAACATCTGAAAATACTATGCACCCTCTCAACAACAGTGCAAAACCAAGAAGCGAAAAACTCGTTCACAACTTTCAATTTCGCCAACTAAGCTTTTCAAACATGATCCATGATTTATAAGATACTATGTATGTCAATCTCTGCAAACACAGAGTGTAACCTCTATAAATTCACTAATTTCAGTCATTGCACAGTTCTCCTAATACG
The DNA here is from genome assembly GCA_029618585.1 of Citrus australasica. NCBI lineage: Eukaryota > Viridiplantae > Streptophyta > Magnoliopsida > Sapindales > Rutaceae > Citrus > Citrus australasica. Next base: position 757,494 of record JARCIV010000015.1, read on the forward strand.
CTTTCACTCTCTACATGATTCTGCAATACACAGATTAGTGTAACAAAATCTTCCTCTTCTCTGAGTCCCAGTCCTTACCGGGATTCTATCTTTCCCACTCACAAGATTAGAAAGTCTTTACGTTATCAATTTTCTACAACTCATTTTCCCCGGCCATCTACACTCATCATGAACCTATGAAAATCATTAATTAGTCATAGTAACATTTTCATTTCCTGAACATAGCTATAACCAATGCAAGTCGCTGTCAAAACTTTGTAGCGGGAAATATCATTATAACTTCATTATCATCAACATCACAATGATGATGTATCATTAATACAATGCACAATACTACAGTAATCCGTAAACAACTAAATAAGCATAAGAAATTCATATGTCCAAACAGAACAAACACACAGGAAAAAACCTAAAGACAAACTTACTGGAAAGTCGTTCGCGAGGGTTTTGGATAGCTTCGCGAAGGAACTGATCGACCTGATTGATAACATCCTCGGAGAATTTATTATCAGCTGCAGAGGCGGAAGCAGCACCAGCAGAAGAAGCAGCGTCGGTGAGGTCGTCGAGCTGGTGAGGGTTCGAATCAGAAGAGAGACCCAATCGGCTCATGGTGGCGTCCAAATCGGCGACCTCCCATGACTCCGGGGCTCCGAGATCGTCCGCCGCAGAGCCCTCCATGAATCGAGTCTCGAGAGGAGGGAATCAAGAGAGAGCGGAGAAATTAGGGTTTTCGAATCCTGCGAGAACGAGGAGGCGGAGAGAGAGAAAGGGATATTGATCATCAAAGGAAGTGAGAGGAGGAGGAGGAGGAAGGATGGGGAAAACGGCGTGTCGTTTTGGAGATGGAATTCATAGGGGGAGAGAGAGGACCGAATCGATCTAATTCTAATCTAGAGAGAGAGTAGAGATAGAGACAGAGAGATAGGGTTTGACGATGGTGGACGTGGTAAGGGTGCTACGGGAAGTGTGGCTTGGGGCCGAGAGGCTGGGAAAGTTAGCGTATACGATTCTTTGCCACGTGGCGTTGGGAATTAGTGGGGCTCTTTTGTCCCTCCGTCCGGGGCGATGATTTTCAGATTTTGTGTGATTGCTTACAGCATGTGCGAACACACTACGTAAGTTTTGTAATTTTGCATTTATTCGCCACAGTTAGCCTAAATATACTTTTTAGGTCCTATTTGAAATTACTGAATTTAAACAGTTTATTTCACTAGTTTTAATAAAAATAATATTTAGTAAAATTCATTAGAAATTATTTATTGCATAAGTTTTTTTTATTTTGTCAATAACTTTTAGAAGTGAGTAAGGGACTGCTTTTTGTTAGCAACTTAATAAATAAGTCACCATACTTTTTTAAAATTCTTATTATAACATTAATATTTGAGTTATTTTTCGTCTGCCCCCACATGTTTCAACAAAAGTTGACGCCCACTCTAATGTTTCAACACCATCACGACGCCCTCTAATCAACAACTTTAGCCATTAGTTTTGACAGTAAAAGTGTAAAAGTAAGATTTGACGCAAATGATTGGGGAGAAAAATATAAAAAAGACAAAATGCACTATTTAAAAGGGTAGAAGTGAGGTTTGATGCAAACGACTAGCAAAAAAATAAAAAAAATAAAAGGAAAGGAAAGAAAAAATGCAATGTTAACATAGATTGAAGACAATAGTGATGTTATAAATCATTGCACTCATGTATTGTTCTACCATTGCAACTCTGCAATTTTAGCTGAGATTAAATAAAAATGTCTTGGTTTTTGGAGAGAATAGCACATATTTAGAGGATAATTTCCCTCCATGATACTAATTATTCACTTATCATAGCTCTTTTTTGATAAGCCATGTCGTACAAAGTGTATAGAATGGATTTGTTGTCATTTGTGGTGAGTGAGTGTGAGATAACTCTCTCTATCTACGATGCTAAAGATATTCAGGTGAGGTCCTTTAGTTTTGAATAATTTTATTTTGCTCTTATTTTTAAGTAATTTTCAGCATGAAATTGAATGTCCAATTTCTTTGCATGTTGAGTTTTAGGCATTTTAGTCATAGGTTTCATGCTATTGATGTTTTTCTCACTACTAATTTTTGAATTTTTTTCATGTTCTTTGCATGTCTATTTTTGTTTTTAATTGTTTCTTATATCACATTCATGCCCTTCATTTACATAAGTTACTTCTCATTTTCTTTCGTAATTGTTTATACCTTTGCTCTGCTCTATCAATGGATGTTTAGAAAATTATTAGACACGATTGAGTATTTTGGGTTAAATTAGTTGTTCATCAGTTTTATTCTCAATTATAAATGAGTCAGTGTCACTTATTTAATTATTCATGTTGTTTTTATGCCATAAGTGTTTGATTGTTGGAAAAAGTGTTGACTATTGTTTCTTATACTTTATTTCATGCATCATTTCATTATTTTTATGGTGGAAAAAATGGTTGATGATCAACCAACACCATTTCTATTTCATTTATGGGCCAAAGACATTTTATAAGTGAAGTTGACCCAGATAAAATGAGCACAATTATTCTTGTGAACAAAGTAATGAAACTAGTGTATAAGAGAGAGATGATTTGGATGAGAAATTCAAGCTAATTGTTACACAATCATGGGACAATCTGTTGATTAAGATCCTTAGTAATGATGATCTATTCAAATTGTAATCATTGTACAACTATGAGGGCCTCTCTCTCATGGATCTTGAACTGGAGATAATATCATTGCCTGTTAATTTAGTAAGAAGATCACTTACAATCATGCAAATGAAAACACTACCACTATTAACCTAAAACCTTACTACCAAATCCTTCTTCAAATGGCAACGAAACATCACCCATATTATAATTAAGCCTCTTTCAAATGCTATAATGATGAGGCTAGTGCATTTAACTCATCACAATCCCAAACTAAGCAAGCCCTCATCCCTAGAAGTGATGCTAACAAGAAAATTAGAGTGTTAAATGCTAAGGCATGTAATTCGTCATTGTATGAAGACTTTTTGGACACTTCATATCACCATTTTACTACGAAAAATCAAGCCCTTGTAACAGCAATGAAACTAATCAAATAATGGTTGATTTGGCTGTAAATGAAGAAAATGAGCAACATTTTCGTACTTCCTCTATGTTGTAGAGACAACCCTCACTTAATTCTAAATTCCTATCTTCATTGCTACATAAAAAATCACCTCTACATGTTTTCATAAACAATGATAAAATACAAATATCTCAACTACAAATGCATCCTAACCAAACACTCCAAGACTGAAATCCCAGGTTTGCCAAATAACTAATCTCAATACTAGTCAACCATAAAAACATAATTTCAAACAAATAGATGAATACATAGACTCACCATTTTGTGGCAATGACTCTGATAATAGTGTCTATAGCCTTTCTGTTAGTGATGATAATGATGTCTATAACCAACCCACTGAACTTGGCCAGAATGCAAATGAGTCTAAAGTGTTTCAATCTAATGATGATGATGCTGATGAGCTGTTATCATGTTATTCAAGTGATGAAAATGAATTTGATACCTGTTTTGGTGAAGACGGTGATGGAGTGATAGACCAAATGGTTTATGAAATTAGCGCCAATATTTATATTCCTATAGATGATCTTCTTGTGGAGTTCTTTATGGGGCAATACCTTGAAAATTATAGAGCTGATGTTAAAATTTTATTGTTAAAGAAAGATGTAAGAGATCGAAAGAACACTTTAATGATGCGTTTACTAGGAATATATTGGAATCGGAATGGGATAGAATGAGAATGAGAATGGGAAATAGGAATCAGAATAAGTTGTTTATTTAAACTGTCAGAATCGAAATCGGAATGAACTCAATTCCCATTGATGTGTTTACTTTATTCTGCAATTGGAATGGATTGTTTCAAATTACTAAAATACCTCTTGTTGCTTATAATGATAAAATAGATTAAGGATAATAATAATAATAATAATAAAATTAATAAAATATTATTATTATTCATAATAAATTAATTAATTATAAAAAATAATAATTTATAGTAATATATTATTGTTCTTTGTTAAAAAAATAATTATTATTTTATTATTTTTAATAAAAATAATATTAAACTACTAATAATAATAAGAAAAATTATAATATTTTTTATTGATATATATTACTATTATTAATTATATAATTGATTTTATTATTATTAATAATGAATCATAATAACAATATTGTTGTTGTTGTTGTTGATTAATTTATTCTTATTATAAAATTTGTATGGTCCAAAATCAACAAATGACAACTTTTCCAGTAAATTGCCATCCGTCCAATTTTGCATTAGTGATAAGCTAATAACTTGAAACTAAAATAATAATAAGTAAACATAAAATGCATATTTAGATCCAAAATAATTCTTAACACAACATATGTTCCACCAACATAAGATTAATTAAGTCACATAAAGTCCCACCAACATAAAAATCCAAAATAAATCACATAAAGTCCCACCAACATAAAATGCATATTTACATCCAAAATAATTCTTACAACAACATATGTTCCATCAACATAAGATTAATTAAGCCACATAAAGTCCCACTACATAGTTAAATAAGTCACATAGTTATAAGTTTTAAATCCCAAAAGCAGCACAAATACAGAGCTTCAACATCATAACTAACATTGGACTACACCCCAAGACGAAGCATTTGCAACACATATCATTTCTTGAGGTGATCGAGTAAGGTAAAGAACACATAGAGCAAATCATGTTTTGAGGCGAACATACTAGTGGCGTCATATATTTCCTCATCAGCCAAGCCTTTAATTTTGCTCATTTCTCCATATAACATACTTTGTAAATCGGCTATTTCCTATCGCTAGAAAGTGCAGTAATCAAACCATCTATTTTAAGGACCATTGTTGCCACCGAGTCAGCCATTGTCCTAATCCTTGAGCACTTGTGATCAAATAATTTATCTTTATTCTTCATTTTTCTTCATCTATTCCCTGAACTACTTGGAGCAAAATCAACTTATTTATGAGAACTAGCATTTGTTTGAGGAGTGTATGACATATCATCATTAAAATCCTCCATAATTGGCTCATTATTTGACACACCTCCGAAATTGACATTGTTTGACTCAACTCCTAAATTGACACTAACGTTGTCATCTAATCGAACTTCTTCCTCATCATCATCTGCAATCCCATCGTTCGTCCTAGTTGCTCGATCTTGGCCATAAATCTCACCAAATACATAATAATGTGGAAATGATTTATTTAATAAACCAGCTGCATCTTTTTGTTTCTGCTAAAAAAAAGTGTATAAGTAACATAAATTAAGAAGTATAAATTACACTATAAAATTTAAAACTTTACCTTAACATACTCATCAAAAACATCCCTTTTACACATTATCATCATCTTGTCATTATCCCACCCAAAACTGCTAAGAGATAACATATCACTCATGACACAATATTTTTGCTTCAATCATTTCACTCTAGATTCAATGTGAGGAGAAGCTTTCAAACCACAACCGGCAGTTTTTCTTCAAGCTTGTTTTCTAATTGTTGTAAGTACCCATTCTTGAAACCACAGTCCGACCTCCACATAAGATTTTGACTCAATTTCAACTAGGGGTGGGCATGGGTTGGTTTGAATTGAGTTTTAAGTCAACCCAAACCAAAGTATAAAAGTTTGGGTTCGACCCAAACCAACCCATTTTGGTTTAAATTTTATTATCAAAATATTTTTATTTTGATAAATATAATTATATAATAATTATAATAATTATTAATGATTAAATTTAATAATTATTAATGATTAAATTGATACTAAAATAAGAAAAACAAATTATAGTGGATAAAAATTATAAATAATAAATATTACAATAACTTAATCATTAAATTAAAGAATACTAGAAAATTAAAATAAAGTTTAATCACAAAAATTATTAATTCTCAATAAATAAGAACGTAAACTCTAATAATAAACTTCCACAAACATGATACCAACATGTAAATTCAAAGAAAGAAAGAAAGAAACCAACTTATGTGAGTGCCATTTAGTTAAAATAATAAAATTTCTTTAACTAAAAAAAATGTATCCTTTGACTTATAATTATTGAGATGACAATTTTCTATCAAATGGTATTTTTTTTTTCAATAGGTTGATTGCCAATAAATTTTAGGATGGAGGATCAATGTCAATAAATCCCATCAAAATAAAAAACGGAGTATTATTTATGCTACAGGATTAATATAGCACACAAAATGTTAATTTTATTTATAATAAGATTTATAATTTCTGTCACAATAATATTTTACCAGTGGAAATATCATTTCTCATAATTATTAATTATTTCCTTCCAATGGGCTAGGTAACTATACCCTCAAAAACCATCTCATCATTATTACTATAATTTTCCTTAATTTAAATATGAAAACAATAATATATATTTGGTGTTTTTCTTATTACTGTTAGAAACATAAAAGCGGTAATTACGTAAGTATAATATGAATTCATAAATTTAAAAAAAAGATTTCATTTCATCAACACTAATTTCATCTCATTTAATTATTTACAATAGCATTTATTTAATTCATATTTGTTTTTACATGTTGCTTTCCTTTTTCTAACTGTTAACAATTGATCACGTTGTAAACAATTTAATAATAACCTTTCACTTATTTGTTTTTGTTTTCATTTATTTCATTTGACAAGTTTGAGTGTTGGAGTTTTGTTCTTGGCCCATGGGTAAACCATACCCAACCCATAATGAAGTGGTTTTTCTTTTATATAAAACTCACATTTAACCCATTTTCATAATTTATCCAACCCAAACCATTTAATTTGGTTTGGGTTTGGGTAAACCCATGGGTTGTGGGTTTATGCCCACCCATAATTCCAACAACAAGTCAACTAATGCATTATCCTCAATAGTTGTCCAAAAATGTTTGTTCATGTCCCAACCTCTAGGAGCTGGAGTGGAAAGAGAACTCATTCTATATGTCCAAGTATAATATGAACAGTCAAACAACAATACAATTTTAAATATAAAGGAACAATACGATATCGAAATTTAAAAAAAAATACAATATCTAATCTAAAAAAAAAGTAATACAATATACAATAACAAAGCACAATATAATATCTATTGTCAAATAAATAAAACAATATCTAGACTCAAAGAACAATACAATATTCCAACTCAAACAATATAACATCCAATGCCAACAAATAATATAACAATAAATGTAAAATAATATTACAACTCCATGACAAACAACTCGAATTCCGCAAAGTCCTTCACAAACTCTTCATGCTTGTCTACTTGCGTGCCACGTGTTTCTCATCTCTTGGGCCATATTTTGTCTCCATAAAGTGCACTCATTAGAGGGCTCAATGGTATTAATAATCTCTGAGTCAATGTCAATACCCGGAGGTGGCTCATTATCCATTTCTATTTCCATATCATCGAAAGGCATTTCTTTTCTAATGAAATTATTTAGCATACAACAAACAAATATTGTACACCTTTTGTTTTTACATCATAAAAGGTAGGACTTCGTAGTATAGCCTATCTCTTTTTCAACAATCCAAAACATCGCTCAATCACATTTCGAGCACTTGAGTGCTTCATATTAAACAACTCTTCTAGGGTAATAGGTTGGTGTCCATCCCTAAAGTCACTCAAATGGTAACGTTGCCCTAAAAATGGTGAAAGAAAACCCATCCCGTTAATATATCCACCATCTATCAAGTAATAATAACCTATTAAAAAAATAAAATACAATTACAAAAAGTCATCATAATTTAATCAATCTTAAAATCTAAACATAATGATGGTTAGATGTATTATCATGCGGAACTTTTAGACCATTTTTTATAGACACGGCATCTTTTAACATCTGCATATCATGACTTGAACCTTTTCATCCCAATAACACATAAATAAATTGCATATCTTGTGAACAAACCCCCAAGACATTTGTTGTAATTTTGTTTTTCCTAGTTCTATATCTTGGTTTATCAACCTCTGGAATGTGAACCTTTATATATGTACCATCTAATGCTCCCAATCAATTCTACATTGCTAATAGGAAAAAAATTTAAATTAATTAGGAAGAAAATTTTTTGAAGTTATTATACACAAGTGTATAATTAAAAGCAATATCTATTATGATATTATACGTACCTTAAACCATTTCCATTTTGAGTCCATTGAATTCTCCAACATCGGCTTAGGTTTTTTCTAAAATTCCTTTTGGCATCTAATCATTACCTTTAAATACTCATGAAAACATTTACTAATTGTTTGTCCAGATCTTTTAAAATTGAACTCAATCACTCGATTCTTTGTATGGTGTGCTAAATATTCAAAAACATTGCAAGCATTTCCTTGGGTGACAATTTCCTACTACCTACGAAACCCCCTTTCTCACGAAATAGCTTACATAATTTGTAAAAAGTTTGTCTGTCCATTCATAATTGTGACAAACACTTCACATCACTTTCATAAATCAATTCATACAAAACATTCATTTGTTGGGAAAGTCTATAGGATGACCTCGAAATCAATCCTTGTTCATCACGTAACTGAAGTTGGGCACACATAGCAGAGCATAGAGCCATAATCATTTGCAACATCATCACCAAATTTTGTATAATTATAACGACTCTCTTTTTTCTAGCTAATAACAGAGTCATTCCAATATGTTTAATGACAAACAAACACAATCATATTAATTAACTCTATCAAATATATGTAAGCTCAAAACCAATATATGTAAGCTCAAAATTTAGCAGCAGCCAACATTCATCACATAACAAAAAATTAATCATCAAAATAGTCATTAATTAAGCATAGGATAAAATTCTATAGTTAATTTTTTTGTTTGTGAATTAATCAAGCATAGCTCAAAATTTAATTTTATATTTAATTAATCTAAACATAATTTAATCAACTAAGTCTCAGACAAACATATTAATAAAATTTTGTTTTTGGTAGATATCAATTTTTCTCATATTAATCTTCAATTCATGCTACAATTTTTGTGTTAAAAAATTATTTAATAAAAATGATGAAGAATGGAATGGGCTGAGCTCACTGATACCTGCAGCGATGATGATAGTGACTGGAAGCTTCCGGTCAGCGGTGAACGAGAGGCAAAGACAAGCGGCGAAGCTCAAAACCGGCAATGACAGAACCCACAACGAGATCAACAACCATGAGCCGGTGATTTAAGAGCCAACGACAGGGACCAATTGTAATGACAATGGGCAGTGATTTAGAACCGACGACGACGGTGTGTGCTTTCAGAACTGATGAGTGACCGACTACAATCAGGCTATGGCATCCAGCTTCGAAGAAAAGAAGAACGGGTTCTAAAGATTTTACCTTTTTTCTAATTTTCAGTATGTTTATTTTTTATTTAAATGAGGGTAGTTTATGAATATTTGAATATGATTGGGGATAAAATGGAAATTCCCGGGAATATGAGATTGATTTCCACCTCCCCCAATGGGAATCAATCTCCAATTCTCCAATCCCAAATAATTGTGGACCCTACTATTTTGATTTCGATTCCTGCTTCATTTTTGCGATGTAAACGCCGTCAATCATTCTGATTTCGGATTTCGATTCTTCAATCCGGGAAGTAAACGTATCATAAAAGAATTAGAATCACAATTAGGTGTTCATGGTTGGTTGTCCTTGGTATTTGCATGTTTCTAGGACTAGATTTGGAGATATATTTATGGTTAAGTCTTATTACAATGTGCATACCTGTCAGAGATTGTGAAAGAACCCATACTACACTGCCCAATTTGTAATATCTCAATCTCATAATACAATGCTTCTAAATCCTAAAACCAATAGTACCTTTATTTTAAGTGAGCTTCATAAGATGTATAGTTGCAGAGTTGATAAACATAAGGTTTATAGGGCCAAGAACATTGCTCTACAATCTAGTAGGGCTGATTATGAATCAAACTATGGGGTCATAAGGTCATATGCACAGATCATTTTGGACATAATGCCAAATCCATCGGCAATAGTTTATGTGATTAGATTACACGAAAGTCATCCTAAAACCCACTTTGATATATGCATCTTTTCCTCTCTAGCACTTATAGAGCATTTTAAAAAGGGTTGTAGACCACTTATTAGCATTGGCGGATGCAATTTGAAAGGGTCATACAAAGAGATTTTTTTATCAGCGGTTAGTATAAATGCTAACATTAAAATTTATCATATTGTTATCGGTGTATATAATGTGGAGAGTACAAATACATGGACTAGTTTTTGGGACATTGAAGGAGTATATTAAGGATTCAAGGAAACCGACATTCATAGGTGATAGATAAAAGTAGGGGTGGGCAGAACTGAACTGAAATTGAAAAATTCAGTTCGTTCATTTTTTGGTCTTAATTCAATATTTTTTTAAGCTAAAAAATCGAATGTGTAAATACCAAATTGAGCCATTCGGTTTTTTTTCGATTTTTGGATAAAAAATTATAAAGTTTAAATTGAACCGATGTCATGGCATTTTTATAATCTCACAATTACATGTATATACATATGTTTGCACCGCTTTCAAGACTCGTTTTCACCCCATTACCTGCACAACCCAAACCCTAAGTCCCATTTTTGCAACTAAATCCAATTCTACTAGTGGTCGATGTTGCCAAATCTTTGCCGCTTCACGACCTTTGCTTCTTCATTGCCAAATTTTTGACGCCAGATCTTCAAACAACTGCTTCAAATCTTCGTCCATTTCTCCTTGCGCCAAATCTTTATCTCCACTCTCCAATTTGTTGTTGTTGTCTATCGTTGTCATATTTTTAAATGAATATACATACATACATACATACATATATACATACATACATATATACATACACACACACACACACACACACACACACACACACACACACACACACACATATATATATATATATATATATATGTGTGTGTGTGTGTGTGTGTGTGTGTGTGTGTGTGTGTGTGTGCGTGTGTGTGTGTGTATAGCTTGCTCTATTTCTTTTTTTTTCTTAAATAAATCCTTTTTTTTGGGAAATGACTATTTTCTAATTTCATGTTTACCATATTTTATTATCACTATATTAAATTATTAATGGTATTTGATTTATTAGTTGTGTGTGGGTATGCTACAGTGCTTTTTTTCATTTCGGGTGTTACAAAGTTGTTGAAGGTGAACTTCATGTGATTCTGCTAGGTGATAAAGGTTGAAGATGAAGTGGAAAGATAGCTCTTTATAAAAATTTAGTATGGCCTGATGTTTATGAGATGTTTGCATATGGAAATTATGTTATGACCTAATATTTTTTGTAAACTTTTCAAAAAGTCTTAGATCGAAAGTTAATAGGGTAAAATATCATTGTGGTCCCTAAACTTTTGTAAATTTTATTACGGCACAAAAGCTTATTTTACTTTATATATAATTTCAGCACTTTATATACAATTTCGGCCAAAAGTTTTGATATTACAAATAGGGACTATGATTATGAAAATTCTTCATTTTAGTCCAAAATCGTTGTCTTTTTTTAGCAAATACAAATTTGTAAATTATTCTTTTTTACTATAAATTTATTATAGTAGGCCTTATGTGTAGGATGGAAGAAAATAACAATGATGTAAAAGAGATTGTGCAAGATGATTTTACGAATAGTGTGTTAACATATATGTTTCCATAATGTTGATTTTGATGATAACAAACAAGATTAAGAATGATTAATATTTTAAGCTCAAATTAATTTTTATACTTTTTAAATAAATCATTATTTTCACATTATAAAGGTTTTATATTTGATGGAAAAATGATTTTATGTTATTAGATTGTTTTTCAAGATATGGACTAAAATGAAAGAATTTTATAATCCTTGATTTTAACAAATGTTGTTTTCAATTTCGGATTTGAACCTATTTGAAACTATTTAAATATTTTAGGCCATACTATAATTTCACATATTTTGGGCCATATCATAATTTCAAAAAATGTTGGGATTAACAAAGTATTACTTAGAAATTCTAAAATTGGACCTATTTGTAAAGTTATATAACGTTTTGGGTCATATTACAGCTATATAAAGTTTTGGGGTCAAACTATAAATTTAAAAATAATTCATTGTAGTAGTTACTGTAGCAAGCGGCTAACCGGATGGAAAGCGGCTATTCGGATTTGGTAAGCAGCTATCCGGATGTTGGACAGTGAGCTTCTGGAGCATAAACGAATATCCGGATATCGTAAGTGGCATGCTGGATGTTTTAAAATTTAAATTTTTGTCTTAACGGTAACATACAAGCGGCTAACCAAATTCCATAAACGGTAAGTCGGTTATTACCAAAATGCGTATAACGGCTAGTTTTTGTGTTCAAACTATATAAACTCAAATCCAATTCATTTTTGGTAATTTTTGCAAGCATAAATAAGTGCACACAACTTATATTGAGCTTCAAATTCGAAAATCATCATAGATTAAATCTTCATTGAGCTATCATTTGTATATCCACTCTTAAAGAGAGGTTCATTGTTGTAATTTTTATTTCTCATCAAATTGTGAGTGTACAAGTGTGAGAAACACTTGGGGTGAAGAGATTGGGAAGATAATCTCTTGATTGTAAAGGTTCATTAACACCTTGGAAGTCAATTGTAAAAACTTGAAGCCTTGGGAGGCTTGGATAGTGAAATCCTCAAGCGGGTGAGCTTGGAGGCGTGGACATAGGCGGGGATTGTCAAACCACGTAAAAATCCTTGTGTTTGTTTTCTCTTCCCTTACTCTTTTAATATTGTGCATGATTGAATTTATTGTTTTCAATTTGATTAAGGCAATAGATTAAATTGTTGTGTGGTTTGCTTAACTTAAATTTTAAAATCTCAATTCACCTCCCTCTTGGATTGCCTAGTTAGTATTTCATGGTGTTCGAAACGAAGAAAAAAGGCAGGCATTTGAGATTACACATTTAGGAATTGTTTTCAAAGCTACATGGAAGAAAAAAACTAAATTTTTTAGGAGTCCTTGGTTTTTACTTAAAATTGGCTTCAGTTAACTTTCTTCAGAAATCGTATAATGGAGCCAACCGAGGAAGAAACTAAATTTTATGAAGTTGTTGAAGTAGTTAATAACATGATTTTGTTAACTTTTAATAATTTTTATGTAGTCTTCAAGAATATAAATAATGATTTTCATACATCTTTTTTTTTTTCTTTGTAGAAATTGTGAGGCCAATGCTAGCACAACAAGTACAAGCAGCGAAGGACTAATTGGTGATTGAGTGATGTTTCAATAATAGGTATCATTCATATGAATTTGATATATTATTTTTATAGTTATATTTATATTTACTTTATTCATTTTAATTTTATTTGTGTAGATTTAAGTTGGGAAGTATGGATATTGGAAGTTATTAAAGTTGAAGAAGTTGGTGGGAAAAGGGAGCAAAGTAATGTCATTTCTTATTGTTGATTTTTAATTTTTATCTTGTAATAGTTTCTTATGGTTATGGATGTTGCCTAGATGTTTTTGGGTATTTTATGGTCTTTTATTTTGTTTTGTGCTATTTTTGGAATTTTTTATTTTTATGTTTTCATGGACTTTTGTTAGGAATTATATTAACTTAATTTGGCGATGATGATGAATCATTTGGTAGTGGTACCAGTAGATGATGATATATTTCTATGAAAGTAGTAGTAACTAATTAATTGATGAAATCGTAGATAATACATGTCCTGAATATATTGTACAGGTACTAAAAATAAAGAAATTATTGAACAACGTTTAAAATAGAAAATAAACCAAAAAACTAAATCGAGAACTGAACAGAAATTAGAATTGAGAAATGAACCATTAAAATGAACTGAAAAACCAATTGCTTAAATAAAATTGTTAAGAGAACTAAAACTGAACCAAAATTGAGAATAAAAACAAAATCAAAATCAAACTGAATCGACCTTTTAGTTTCGGTTCGATTTTTATTTCCTTAAATGTTTAACGGCTTTATTGAATTTTCAACCCGAACTGAACCGAATTAAAAATTTTAGTTTATTTTAAAACCGAACCGAACCAAATCGATGCCCACCATTAGACAAAAAAGGTATTTAAATGTCTTAATACGAATGTAAGGTACTGTACTAGACATATCTTAGTAAATCTAAAGTAGGGATGGCAGTGGAGTGGGGCGAAGGTGGGGAGGCCTACCCCATTCCCCACTCCATTAAAAATCTCGCCTCTATTCCTCACCCCATCTCTCAATAAATTTAATGGAGTCGGGACAGAGAATCCCCATGTGAGGAATGATTTCTTCATTCTCACCATATTCTTTATTTACTTATTTAATAGTACGTATGGACAAATGATTTCAGTAAATTAAAAATTAGAGACTTAAATAAAATCATTACTGCATTATAAAGTATTTAAATTATTTAAAAGATCTCCAAAAAGTTGAAACAATATCTTGAAATAATATCAAAATTAAAAAATATATTTGAAGAGAGCAGCACCTTGAGAGAGGAAAGAAAACATAAAAATAGAATTATAATGTAGGGTTTTCTTTTATTTATAATATAATTGCATTAGTTAAAAAAAATTATCAACTAGCATTGTAATTAATAAAATAAAAAATTATTGAACAAAAATTAAAAAGTATTCATATATAACGGGGATTGGAGTGGGGACTACAAAACTAAACCCTATCCTATTAAAATTTGGGGATTATTTTTTCCCTATTACCCGCCTCATTCCCCAAAAATTATTCAAAATTCACCCTATTTGGGGCGAGGCCCAATGGGGATCTAAAGCCATGGAAAATTATGTCATCCCTAATCTAAAGGCAAAACATCTAAAAACTAACTTTAAAAGAGATTCTAAGAAGCTTCAAGGATTGTTACTGTAACTGACTTTGGAAAGGGAATGGAAAAAGTGAGAGTTGTAGATTATGTTTGTTGTAAGACTCTTAAAAGAATTCATCTTAAAAAAATCATCTAAGATTTCACTGTCTGATCATTATATAAATAATGTGACTGAATTGAATCATTCAATGCATGGCTTAAGATGTAGAGGAAACCGTATTTATTGACCTTGTTAAAACTCTATAAGAAAGAAGATGATGAAAAGAATAATAAATAGAAAGAGAAATGTTGAGGCATGGGACTCTAAATTCTAAGGAGAGTCTACGAAATGATGTAAAAGAACATGTAACCATCAACAGGTTGTGCTATCATGCCAACAAATGAGTGGATGCATGAAGTTAATGCCATGGCAGAACATACATAGTTGATCTGAAGCATCATTCGTATGATTGTTGTCTTATAAGAATTCAATGGATATCCATGTGTTCGTGTTATGCTTTATATTATTTACTTTCAAAAGAGGCTAGAAGATTTTGTGAGTCTGTATTTTAAGAAAAAGGCATATACACCTCAAATGTTACTCTACAATTATTCAACCAATTCTAGATAAATTAAATTAGTCTGAAGTTTATGGCAATGAAGTACTGCCACTATTGGTGTGGACACCTCTTGGAAGGCCAAAAATGAATAGAAGAAGGAATCTTGATGAGATACCCCCAGAGAAAAGGAGATACAATATGTGCTACTAATGTCATTGTCTATTTAGACACAATAAGAGAACTTATCCTATAAATCCTACTAATGTTAATAAAAAGACAAGACATTAGAAGGAAATTTACTTTAAATTCATTTATTTAGCTTTCTATAACTAATGCTTATTGTTGATGTTTTAATGTTAATCCGATTTTTTTCTTTACATATAGAATAATGTGAAAGCCTATAATGATGTAAGAGCATTGGAGGCTAACTTTGGTAACATATGTGTTGAACTTATTTATTTCTATAAATTTTTGGTAAGATTATATTATGACTTAGTTATAACCTTGAATGCTTATAATATAAACTTTAACCTCAAATACTGATAATAGAGGATTGTTGTGAACTTTAAAGCCATTATGTGAAGATCTTCTAAGTTGTAATTGTTTGAAATATGCAGAACCACAAAAAAGAAATATTACAAAGGATCACAATAATCCAAGAGCCAAAAGACCAACCAATCAACCTCATTTTAGAATGTCAATGTACCTTAATAGACAATGTATTGCTAACAACAACTTTACCGTCAGAGCATTGGAAGGGTGTTCACTCATAAAACCATATTGGTAGTTCCAGTGGCAATGTTAGGATGCCTGAATCAAGTGACACTTGGATAGGGGTGCAAGGAAAAACAATCATGCAAGATTGTGGAGCACTTTATAGCAGAAATATAGTAGTGAACAACTAGGCACAAAGAAGGGCATTGGACAAAGGGAAAGCATCAGCCTTCCCGTAATATTAATGTATGTCTAAAGTATTTTTTGTTGTAAGGAATCACACAAGTTGCAAGCATTGACAACACTTATATAAGTAAATAGTGGAAGTATATAGAAAATTTAACATCTTTTGGAATGCGACAATAGACCTTATATGTCTTTTTGTATTAGAGTAAGTAATAAATGATAGTGTTACTTATTTGTTTTATTGTAGTTTTTTTTAGGCCTTATAGGTAATATTAGTGTAAAATAAGTGCATAAACACTATATATAGGCATATTATGGTCTGAATTAGAGTTAAGCTTAGAGTGTTTTTCCATTTTGAAAGTTTTTGAGTGACCGACATAGATAGACTGAGTAAATAACCAACACTTATCCCTTTTTTTTAAAAAAAAATCATTGTAACAATTTAGCTTGTATCAAAACTGTTAGATATGTTGTCAATGATATTAATATTATTTCAAGTAAGTTTATCTAATTTATTATTGGCTTGTAGTGTATATATGTTAAATTAACTTTGATACATATGTGTAATATCAAAAATGCTTCTGAAACATAAAATTGATTAACTTCATATTACAAACAAAGACATATTACATTGTACTTGAAGGAGACTTTTAAGTTGTAGCTATTTATTGTAGCACATGTGCATGCTTCACCTACTTGCTTGTAAGCTAAATGTGGGTAATTGTCAAGGAAACAACAAGCTGCTTGATTTCTGTAAACCATATGCAAGCTTTATCTATGTACTTGTCATGCACGCTTGGAAGCGGTGGCATAAAGTAAAGAATTGAAGCCGCTCTCACCATTTTTCATAAATTAAAACAAAATAGAGCAAAGCAAAGAGAAAAGAAAAAGAAAGAATCGATAAAAAAATATAAAAAAGAGGGAAGAAAGGAAGAAAAAAGAGAAGCCAAAAGTGAGGAAAGAGAGAAAAAAAAAAGGAAAAGAGAAAAAGAATTAAGAAGCCAAGAGCCAAAAAAAAACTTAAAAAGAGGAACTAAGAGGGAATGTTACAAGAAATAAAATTGGGTAGTTAGATCTATATTCAATTAATTAGTGAGTAACAAATTTTAAAAAATTGAATAATTATGATTTAGTTCACGTCATACGTATAAGTTTCTATATCAATTCTAACAGTTAATTTTTAAGCTCTGTATTTTAAGAGAAACCAAAGAATCATAAAACTCACAGGAGTCCCAACAAATCTCGAAGTGAAACAATATCTATAGGAAGATATTGTTGTTGTTGTTGTTGTTGTTATTGTTATTATTATTATTATTATTATGATTATTATTATTATTATTATTATTATTATTTTGTGAAACATTTATGTTTAATGGTATGATTTAATAGCATGTTATGATTAAATGTACATATATTATATGTTTGATTGAGTCATGATATTTGATTGTCAATCAACATATGTATACCTTGTCTATAGGCTTTGTGCATGCGTATTAAGAATTATGTTACTTTATCTGTGCAATGTAATTAAATTTCACTGGGTTTTTAGAGGTTTTCTCCCCGCTCTACTCCTGCGATGATGATCCCGGAGAGTATTAAGCGTTCTTTCCCCTAGATATTTTATTTGGTGTAGTTTTTGTCATATATGTATATATGATTTTATGTTTCCTTCTGTAACATGTTCATTATGGAGTTATGTCGTATGATTATGTATAAGCACCAGTGCATCACTTTATTTTTATTTATATAATTATATTCACTGACTGAACTACAAACTCACTATTTTCCTATTTATCCTATTTCTCCTAAGTTTTTGTAGGACTTCATATAGTTCGGTTTAATCAATTAAGGTTGGGTCACAGCACACACATTGCTAGATAATTTGCATTTTGAGCACATTTATGTTCGTATGTAAATATTTAAGATACATGTGTATATAGTGAGATATGAACTATACAAAGTTTGAATATGTTTTCAGATAAGACAGATGTTATTATATGTTTATAATAGAGGCCCTAAGACATTTTTATATATTCATGAATTAAGTTTATGTCATAAGTTTTAAATATCGGATTGTATGATTCACCTTAGATCGAACATATGAGTTAGGGTGGGTCGAGTTGTGTCACTTATTCATATATAAGTACTAATTTTGTTCACTTTATACACAAGGACATAGAACATAACTAGAAGTAAGCTTACGATCATGTTGATACATCTCTTTGGTGTCGTTGATCATGCTTTCAATTCCATTGAATCTGCCACCAAATTGAGCTCTGAAATTCTCTTCAGTGCCCAAGTCATGTTCATCATATAGAACACAAATATCTTATTTTTGTAGTCTCTCATGGGCTTTATTTTTTGTTAGTGACCACCATTAGAAAAATTTGCATCTGTTAGTAAAACATTTGTAGAATAGCCTATATAGATTGTCTTTTGCGATGGAGATTAGGATTATCGCCTTACACAATAGTAACACTTTTTGTTATAGAAGTTGAGGACACCACCATTCATACCCACGACATCTAGAATGTCATTACTCGTGGATGCATTTTGGATTGTCATCACTATTTGCACTTTGATTGCCATGACTGCTAGACATAAAAGATGAACCAGGCATTGTTTTGTTGGCTTTGAACTCATGGTTTAAAGGTTGGGTGTTTGCTTAAGTCAAAAGTTATGATTGATAAAATAAAGAAGAGACATGAGATGTCCTTTAATGTTCTTCTGTCGTTAGGGGTTTTATATGGTGGCTAAGTTTTTTTGTTTCACTATTATGTTATAGTTGTTATCATTAGTCTTTGTAGTACTCTCAAGTGCAATAAATATGCAATGTGGCTAAACGAAGTAAGGAAAATATCGTAATTTTCTTCACACTTGCATGTAAATAAGCAAAAATTAAAGTGCATTTAAGTCCATAAAACTGTGTAAATAGCACCAGTTGATTTCTTCCCGATACAATGTTTTGAATTTTAAATGCCTTAGTTTCAAATTAAGGGCAAACAAGTCTTTTTACTTAGTTATCTAAGTCTTCATCAAAGATGCTGGTTGAATTTGTTGATTAGGGGGCGTGATGATGGTTATTGAAACATTAGGGCATGCGCCAACTTTTATTTAAACATGTGGTGGCTTACAAAAATTAACCCTTAATATTTTAACAAAATGACAATTATACGTTAATTGTCCATAAACCCTAATATCCAATTTAAATTTATCTATATTTTGGTCATTATATAATAAAACACTAATTTCATAATAAATTTACCAAACACATGTGCTTTATTTTTTAAACTTACAATAATTTTACCAACATAATTTTCCAAACATTAAGCTTTTTCCTTTTAGTCAGTAGCTTATTTCATTCACACGATAGAAACAACTCATTTTATCAACTACTCAAATCTCAAATTAGTCCTTAATCTATATGGTTTCTACATTCCAAAATATGAATATGTGACATATGGCTTCCTAATTAAACATCCATGCATACATTTCTTTCACTTCCTCTATTATTGAGCATTACTTTAGTGCATACTAAATGTACTCTTTAGAAAAATAGAATTCAGACCTAAATCATTTGTACTGCAGGAGAAGTTTTTCTAGTTAAGTACCCACTTCAAACATACAAATATGCCCTTTAAATTTGCGTAATCATAATATAATGACTCGCTCAAGAGAACACTACAATCAGAGAATGTGTTGATTCACGATTAAGATATGTTACTATCTAAAAGTCGAGGCTAGGCCCAAAGGCTCATTTTAACATATAAGGTACGTATTTCAAAGTAGACCTAAGCCATTGTATTGGGGCAACTACTGTGGGTCTTGGTATGGAAGGTATGGATTTACTAAAGTGAGGTTTAATTCATATAGAACCTTTGGCTAAGCCCTTGGGACACTTTAACCCACAAGGAAATACCTTGTGATACGAGTTAATGGAGAAACAATCATTCTAAGAAGTAGGTCTTATTTAAAACATAATTTCTAAATCATATACATACATTGTTGATTAACATGCATCAAATATTTATTTTATTTATTTTTAAATTAAAAGTCGGAAAATAAGTGAATAATTAGTGGCTAAAGGGGCTCACCTTAACGAGTGTGCATCACAATTGATTGTATAAATTTAACAATATGTAATGCATGCTCACCAAAGGATTTAATGCATAGACAAATCATGCATAAGATTAAATGTAAGCATGCATACAAGTAAATGCATTTACTTCTACATGTGGCGTTTTGGTTAGTAGAAATTGTTGAAATTGAAGCCAACATTCCAACTATAAAAGGCGCTCGCATCGAAGAGCAAAGGTATCTATTTTTTTTCTTTCTACGTTAAGTAATCTAAGAGAGAACTAAAGTAAATTTAAAGCATTTTCGAAACCTACTTTTCTCTAAAAAATCATTTTTAATTCTATTTGAAAATGTTTACCATTAAAAAATAAATTTTCATTATTTTATTATTCTTCCAAAAATATTTTCGAGATTTTTTTTTAGAATTCTTCCAAAATCATTTCAACAAAAAATTCCTGAAATAATCTCTAACACATTTCTATATTCATTTTCCAAAAACATTCAATTTTCTCACATTTTCCCTAATAATATTTTCTAGGCTATAACTATCCTAGAGCATTAGTATTAAATTATCAGTTCTCTATTATTCACTAGCATACTTCACTCCCACACCGCAATTCACCATAGATGACATAATCAAGGTTGTAACAGGAGTTTATTTAGACCATACCAATTCTTAAATGCACTTTTGGCCACTACTCTATAGATTACATAATAGAATCAAGCGGATAGTAGACCATTAAATCCAAATTTACAATTAAGCCCAACTTTATTTAATTAAGAAGAATCGATCTTTGTGACATGTAACTTAATAAAATTCTCATCCCAAATAAGATGTGGACAAGAACTTGCTCAAAAGAAAATTACAACTTGAGAATAAGAGTCAATTTGGGAATGCTTTAACTTTTAAAATAATTATTGATAGCTGTGTTGTAAAAATAATCAGTTATGAAGAAAATCAGTTAAGTGTTTTGTAAATTTTGTTTTCAGAAGTACCGTGAGTTTTGAAAACAGTTATGGACGTTTGGTAAGTTTTATTGTTAATCTGCCAAGAGAAAATATATGACTAAAATGTACATAATATAGGATCAAATTTACTTATACTTATAATATTTTTAATTGTGTATTATAATAATTTTTACTAAAAATAAAATTTATAATATATTGATTTTATTTTTTTATTTTTTATCTTAAAAAATTGATAATTAAATTTATAATATAGTGAAACAAATTTAATAATAATTCGACCAACAAATTGATATTAATAAATTTATATTGATGAATTATAAAAAAAAATATTAAAACATTGATTTTGTTTCCAATTTGAATAAGGATAATTTGGGGTTTAGGTAACAATTTTAAGGATATTTATGAAATTGTATTAAAGCACAAAATTAATTCTCAAAATCAGAATTTAAAATATACTCCTTCTTTACTTTTCAAAATCAGTTGTACGAAAAATTGATTTTGACAAAAGTGATTTTGATTTTTTTTTTACCAAATACTAAAATTAGCTTTTAGATTTTTAAAATTACTTTTAAGCTTCCCAAAAGTAATCTCAAACGGGCCCTAAGTAGATTCAAGATAAAGTTGTATAAAATATTTTAGTAAGAAAGAAGATTACATATTGAACTAATTAAAAAAATCTTTTTCTAATTTATAATTTTTTTTGTTTTGGCTGTTTAATTGATTTTGCTCTATCAAAAAATACATGTGATACTGTTTGCGGAAGATGATTGGCAAACTGAGATTTTTTTAGTGCTTTTTCGGTATTTCACTTTTTCCAGGTACACGTGCGGATTGAACCCGGCTGCTTACTTGTTATTTTGGACTGTCGGTATTTTTTAACTCTTGTAGAATAACGTGGCAACTTCTCCGCTAGGCGTCACACTTTTTACGTACCAGCGCCGCGGTTGATTTCTATTTTAACAACACCTTCCAGCAAATAACAATCACAAGAGAAGAGGGCTTTCTTCAAGCTGAAGCATGAGGGGACTGGGACGGCTATTGCAGCGAGGTCTTTCTTCACACCGGCAGAGGCCGGGTTTCCCCAAACAAAACGACGCCGTAGTTTATGCGTCTTCCAGAACGCTGTCGTATTTGTCAAACCCGATCACTTCTCAAAATTCCACGTTACTAAAATCTATTCCACTCTCTTCTTCTGTACAATTCGGAAAATGGAATCTTTTTCGAGGTTAGTTTATTGTTTTCTTGCTTTGATTTTCAATTAATTGTTTGTCGATTCAATAAATCCATGTATTGTCGTCAAACGCGGCCTTTTATTACTGTTACTTTTCATTTGTATTTAATATTGTAGGCTATTTTTTTGGTTTATTGCTATTTAAAAATATCCTTAGAAATGATTGCTAATTTTTGTATGAGGGGCATTTTTTTTTTTTTTTAAAAAAGGAAAAATTAGTTTCTTTGGTTATCCTCTAGAACAATATGATTCTTTTTTTATGTTTAATTCAATAGGAGTTGATATGTTAATAGTAGAGTTGTGAAAATGTTTATGAAATTGATGGTGCTATTATTGTACAGTGCAGAGGAGGACAATGTTTATCCAAACGCAGCCAACACCAAATCCTTCGTCTCTTATGTTTTATCCAGGGAAGCCTGTTATGGAAGTTGGGAGTGCAGATTTCCCGAATGCTCGCGCAGCAATGAACTCACCATTGGCAAAATCCCTTTACGGGGTTGATGGTAAGCTTGCTTATATATATGTTTGTGTTGGAATTTTTGGGATTTTGTAATTTTCGGGATTATGAAAGCCTTTTATTTTTCGTGGATATAAAGGTTTAGTACTGATGTCCACATATTTCAACCAATTGGTGTGAAATATCTGGTTCCTGTTGTTGCTTAAGATTCATGCGTTATTTTCCCCCTTTGTTGAGAAATCTTAGTATAAGGTTGTCATAGATGAGTATTTTCAAAATAAAAATACAGATTTGTAGAACTTCAATAACAACTGCACAAATGTGAAATGTAAGAGCATAAGATGGTTTGCCTATGTGATTAATTTTGTGAGTTTGTTCCACCTACAACTATAATAAAGAGAGCGATAACTTAATTTTCATAGTATCAATTGTCTTGTCAACTTATCTGCAAGTATTTTAAGGCGATCTACTTTTGTCTTGGAGATTTATAAATGACCTGGGCAACCCCTTGTTAATAGGTATTGCATCTGCTTATTCCCAGTGTTCTAATCTGTTTTTGTTTTATGTGCTATGTTGGATGTGTAACAGAAGTTTGTAAGAAATGAAATCTATAAATTGTTTAACTCACTTCAAATAAGCAGTCAATTGTAACTACCATGGGATCATCCTGATGGAGAGAGCTAGGACATAGGATTTATGATGATGAGTGTAGGCTGTAAAATGAGCCATATATGGTTTAAGCATTGATCATTGATGCAACAAATAAGAAAGTCCACTACAATAATGAGTTAAGAGCATATAACTGAAAAACTTAATATTGTATATAAAAAGTGTTGACTTGAAAAAGTGTAAGCAACTAATGTGTAATCGCAACATAATAATGCGTAATAGTAACATGTAAATAGCGATAAATGGGTAAAAGGAGTATCTTTCAATAAAAGAGTATTAAAAGCATTTGATAAGTACATGAAAGTTGAGTGAGTGTGCTAGTAATTTTTGTTATCACCATTTTCTTTTTTCTTTTTTTTAACTTTCTATGTTTATGTATATTTTTTGATAAGTGAAATGCGTAGATTTCAACCTGTTGTAATTGAATGGAATGATCAATTTAGGGGTATGGTAAATAATTTTTCTTTCTTTTTCATACAGGTATTACTCGGGTTTTCTTTGGTTCAGATTTCATCACTGTGACAAAATCAGAGGATACTTCTTGGGATTTACTCAAACCTGAAATTTTTGCTGCAATTATGGACTTTTATTCGTCAGGGCAACCACTTTTTCTAGACTCAGAAACTGCAGCAGCCAAAGACACAGCTATTAATGAGGTATGTTTCCAAACTTAATCTATTGGAATTTTTGAATTGTTATAATCAGCTTGTGAACACAATGTTATGTTATTTTTATGCGTTGCTCTTTCCTCGTTATGAACACATATATTATATTCCTTAGTTTGAGTATTACTTCAACTGTGGAGGATGTGTTTATTTGGACTTGAAATTGAAGATAGTTCTTTGTGGCTTCATTGACCCAAAGTTATTTGATTGAGAGCTTCTTTCTCTGATTTACAATTTGTAAATATAGCGAAATTTTGATTCATTGCCTCATTGAACTAACATGCTGATCAAGAGTCCATTATCTCTTAGAGACATTTTTAACGAGGCTTTGTCAGCACTTATTTTTCATTTTCATTTTGTTTTGTCAAAAGAGAAAACCTGGGGTGAAATTTTGTTACTTGAACACAAAAATATATCTACATTAAGAATCATAGGAGGTCCGAAGGGTTTTGGTAATCAAAGGACTAACATGCATGTATACTAACATCTCAGATGATGTAGCATTTCTTTTTATTTTTGGTACATAAATAAACAAGGTTTCCTAAGTTTGCCACACTAGCCCCAGACGCCTCTCCTTTGATTAGTGGGCCAAAGCCTACCTCAAATACCACCTGACTCGTTCAGTGTTCAAGGGCAAGATGGTAAATTTAGTGGATTTTTTTTCCCTAATATCATGTTTGTTTTGCATTTGACGATGCATATTGCCCGAAGTAGGAGGCATGTCAACATGAACATTATGTTGACATTTCTATGAACCCTCTCTGAAGTTCTTATGTGAGTGAATTTTCTTGTTATTAATTTGTCAAAATATTTGGAACATTATTTATCAGATGACATTCTTTGCACGTCCTGATCTCCTATGAACTATATAATAGAAATCTTTTTGATCTGGTTTATTTGTCATATATCCTGGATGAAACTTAGTTAATAATTGCAGCAGTTCTAGGGAACTCAAAACTAAATGCGCATATTGATGTTTTCACTTTTAAAATCCTAACCTTTTTCAACCATTTCACTTAAATTTGATTGTTCATCTCTCTTTTATGTTACCATCGTTAGTATTTGGTGATGCAGGATGACTCAGAAACTGTTGCAATGATCAAAGAACTCCTCGAGACCCGTATTCGGCCAGCTGTGCAAGATGACGGTGGGGACATTGAGTACAGAGGATTTGATCCGTAGGTTTTCCCTTCATATGGTTAAATACCATTCGGAATTAAACTGAATGTGTTTGTTTCATCTTGTCTCTTAGCTCTAATTAAAGATTATGTGTCTGCTTTCCGTAGGGAAACAGGAACAGTCAAATTAAGAATGCAAGGTGCATGTAGCGGCTGCCCAAGCTCGTCCGTCACATTAAAATCTGGCATTGAGAATATGCTTATGCACTATGTTCCTGAGGTAATATTCTTTGTTCATTTAAACTGGGATGGGTTTTGAGTTATAGCTGGTTCTAAAATAGGGATGATTTGGTATACTTTCGTATAGCACAAATAGTTCCAGTTTTTCTTTTCTTAGTGGACAGCTGGTCCACTATCTGCTTTAAATCTTCTTCATTAATGCATTTATGAGTTTCTTATAGAAAAGGGGTAATATTTAAGGACCCTTGATTTTTTTTAAAAATTTATTTTTTAATTTTGGATAAATAACTACCATTGATTTAAATCACCGTGTCTAGTGTATTTATCATCCCAAACTTGTGAATTTCTGTGGTTGATTTGGAAAAGTTGAAGTTTGGTTTAAGCAACTACTGATACTAAACAAGAAATGGTTTTCCATCGTCTCTAGTATCCCTGAATAAGAATTTATATGTTGAATAATTTTTTGAGTTTCAGCATATAATTTCTCTATTGCTTGGTCTGTCTATCTATCTCCATTGATGTCTTGTTTGTTTTTCCTTAGCAAGCCATTTCTTTAGACCAAGCTGCACCCACAAGCTTTTCATTTGTTGGTTGAACTGCTAATGAAATCTAATTCTTTGCCTTCTCATATTTCTTTGTGAATTTTCTGCATACACAGGTCAAAAGTGTGGAGCAAGAATTAGATGCTGAAGACGAGGTTGCAACATTAGCAGGCCAGATGGAGTAGTTGTGTCTTTTATTTTTACTTCCTTGCTTACCATGCACAGATGAATCAGTGGATGAAAAGAGCTTGTGGTATGCCTTTCTGTACAGGAACAAATAATGTTTGTGCGATAATGAAGTTTATTTATATTACTGTATTTTATTATGTTCCTGTAAGCTAATTGCAATCAATCACATAGCATAGAGATGTAGTGGTACGGTCACTTGTAGGAAAGTTGGCTGGCTTATTTTTATTTGTTTATCTCTTTGTATCACACATGGCTATTAAATTTTGGATCTGGAACTTGTCTTTGAATTTTCTCTAGATCATTGACATGAATAAAGGTTTATTTGATGAGTTGATGGTTGCAAGTACCGGATCAGTTATTCTTAGTAATTACTTTGTTTCACTGTTAGCATGATTGTATAGATCTTCTCTTATCTATCGATTGATGGAAGTCAGCTGTTGTTGCCCATGTTGTCAAAAGAATTATTTGGTTGTGACGATGTGGGTTTTATCATAGAATCAGATCATTGATTAATCTCTTTACATCGTGTGTGGCTTCTGCTTTCGTTGCTTGCATTTTCCTACCCTATATGATATTTGCCAAAAGGCACACCTAGGAATGAGCTCTGTTGGCACAACTTAATCTATCTTAGTGACTAGTGAGTTTACCAGGCTGGCTGCCAAACAGGTAACATGGCTTTTGCATCTGTCATACAGTGATCAAGCTTGGCCAATTCTGCTTGCTTTTATCCGCTTACCCAGTTTTTGCTCATTTATTTGCTGAGATAACTTTTCTATCTGCATTGTTTCTTGCTTATCATAGAGGGAAAATTTGAGTCTTCTAAGAACCTCCATATTGTTGGTATTTATTTAGCTTTACAAGTCCATTAGGCTGTTGCCCCTTGTACATAATACTGTTATTCGAATGATTTTTGTTAAAAAAAAAATTATTATGTAGAGTATGACATTGTAGATATGTTGTGAGATACCAAAATAACATTTATATTTTAAGAATAGAATTTGAACCAGACTGGCATAGCATTTTCTCTAGGGTAATGTATATCTGTTACTCTATAACAGAAAAGCTTGAACGGCTTGAAGCTGACACAAAAATGATGAGAGGCGGTTGATAATCAATTTAATGTTTTGTTTTTTGTATTCTGTTGTACACCTAAGTTGCAAGACTAAGCAAAGCTTTTGCTTGTGGTGTGCAGGACCAATTGCCACGTGTTGTGCCTTATTTTTTTGAAAATCAAGTCAATTTGGATGGCTATTGCTTTGCTTGCTTGGTTCTTGATTCTTTTCAACTCTATCTATGTGTAATACGGTTCTGGAATTTGATTACATTATTTTGCGTATTGACATTGAACTCAAGGTTGCCATCAATTTGTAGCTGCAGATTAGTTCAGTTGGTAAAATTTCTTGATTATTAAGAGGTGTAGGTTTGAACAATTTCTTGATTATTAAGGTGTAGGTTTGAACTTTACTCATATGAATAGAAATAGAAAAGAAGTAACTCACTATTCATTTTATATAAATGGTATCATTCTCCTATGCTCTTTTTACAGCTGTTAGTGCTGCTTTATGCACAAAAATGGTTAAAAGTTAAAAAAGTTAAAATTAAAAAAAAAAAGGAAAAAAACTGTCAAAGCTAAAGTGGTGGGGGGATAATTTGTTAGATCCAGTTGCAGTTATAAATATGGCCTTAAAAACATTTTTCAATTCCCCACTTGCTTCATTTTTTGCAGCCGGCAGCCTTTAGTCGCTTTCCCTTTTAATGATTTTTTTTTTTGAGAGGAAGTATAACTTTCATTCATCCAATTGAGTGAATAAGTACAAAAAGTTTGTTGGAATATTATCTACCCAAAAAACAAAATCATTTAGCTCTAAGGCCAAGTTTGTCGGTGAGTGAGCTAGAGAATTACACCCTCGTGGAGTGTGATGTATCTTTACATTCTTCAACCTCTTCATCCGATTTTGGATTTCAGAGATGACCCAAAAGATTTCGGTTTTTGTGCTCTTCTTGAGAGAGATTAATTTCACTACTTCTTTAGAATCAGATTCAATAATTAGAGGGAAACATCCAACATTTTCTGCTATCTCCATACCAAACTTAGCAGCTTCAACTTCTGCAGAATCAACCTTGCTGAGAAACTTTGTGGGCTTCATTGCTGCAGCCATAACCTTCCCTTCAAAATTCCTTATCACAATTCCTAAACCAGTTCTTTGTTACTCCAATTTTACTGTTGCATCAATATTTACTTTGAACCAGCCCTCTGGTGGGTAGCTCCATTTTTACTGGATAGCAGGACTCTTATGGGGACTTTCTGACATTTGGGCCATTTGGATTCTTCTGTAGGACTGCACCAAAGCTTCTGCTGCCGCAACTGATAGCTGGGAATCTTCCCTTTTATTTTTGAAAATGGCAAGATTTCTTGAGTGCCAAATGCTCCAACACACAGCAACTATCAACTCCATTTCAGCTTTTTTCTTTTTTGTAGTCAAATCCTGAAACAAACTAAAAACATCTTTGACTTTGCCTAACTGAATGTCCTCAACAAAAGAGGTCAGCCTCCAAATTTACTTTGAAACTTTGCATTCGAAAAGCATGTGACAGACAATTTCTCTTATTTTTTTTGCATCTCTGGCACCAGGGGAATTGAACAACTCTCCTCTTCCATAAATTTTCTACCGTTGCCAATAGATTGTTTGCTGCCCTCCACATGAATATTTTAACTTTTTCTGGCACTTGAAGATACCAGATAGCATGCCATGATCTGTATTTCTCCCCCGAGCAGCTTGGCTTATCCGGAAATCTCAGCTTTAAAGCCAATTGGTAGCCACTCTTAACTGAATAATTACCCTTTTTGTCATAGTGCCACATTACTTGATCTGGTTTCGGTTGCCTTGGCAATGGTATTTTCAACATTTGGTCAGCATCTTCTTCCAGGAAGTGATGCCTAATCACATCTTCTTTCCACTCCTGATCCTCATTTATCAACTCTGCAACAGTTGTGTCTACGCTTAAAGATGGGGGGTATATCAGCTGAAAAGTTATAGGTCTTGGAAGCCATGGACTTTGGTACACTAGAGCCTGCTGACCATCTCCAATTCTCCAACGTAGCCCTTGCTCTATCACTTTTCTACCCCATAAAATACTCCTCCATATGAACGAAGGATGTGAACCCAGCTGAGCCTGCATCAAATTTGAGTTTTTAAATATCTGGCCTTCAAAACTCTTGCTACCAGCGACTCCGGCTCTTAGATAATCCTCCAACTCTGCTTTGCAATTAAGGCATGATTAAAGCTCGACAGATCACGAAACCCCAGCCCACCTCTGCTTTTTTCTTGGCACATATTTTTCTATTTTGACCAGTGAATTGACTTATGATTCTGGTTGTTCCCCCACCAAAAACCAGCAATGGCCTTCTGCATATCCTCACAAAGACCCATAGGGAGCTCAAAAACACTCATTGCGTATGCAGGCACCGCTTGAGCAACAGCTTTTATCAACACCTCCTTTCCTCCACAAGAGAATAATTTTGCCTGCCAGCTCGAAATTTTGCCAAGAACTCTGAGTTTTATATCCTTGAAAAAACTTGTCTTATTTCTACCCACCATGGAGGGCAAACCGAGGTATTTTGCACGCCTTGAGACCACCTGTAGTTGGAAAATGGCCTTAATTGCAGCGATCTGCTCCTCCCTGGTACTCTCACTAAAGAACATAGATGACTTCTCGAAATTAAAAATTTGGCCAGAAGCCGCTGCATAGCAATCGAATATTTTCTTCAAATTTGTCTAGTCCTCCCTTGTAGCTCTTGTGAAGATCAAGCTATCATCCGCGAACAAAAGATGAGTAATAGAGAGCTCTTTGCTGAATTTTATCCCATGAATGAGCTGTTGAGCTTCTGCTTGTTTTAGGAGATTTGAAAAGGTCTCTACACAAATTATGAAAATATATGGGGACAACAGGCATCCTTGCCTGAGCCATCTTTGAGGCTGAATTAGCCCTTTAGCTACCCCATTTATCAACACTGAAAATGATGTAGTAGATATGCAGCGCATTATCAATTCAACAAAGCCAAGAGAGAAACCCAATTTTTCTAAGGTACATTTCAAAAAATTCCATTCCATCATGTCATAAGCTTTACTAATGTCTAATTTCAGAGCCACTAACCCATGTTTTTTCCCTTTACTAAGCCTTATTTTATGAAGACATTCATACCCAATAATTATATTATCAGTTATAAGTCTATTTGGAACAAAGACACTTTGACCTGCTGAAATTACATCATTTAAGATCAGTTTCAGCCTATTTGCGACAGTTTTTGCAATAATCCTATATATTACATTACATAGGCTGATAGGTCTAAACTCCCCAACTTTCTTCGGTTTTTGAACTTTTGGGATCAAAGCTAAATAAGTATGATTCAAGGGAGTGAGGTTACCTCTGCCGTTAAGGACTTGCAAGCATGTGGCAATGACTCCTCGGCTCACTGACTTCCAATGCTTTTGGAAAAAAGCAGCTGGAAGACCATCTGGACCAGGGGCTTTAGTTGGATGCATTTGACTCAATGCTTCTGTGATCTCTGCTTCAGAGAAGGGTTGGTCTAGCTGGGCATTCATCTCCTCTGTGATTCTACGAGGCATGTTTTTTAATGCATTCTCTATTTGGCTTTGGGATGGATTATTGGAGGTGAAAAGGTTGTCATAATGTTCGCATAATATCCTCTGAATATCCTCTGCTTCCTCAGTCCACCTATTGTTTTCATCAAAGATCCCTCCAATTCTATTTTTCCTTTTCCTTGTTGTGGCTTTAAAATGGAAAAACTTCGTATTTTTATCTCCTTCTCGCAACCAAACAGCCCTCGACCTCTGCCTCCAGAAAATTTCTTCATCCACGAGTAAGTCTTCAATCTGCCTCTCTATTAGCTTCATTTCATTACCATCTCCATAATGATTGTTGCTCCGTCTGTAATTCTTCAAATCTTTCAGTAACTTTCTCAACTTCTTTTCCCTTCCACCAAATTCTTCTCTACTCCACATCTTTAGCTCTACAAGCGAGGCTTTGGCTGTCTTTTTAAACTGAGAGACGGGATCTTCACAATTCCAGCTTCTACTCTCAACCCATTCGTGCTTAACAATCTCTTGACACTTCTCATAAGAGCTCCACATATCCTCATAATGCACCCTTGTGAAAGTTCGTCTCTTAAGGCTTTTGTTTCTGCCTCTTTCTTCGAGCACCATCATTATCGGATTATGGTTTGAGGTCCATGTTTCAAGGTGTTCTGCTGCAACTTCGTGAAACATACCCCCCCAGTCTTTACAGCAAAGGAATCTGCCTAATCTTTCTTCCACCAGCTGAGAACCGAACCTTCTGTTAAACCAAGTGAAGGGGTGGCCTTTGAAATCCAAATCTCTCAATCCACAGAATTTTACAGCATATCGAAAATCTTTTATATTTGACTCACGCCTGTCGATCTTCCCCGTCTTCTCATTTGTCTGTACAATCTCATTGAAGTCTCCAAAACAGAGCCATGACAATGAGTATAAGCTAGCTAATCTCCTCAACAAAGTCCACGTATGTTGCTTTTGCTATACCTCAGGATGGCCATAAATCCCTGTGCCTCTCCAATAGCTACCATTTTCCGAATGGATCACTGCATCTATGTGGTGGCTACTATAGGATTTAATGTCCACAACTACCTCCAAGCTCCATAAAAGAGCTAACCCCCCACTTTTACCTCTACTACTAACGGCAAAACAACTTTCGAAATTTAACTTCTTACCTGTCACCCGCATTTGCTCAGCCCTCATATTAGTTTCATACAAAAACACAATTTGAGGCCTTTGCATTTGGAAAATATTTTTGAGTTCTCGGAACGCTCGGTCATTCTCCAAACCCCGAACATTCCAGCTTAGAACCTTCATAGCTGTGGGCGGTGCTGGCTACCAGCCACCGCCATTAATCCTTTCGGAATTGAATCAGTTGCCATTGCTATCATTTCGACATCTCCGTCTTGTTGTGTTGCCCGCTCTGTCATGTTCTTTGCTTCTATCGAGCAAGTTTCACCTTGGTCTAAACTGCTTATTTTTCTCCTTTTTCCATCTAGGCTCACCCAATTAGCATCTCCGGAAGGCTTTTTTAAAAGGTTTGGCCCAATTTCTTCCAAAGAGTCCTTTTCGATGGTTCTCGCTTGGAGCTTCCATTTTCGTTTCTTTGTTTTAGTCTTTATTTTATTCAGCCTCTCACTTTCGTCACAGCTTACTACAACTTGGGTTTCTATTGGGCTCATTTATGATTGGGCCTCATGTACTTGTGATATCCATCTCATTTCTCCTGTTTCTTTCACCAAGTCTCCATTTTGCTCATCTCCCCTTTCTCCTTCCCTCTCATTTAAATTTCTGATTCCCGCCTTTTGGCCCTGTTTTTGAGGCATTGTACCAATATATGTTGGTTGCATTGACTTTGTGAGACTTTTTTCTGACAACCTTGAAACACCCGCCCCTTCCATCTGCAGATTATCCAATATTGGATCCATTTGCAATCGGGTCAACCCATTTTCATTTTCAGCTCCAGTGATGTTGCTTCTGTGTTGGTCCTTCATCATCTTTGAGGCCACCTCTGATTTGGACCTTGTGTATATTCCGCTATCATTTTTCTCTTCTTCTGCTTTCCATCGCTCCTTTCCTCTGTTTAGCTTGATTTTTTCTGCCATTGTGAGTGCTCTCAGCCATGGCCCATAAGCCATTTCTTTTCTTGTTTGGTTTTTGTATTGCTTGCATTCTCTGTATTGATGTCCTATGCATCCACAAACAAAACAAAAATCTGGCATCCTTTCATATAGCACCGGCCTTGGGATGATCTTTCCTTTGGTCTTTTCTTTTTCCTCCTTATCAGCTTCTGTATCTACCATTTCTGCAGACTCCCTTCCTGATTCTTTTTCTGTTGCACACTCCCCTTCTACAGCTTCCTCATCATTTAGCTCCAGTAATTTAATCAGAGGTTGAGTAATATCAATTGAAATTCTCAATCTGGCGTATTTGCCAAAGCATTCTCCTGAGGCATTTGTCCCCACTTCCTTCACTGTTCCAATTTCTCCCCCAATTTCTTTTATGGTCTCTTCATTCATGCACAAGATGGGGACATTATGTATCTGGACCCAAAAGGATGCATGAGTGAAAACTTGTTTATTTATCTCCCCGATGCCCCTTTTAATGATTTAAAATCGTTTAAGTGAATTCGGAAAACCACCACATCGTACTTGTATTTAACGTTGCATGGATTGAATTGCTTATTTTATTTAGTATTGACGTGTGAGCTTGCAATAGGCAGGGGGAAATAACAGTGACGTCTAGGGATGGTAAAATTCGGGTTCGGATTCGGGTTTATCCTTTCTGGTTCCGGACCCGGACGTCATTTTCTTACTCCCCTGGATTAAAACTCAGTTTTTTCCATCCGGGTCCGGTCTGGGTTCAACTCGAAAAAATTTGAGTTTTGAACCCAGACTAATAAATCAATTTCTACGATTCTAGAAATCCTCCCGTGGACACAAGCAAGAAATTTGAATTAATTATAAGGCAAACTCAAATCCAAACAAAAAAAGGCATGTAAACACATTGGTTGAAAAAAAAAAAAGACCAAAAGGTCGCTTTAGTAGTCAATTAAATACACAACAAATATATTGGAGAATATGTCCTACTAAAACGATCTTTTAATTCTAATTGGAGGTTGTAAAGAAACAGAACAAAATGATATTCCAATTTGGGGAAAAGCTTGGGTTTGATTTTGATACGACCGTGAATGAACTGTATTTTGCTTTGAAAATTCATTTTGGGGCTCAGATTTGTACTTGCCAACTAATGCACATCCTCCTGCAAGCATGCGACGCTGGTGTTCACGGCAGCCGATGGTGATGGTGAAGGTGAGTTGTCACAACTCAAAAAAGATTGTCGATGATGATTAATAGAGGATCTGCCAAGCTGCAAGCATGCAACGGCGGTGAACCAAACGTGTTGCGACGGTGGGGAACCCAAGCTTGCGACAGTGGCGAACCCGATCTTGTGACAGTAGCGATCCCGGCCAATGGTTGTTTGACTTTGGTACTTTGCTGCGGCAACGGCAGGCGGCACAGCTTCAAATGTGTTTGTGTGATTGTGTCTGTGGGTAGAAAGATAGAAATAGAATTAGGGTTTTTTTTTTATGTTTGTATTTATATTAACTGATAAATATAATTAAAATTAATATTAAAAAAATATCTGGGTTCGGGTTCCAGATATATGGGTTATCTTAAATCCGGGTGTGGACCTGGATAAATTCGGGTTATTAAAATCTATTCCGGATTTGGATTTTTTTGCACTCCAGTACGGGTTCAACTCGTCCCGAATTATCCAGATTTGTCTGGGCCCAGGTTATTTTTCCATTTCTAGTGACGTCCCATGATTTGGTGAAAATGATCATGAAAACGTTTATATATTTCATAAATGACTACATAGCTATTTTAAAATCAATATCGTCATTATCATCATCGATATCATTAATAACAAAATGGTTTAGGTTTGTTATTCAATAATTTGTTCAAAAATATTGTAATGAAAGGAACATAAGAATTTGTTGCTAGGCATTTGACCAAATATGAGCATTCGGCTCCTAAGGAATCTATCACTAAAATATTCATAGAGGGGGATACAACTAGACAGATGAAAAGGATTTTTTGTAAGATTATTTTCTTTTGGTATAATAATCTTTTTTTAAAAAATAATGAATGTGATCTATGACTATTATGCCAAACTATAAGATGTATCTTTTTTCCAAATAATTCAAGGGGTGGAGTTCGAAGTAGATCTCTAGGGTGGCCAAGTTCAAACTTTAGGTACTAATAGATGATTGATTTTAGATGATTTTTCATCTATAATTTTGGTGTGGTCGTAGAAACTTGGGAATTTTGCTTGTAACTGTAACAAATAAAAAAATAATATGAATGAGTAATTGACAAAATAAAAAATAAAGAGCTGGATCTAAACTTTATCAAACTTTTAAAAGACTATTTGCTATTTTGTCAAAATAAGAAAGCAATTAGCAAAATAAAGATCAAACAATTGGGTCACTTTGATTTTATTTTACAAAACATAAAATTACATTTTCATCTTGTATATAAAGTTTACAAATTAATTGTGTGGAGACCAAATTATTACTTTATATTTAATATTTAATTTTTTTTTTCTAAAATTTTAAATATTTTTTAAAGCCTGCAGCTGACAATGGCCCTCTGGCGTTAAGCCCTCTCTGCGCCTGCATTAATTATTATAATTTGTCAACGAAAGTTCGTATGCATAACGTGATATCGAATCACGATTCATCCCTTGTAATGACTCCAAAAAGTGGGCTGAATCATCATCTTGCACTAGAGAAGTGGCACCAGCACAAGCAACATAATCCTAAGCACAAGTCCAACGAATGCCCGCACGCGCATTTCTATTCCCATGCACAAGCACAAACCACCATAACTACTCCTGCTTGTACATATATACATTTATATATACACATACCGTGTTGCCATTAACACTAGTCGAAGAGTAACAAACCAAGCAATCATTATCCACGTGTCCTTGTAGTATCACTTAGTGTTTTTGTTAGTATAGTGACAGCTAGGTAGCGATGGCTTCTGGTTTTTGGGAGCTGAGGCCGCTTCTGCATTTGCTGTTGCCTCTTTGTGTTCATTGGGTTGCTGAGGAGATGACTGTTTCTGTTCTTGTTGATGTTGTTACTAATGCTTTGTGTCCTGGCCAATCTACTTGTTCTGAGGCTATTTACATCAGTGGCCTTCAACAAACGGTAAATAATCATTCTTCTTTTTATTCTATTTTTATGCTTTGGATTTTATTAGTTTTGGGATTTGAGCTGTTTTGCTTTTTGGGTTTGTGGGAAAGAAGGATTAGAATAAAGGAGCTGTCTAGATTTTTGTTTTGGTCTCTTACAGGTTTGAGGGATTTTTGTATTTCTTAATTTTCCTGGGTTTTCTTGGAACCAAACAAGGCGTTCTGTTTGAGATAGGTAAGAAAAGTAAAAATCTTTACGTAGCAAAAGCTGTTATAACAATTTGTTGATTGGAGATTTGTTAATAGAATCGGAATGTTACTTTTAAGAGTTAATTGGTGACTTGGAACCAACCAAGTGTCAGTTCGATAAAAAGAACTCATTAACATTTGGAAGTTAATTTCTGAGAACATTGCAAGTAATGGAAATAGATTTGAGAAGGGACTTTTTATTTGTCCAATTTTTGATATTCAACCATGTTAGCTTCACCAGTGTTGGTTTTTGTCAAATCTATGTTCCAGGAGCTGCAGGAAGCAGACAAAAAAGGTTTACTTATTTGATTACAGGCATGGATGAATCTCAAACAGCAATGTCCAATAATTACTCTGCATATATCTTGAATTGAAATATCTTCAAAAGGACTTGTTTAAAATGATTGCTATAACATCTTTACTTACGCGATTTTCTGCATATCTAGAAAAACATTTGATTAAAGATGGTTCATAGTTGGATGTCAACGCGACATTATTCAATATTCGGGTTTCTGTTTAGTTGATAAGGAATTAGGAACCAGCAAAATCTGCACATGATATATTCTGAGAATTTAATTTGAGCTTTTATGCTGTTTCCAATTTGCTTTCTCAGTGGATTTTCCAACCTCTGCCAATGGAACATGATCTAAGATATCCATCTTGTGCCATTCTACAGTGCTGAGTAGCAAGGACATGCATTTTAGTTCTTGGGGTTCATTGAAGCTGCAGTTCTTCCAAGTTATGCCTAGAAAAGAAATGGATAGATATTAGATACATTGGTGTTTATGCTGAAGTGGGTTTATTTAGTTTGATAATAAATTAGTGCTATAGAGGGAATCTTAGATGAGTAGATACAATAGCTTTTTGTAAGTGAAGCATGCAATTTCATTCATGTATGG
Source organism: Citrus australasica (assembly GCA_029618585.1). Taxonomy (NCBI): domain Eukaryota; kingdom Viridiplantae; phylum Streptophyta; class Magnoliopsida; order Sapindales; family Rutaceae; genus Citrus; species Citrus australasica. The sequence goes on from JARCIV010000015.1 coordinate 794,889, forward strand.
GTCCCAATAGATGCCAAATTCTTGGTTTGCTAAAATTTTTTTTAGTTCAACTTGTTAAGTTGCCAGAACTTTTTCTTTTGTTTGTTCTATTTCCTAAAGAGTGGAAAATGGAAAGGATAATAAAGTGGTTCAAGGACCACTAAATTTTCACATGCTAATTCCATTTTAGCTTTCCTTTACATCTTATTGAAATTCCAAGTTGGATTATAACCATAAAGGTGATGGTGGTCTGTTTTGAATTTTATTTTTTCTGTCAAAATCAAGCATTAGGTCTAATGCTGGTTCCATTAAACCTTATGGTTATTTAACTAGTTTAGATTTGGAGTGCTTGTAAATTTCTCATATTCTGCTAACATTATGATGATCTTGGATTATCTTATGACCGTAAAAGACAGACAGAATCTATACTGTGTGAAATTGAGGGAGTTTAATAAGGTGGTTCCTGAAGCATTTTGACAAACTCTAGTACATGTGACAAGTTTTCTGAGTCTTTTCAGAGCTTCTAGAAAGCAAGAGAATTGATGTTGGATTAGATATTCATGTTCGTGACTTCAAATAACTTACATGGAACTTGTGATGATGATAAACTGTGATTATATATTCATATCTCATTTTATTTTAAAAGTTAGATTTTCTTCTGTTTGCAGGCTGTTGGAGTTTTCAAGATGGTGGTACTGCCACTTCTCGGTCAGCTTGCAGATGAATATGGGCGTAAACCGCTGCTCCTTATTACTGTCTCCACCACTATTTTTCCTTTCAGTAAGTTATAGATGAAAACATCTTTAGGAAAAACTAAACACATACATAAATCTATGAGAACTTTTTTTACTACTTCAATAACATGAAAATAAAAGTTAAAGGGAAGTCCAGGGCTGTCCTATTGTTTTGTTTCAAGAGGTGATGATTGGTTGAAACCGGTTAATTGCCAGTATTTTGCTACCTCAACAATATATGAATATCAACTATTGTGAAGTTTTTCACTAAACTTTTCCCAAAACTAAATGTCAATTTTCCTGTTTACGGACCAATGAAATTGTTAATCATGTCTTTTCACTGAATCTTACCATAATTGCTCAAGTATAGGAATCAAAGCTGAAATATGAGTCGCTGAATAATGTCTACGATGCAATCTCTGCTACAACATTTTGCAGTGAATTAATGATACAATCAAAATTGTGCCGTATATGTTCAATTTTCTCTTTGTTTTGACTCTCTATTTTTTCAGCTTTGCTTGCTTTCAATCAGTCCAAAGAATTTGTGTATGCCTACTATGTACTTCGAACAATATCATATATAATAAGCCAAGGGAGTATTTTCTGCATTGCTGTTGCTTATGCGGTAAGAATCATTCTTCATTATTAAAATTCATGGACAGGGAGTTTTAGGTATCAATTTTGCTTTCCTCTGTCAGGCAGATGTTGTCAATGAGAGCAAAAGGGCTGCAGCATTTAGTTGGATTACAGGTCTTTTTTCTGCTTCACACGTCTTAGGGAATGTATTGGCACGTTTTCTTCCTGAGAAATACATTTTTATGGTATGTTGCTGCAGTAAGTTTGGTATAGACTCATACTTTAATGTTCTATGTTCTCTTTTGTTGTTTTAGTCTCCATTCTTATAATTTCTAATCTATTTGAAGAATGATTCTGTTTCAGGTTTCAATAGCTCTCCTGATCTTTGTTCCAGTTTATATGCAATTCTTTCTGGTGGAGACAGTTGAATCAGCTCCAAGGAAAGACCAAGAATCATCTTGCTTAAAGAAGGCAGTTAATGTTCTTGATAGACGCTACAAATCAATGCGAGATGCTGCCTTAATGGTTGTTAGCAGGTACTCCTACATTTTTTGTTATAATTTTTATTTCAATCAATTTACATAATTTTTCTTCATATAAATTACTAAGCTGCTTAAAGTTGCTTTTTCCACATTCTGGCTAATGAGCTCAACTCTTGTTTTTTTTTTTATTTTTCCCAGTCCAACACTTAGGGGCATTTCTTTTGTTTCCTTTTTCTATGAGTTAGGAATGTCTGGCATCAGTGCAGTCTTATTAGTAAGTTCCCTATACTACAAACTGCTCTGATTGTCCTTATTATTATCTTAATTAATTCAGTAGGAAACTGATATGGAAACACAGTAGATCGGGGATAATTGAACAGATATTTGCTCGTCTGAATCGCATGCGAAAGGAAGAATGAGAGACTAATGTTTTCACAGTTCACAATACAAGTTTCGAGCCAAATAACTCGGAAAAAAAAAATGAACTTCCACATTTTGGAGACATTATAGTTGCCTGAGCTGTTAGGCATTAGCATTGATGATAGGCAAAAATTATTAGGCTGGACAAACCAGAAGCAATTTGAAAGCAACTAGTGCATAACTAAAACACTAGCGTTTGTGTGTGTTCTATCTGCATCACTGCATGTATACAACCCATTTCTTTGTTCATCTTATCAACTTGTTTTCTGTTAAACTTAAATGTTTTGATGCATTATAATACTACTTCTGCAGTTTTATTTGAAGGCAGTTTTTGGTTTCAATAAGAATCAATTTTCAGAAATCCTAATGATGGTGGGAATAGGTTCAATTGTTTCACAGGTATGAATTACAAGGAATATGATTTTACTTTATGTTTAATTTATAATAGACATTCAGTTACGAAAATCCAAATTAAGAAACACGTGAAGCGTCCATTTTTTAGCACAAAATGGATCCTCAAAATTTTCTCTGGCTTTTTACTAGATTTTGGTGCTTCCTCTACTCAATCCATTTGTTGGTGAGAAAGTGATACTGTGCGTAGCTTTGATTGCATCAATAGCTTATGTAAGTCTCCTCACTCTACCACCAACCGGGAAGCAAGATAAAAGGAAATGGGAGATCTGATAATTTTCTTTTTATGCGCAGGCATTGTTCTATGGCTTGGCATGGGCTTCATGGGTATGTACTTACATTTACCTCAATATCCTATAGCTTTTTGTTCTCTCCTTGAAGTATAATACTTGTTAATTAGAATAATGAGAGAGAGAATTGTAGTTGAGATGACGTGTTGAATGGTTCCAGGAACTTGTCTAAGGCCTATTATTTTTACTTTTTTCTCATTCCTTGTCATCTCTTTCCAGCAAACTTGGTAGTTTCGACATAAAAGGCTTTCTACTCACCAGTATCTCATATGTAGAGATTTTGATTTCTGTGTTATTGACCAATGTATAGAAAAGATCATTCATGCTTATGAGCAATGGTTAAATAGAGAGAAACTAATTAAAAGAAAAAATGATGATGGGGTTTCATTAACGGGAAGTCATCATTCTGCTATGCAGGTGCCATACCTCAGTGCCTCATTTGGTGTCATTTATGTACTTGTGAAACCTTCTGTATGTAATATTACCCTTGGATTTCTATTTTCATTTCTATATATATGGAAAATATTACTAACGCATATAACTAAGTAATTCCCAAAACTCAGTTTTAACAATTCATCTTTGCTATCAAATTTTCAATATGCAGACTTATGCTATTATTTCAAAAGCTTCAGGCTTGAACAATCAGGTTAGCAAAACTACTGTGCTACTTGATATAGTGCTAAACATTTTCAGTTCACATACCATAAACTCTCTGCGATGCCTGTTATATATGCATGTTGATTACAGGGGAAGGCACAGGGATTTATTGCTGGTGTGCAATCAATATCTAGTTTGTTATCACCTCTTGCCATGAGTCCACTGACATGTAAGTTTTAAGTATCTTCTTATTGCTTTAAAGTTTTAGAACCACTTGCAAGCATATTTTCTTATTTCTGAATTCGCATATTATCAGCATGGTTCCTGTCAACCGATGCCCCCTTCAACTGTAAGGGCTTCAGTATCATTGTCGCATCTATTTGCTTGGTAATCTTTAACCTTTTCCCAGCTTTCTCATAGTTTTCTAACTCTTTCCTGCTTGTTCTTCTTGTTAACAATAAAAATTCTGCTTTTCTCAGATGGTCTCTTTGTGCTGTGCTTGCATGCTTGATACAGAAGAAAACTCAACCAATGACGAAAGGGAAGATATTGAAGAACCACTTATAAGCCACACTTGATTGTATCACCCAGCTAGTTATTAGTAGTTTGTAAAATAGCCTTGTGAGATGAAAGTTATAAATATTCAGGCTTTTCATCAGGCAAGGGTTGTAAGCTTGTAATATATGAGTGCAAATAAAGTTTGGGCACTGCAAACAGTCTGTATTAGGAAATTATGTTCATACTAACAATTTTAATGGCCTCAGCACTCCCAAATTTATTTAAAGAGGGAACAATGTCTTGGATTAGTTACAAACAAAAACGACACCCTACTATGAAACTTATGTCTATTGTTTTATAGTCTGAATTACCGATAAATAATCAGAATTTTATCGGTTTTGACTACATGATGATGTCTAGATTATATATATGATAATTATAAGATAAAAATTAAAATACATAATCATATGAAATTAATTAGTAAAAGATAACTTAATTTAATTCAATTTGTATTTTTTTAACATTTAACATGATAATCGGTCTAAAATATCCGAAAGTCGTCATTAATTATGTCACTGCAAATTAAAAATAAAAAAAATAAAACAAAACACACTAGACTCTAATTTTTTTATTTAAAAAATAATTTGATAAATATTTTTCGAAACCAAAATGCAAGCGAGAGAGCATTAGCTACTCCCCTGGAAAATATCAAAACAAGCAGATTAGATTAGGTTTTGCTCTCTTATGAATCCATGAAGTGAAACATTAAACAAACAAACGAAAAAGGAATGGAAATTCTCTCTTTCTCAGCCATTAACATCTCTTCGAACCTCTCAATAAAACACCACAAAACCCAACTGCAAAATTCATTAACAAGCTCAAAGTTCTCCATTTTACAGCATAACAAGAGTTGCCTAACTTCATTATCTTCATCTTGTTTTTGCATTTCATTACCAAGAACAAGAGCAAGTGCCACTTCGTCGACAACAACAACTTTATCTTCCACCAAGGCTGAAAATTGCTATTGGACGGTGCTTATGGAGAGACCTCCACGTGGGGTTAATACTAAGCCTGAAATCATTGATTACTATATCAAGACTCTTAAAAGAGTTTTGGGCAAGTGGGCATTTTTTTTTGTTTTGGTCAATGTTACTGTTTTTTTTCTTGGTTTTTGAGTCTGAATATTGTTTTATGCAGTGAAAAGGATGCTCAAATGTGTATATATGATGCTTCTTGTGATACCCATTTCGGGTTTTGCTGTAATGTTGATGAAGAAACTTCTCGTGAGCTTGCTCGTATGTGATTTCTTCGCTCTGTTATTACTTATTTTGGTTATCTGGTTTTAATGTCGCTAGGCAATGTTTTTTAAGTTCTTTGTTGGTGATTTTGCAATTTGTGCTACTGATTTATTATTTGAAGATAGAGTCATTAGTTATGAGGTGTGTAAGTTTATATCCAAAATATATTGGATTGGATTCTTTTTGTTTAATTGAGATTTCACAATTAGATTGAATTTTGATTTTTACACTCATTTATTTGCTGTAGGCTTGCCTGGTGTCTTGACTGTAAGGCCTGACCCAGATTATAATTCTGTGAAAAAAGATTATAGTTGTTTAGATATTCAGATGAGCAATCCATGGAACTCTCAAATCGGAACTACTCTACTATTTCCTTTGGGGACTACTAAACACTGGCTTGTCCGAATGGACAAGCCAGGGGTTGGTGTTGTTACAAAAGCACAAATGGTTGATCGTTATGCTCAAATTCTAACCAAGGTTTTGGGAAAGTAAGTAAATATGTTTGAGCATTGACATGAGTCATTATCGTCTCCTCTTTTCTCTTCATCATGAAACCAGTGTGCATTTATGCAGTGAGAAGGATGCACAAATGTGTATATATCATGTTTCCTGGCAATCAAACTTTGGGTTCTGCTGTGAACTTGATGACGAATGTGTCCAGGAACTCGCTGGTAAGTGTGTTTTCTTTTGTCTTCAACCCACATTGTTTTTATGAGCATGTTATTTGCAGCCTGAGCACTGCTGATCCCTCGTAATGCAGGTATACCTGGTGTTTTGTCTATCCAGCCAGATGAGAATTTTGGTTCGGAGAATAAGGATTATGGAGGTGTGTCCCTTTCTTTATCTTGGATAATCTGTCATTGCATATATTCTTTTCCCTGGTCCTTACTTGCTTAACTCTTCGTCTCAGCTGAAAATAAGTGAAGATTTATGCATCTGATGTCATGAATCATTCAAAATTTTAATTAATTTGTTCTCAGTGTATTTCCATTTTCGGATTATTATGCCTCATTGACATTTCTCTGCAAAAGTATATGATAGTGCTGCTACTATATCTAGCTTTTTATATGCATTTTATTGCCAAAATTCATGAAAGATCATCCTGTTTATCAGTGTATTCAGTACGATGCACTTGGTATTCTCCAGGAGTAATTTGCTTTCTCAAATAGAGCATATAAGGATAATAGTTTCATGAGACTAGCTGGTCTTTCAAGGAGGGATTGCACTCTTTGTGATCTCAGCATGTTCAGTCATATAATCAATTGCAGGAAGGTAGGCTAGGATATGTTGGCGGTTTGAGCATTTTACTTTGTGATCAGACGAATGGGGTGTGGCTAGAGCTTTTCATACGTCACACAATAGAAGTTTGATAAGGATATAATGTAACATGGGGCAATACTTGAGTTTGTTGTAGAGCTTCGTTGTGCAACACTTATGCGGATCCAATAGAATAAGAATTAGAATATGCCGTCAATCCATTTCAAAACAACCTCCTATTCAATAGGCTTTCTAAACACTACCTTCTTACGGGAACAACCCGAGGTGATATGATAAAACCAAAATTGCATCATAATCCCTGATGTCCAAAGAAACAAGTAACCTCCAATTCCTGTTCAACCATAAAAGTAGCATAATCTCAGAACGGACACTCGACTAACAAGGATTCTCTCATTAGCATAGCTACTATGAAACTACAGTCTAGGAGATTTATTGCAATTGGAATACACTTGCTAAAGCAGAGTAGACAAGCAATTTGTGGACTCTGGGTTGATAAAGATTTGGACGTCTCAACTAAAAGTATAGACTGCACCTGTTATAACATCTGGAAGAGTTTAGGGATCTTGCCAGGTCACAGAAACCAATCTCTGATGAGTTTGAGGTTGTTTGGGATTTTTCTTGTCTTAAATAAGAAATCTGGGATTTGTCTGCTGCTGCTAGCCTTGGGTGCTAGCTTGAGCCTTATGTCTCATCACACAGTTTCGTGTGACCACCATGAACTACAGTGGATATTTTCTCTTAACATCATGCATATATCAAACAATATAAGCCCCACTCAACCCACCCTTTTAATAGACTTCCGCGCTATCATGCATCTCCTACATTGGATAAGCGTACAGTTGCTTGAAAGCTCCTTAGAAGTTGAATCTACCAATCATCTTTGTCTTTAAAACTGCTTACAGTTGACTGCTGAATTGATCTTTACTTTAGTCCTGTATCATGTTAAGACCTTCTGCATGCTTTTACAAGAAGATGACTTGCAAGTTTTTCTGGTGCTCTGCTATTGAGTTGATGTTTGTTAATATTTTCTTGGATGTTTCTAAAAATGAGCAGTTACTATTATAGTTGGGTATTTATCATTATTAATCTGTTTTCTATGAAAGTACTAATTGTTTGATTAATGGCATTTTTATTTTCAGGAAATAATTTACAAAATTCTATGGTCCCATCAGATTCTTCAGAAGTTAGTCCAACACAAATCAAGACTAAGAAGCTTTTTGTAACTGGTATGGCACTAGTTAATATTCTTAGTGTCAAATGCTTATTTCATCACGATTGTATAATGATATTTTGCTTGTGAAATTAGGGATTCAATGGACCCAGTAGCATTAAGTAATGCAAATCATTTCAAGAAGAAGCAAAGGAATATGTTTCATTTGATTTTATTCCTATTTCTCCCAACATTTACCTAACTGCAGTTTAATGCTTCCTTGACTTCTACCTTATTTTTGTAATTGATCAACTATACTATGATTTTCTCTTTTGTCAAAGCCTAACGCATTCTTCCCTCTAGTTCAGTCTACCTTTTTCCTTATAATTGTTTTGGGCATAGATTATTCTTTTTTCTTGTTTCTTCTCATTGGTAACAAAATTTCTTGGAAATCTTTGATTCTTTTACAAGGCCTTTCGTTTTATACATCTGAGAAAACCTTACGTGCGGCATTTGAAGGCTTTGGTGAACTTGTTGAAGGTATTTCTTTAGTTTGAAATTAAAAATTTTAAATTGCATCCATTATACCCTATTTCTGACTGAAGTTATGCTCTTGCTATCAAAACCACCTGTCTACAGTTAAAATTATAATGGACAAGATTTCGAAAAGGTCCAAAGGTTATGCATTTATCGAGTACACCACCGAAGAGGCAGCTAGTGCTGCTCTCAAAGAGATGAATGGCAAGGTAAGTACTGTGTGAACACGAGTCTTCAATCATTTTCACCCAGATCGTTATGATTTGTGAAGATAAACTGATTAATGTTCTTAGTTAGAGAATGATTAGCTTGTCATCTTCTCCCTTTTCTGATCACTTTTTTGCAGATTATCAATGGCTGGATGATAGTTGTTGATGTTGCAAAGACTACACCGAAGTATAGCAGGGGCCGCCCCAGATAGGCAGTCTGAATAGAAGAGAGAGCTCCCACTCCCCTACCTGTGTGCGTTCCTGCTACTTTGTGATTGAAGCATGATTAGTCTATCAGTTGCACAATCTTGTATAAAATCTCTATCTGGCCTTTGGTAAATCTCTTTCTAGCACTGTAAATCTCTTTCCGGCCATCGACAAGACAATAACGATGAATCGAGAATCTTTGCTAGACAAGATGTGGGTAGTACAGACCTGGGCTAATGTAGGTAGGCATCGTTGCATGCATGGCTAGAGCCTGAGGGAAAAAGAACTGCAGAAGGCATATACATTTTGAGATGATCATTAATGTAATATCAATTTGCTGTAACAACTTATTGACCTTTCTACCTGTTCCAACGGCTAGATCATCTTCAGATTGAAAAAATAATTTCATTAAAAAAAATTAAGAAAATAGTTTTAGGTGAATGTATGCACGATTGCCACCATTTCAAAGAAATGAATTTTCATTGATTCATTTATTTTTGTTTGTTCTAAAAGTTCAATTGCAGTGTAACCTAGAAATATTTATTAATCAGCTAAAAGTACCAGCGAATTAATCTATTAGTTTTTTTTTAGTGGTTTTCTAGAATTGTTGCAATTTACAAATCTACGCCAATTAGTGACGTCTGCCATAATTATAAAATTAATATCGAACCTTGTTGATCAACCCAAAATAAATCCCAATCAGGTCTAAGTGCGGTAGGTTGAAGTTGATCTTTTACACGAAGGCCTGGACAGAGGTTCAAGAAAAAAGGGTTGGGTCAAGCTTGGTCCTCTATTTTTCTTAAATAATTGAATTTAAACTTATAAATTAAAATCTTAAAAAATAATAAAAAAATAAAAAAATTCTTAAACTCTCTTTTAATCCTTCATTAATTAAGAGTCTTTGAATTAGGCAATCCAATACTAAAAAATTACATCTATAAGATTTTATTTACTTCATTTTTTTTATTTATTAATTTAGTTAGAGATATTCAGCTTTTTTAATTCATTATTGATTTTAATTCAAATAGTTTGAGAATCTTGATCCCTTATGGTCAATGCAGTCACTTTATTTTATGTATTAAGAAAATATCATCTTATTTTCATCTTGTTTCTATATTTTCAGTTACTTTCTAAATAATTGAATTCTTTATATTTTTTGAAAAGAAACATGGGTAAATTTCAAAATTTAAAAACTTTATAAATTTATTGATTTTGAGAAACAGTAATAATACTGCACAAAGAGATTGTATATTCTTATAAATAAAAAAAAGAGATTGTATATTAATGTTTGTATAATCTGTGTGGTTGTATTATTACCACTGTTTTTTTTCAAAATAAAAATAACTTATATAAATCAAAAATCATTTTTTTTAATGATTTAGTTGTTGCTTGTTTAACAATTAGGAGATTATTAGCTACTACTTTTGGATTAACGGTAATTTTCATATAATGTAACTTAAGAATTGCCGGGTGTGAAAGTTTGTAATCAATTATAACTCTATTTTAATTCTTTCAAAACTTCCTACCGCCTATGTTTTATTTCGGAACGCCAACTTTTTAATCCTTCTGTAACTACAGTTAATAAATTTCTGCAATATTAAACTTTTTAACCTCTCTAAGCAAGTAATTGATGCCGTGATTCATAAAATAGAATGACCCGAAGAGGGATGCGGTGGCTTATTTAGTTGAGATACTTAGTTTATATTTCAACCGATGTGTTTCCTTATTTGAATTAAAAATGATAAAACTTAATTATTACCTATTACCTGAACCAACTAGATAATAAGATATCATTATTTGTCACATCAGTTTGGGTAGAAAATAAATATCAGATAGCTATTATTGTTTCCTTAAATCGGTTATTCAATTGTCATGCAATGTTACATGGATAGGCTGTATTCACACATGCAAGGATATGCCAAATAATTATTTAATTAATAATAATGATAATCACGACTATAAGTAGCAACTTGTATTACGCTTGCATTTACATCTCTTAGCCAGTGCTACAAACTTGTCTCTTTTGGCAACCCTTTCCAATGGCGCAAAGAATCCTTTTCACATCTTTGCTCATCTTTTTGTGTCTCATATTGTTTACAGGTTCGAGTCCTTGTCTCTATTTTCTCCCTAGACATCGAACTAATCTTCTCTCTTATTTATATAATCATGGTTGATATATATATATATGTATTTTAAATAATTGCCTTGCAGAAGCCCATGCACTGATCATCGGAGGAAAACTGCAGCTACATAGGCATGATCATCATAGTCGTCGTCGTCATGAACACAGCTCTGATCTGAAGCTTTTTGTATTCGGAGACTCGTATGCTGATACCGGCAACTGCAGAAAAAGTGTTCCTGAACCTTATGGCACTACTTTTCCCGGTAAACCGGCCGGTCGCTTTTCTGATGGCCGTGTCTTGACTGACTATATAGGTAGGTTCTCTCTCCAACCAATGAAATTTTGCATTTAATTACTCTTATATTTTTATCTTATAACTACCATTATTGAAAGCTGGCCAGCAGTTTGTTCAGAAGTAGTTCAGATTATTGAGAGTTTGCTTTTGCTTAATTATGTTAGTTTTGATTCATTTTCATTTTTATCTAATAGCATTTACGAATAGACTTATGTTTTGCTGAAAATAAAGATATTCATGAGTGGAATGAGGTCAGCAGATTGTAAACTATAAGTTGGATACAAAAATAGAGTTGAAAATGATCATGATTAGGAAATGTGAAGGAAAATGGGAAATTACATAACGAAAGGTAAAACTGAATCTTTTCTTTTTCTTAAAAATATATATAAAAGTAAATTAAACCCATTTCCATTTGATAAGATTGATTTAAATTTATCTAATAAATAGAGTTGAATTCAATGTTGATTTGAATTGTGCGTATTATGCTGAACGATTGTTTTTTAAAAAAATATTGAACCCATTTCTTGATTTAACAGTTAAGCATTTTCTTTTTCATACAGCTCCATATTTGGGCACAAAATCTCCCGTAAGTTACAAAAATTGGAGAAAATCAGGGAAGAGATCACAGCTAAAATATGGCATGAACTTTGCACATGGTGGAACAGGTGTCTTCAACACATTGGTGGATGAACCAAACATTACTACGCAAGTCAAGTTTTTTCAACAGCTACTGGAAGAAAAAGTCTTCACCAAACACGACCTTAATTCTTCCGTGGCTCTAGTATCTCTTGCAGGCAATGACTACGCCACTTATCTTGTCAAAAATAATTCAGATTTACAGGTAATATATTAATGCAAGTTGGTGAACTAATAGAGCAGTGCGTGTACTGTTGTCTTGAGGTAGGTAATCTATTTAATTATTGCTTAAGTGGCTGGGTAAAAGTAATTTATGTGTGTCATCTAGTGAAGAGCTCTGGATTCTACTCAATAGGTTGATTTACCTCAATAAACAAATAACAATTCACACGTGTAATGTCTAGGGTAAAAATTTGAAAAAGACGTATGTGAGACTAAGTTAAGGTACTATCTCAATATATATCTCATTATTATGGTATGTTCAACCAATTAGGAAATAGACCTACCAAACCATAGTTCTATGATGAGTTCCGTAAAATTTTTATTTTTAGTTAGTAATTTTATAAAATTAAAGTGGATAATCCCACTATGGTCTCCACTTTCAGACCCACTACATTCGCTAAAATGATTTATAACTTTTAATTGGCAGGCGCAACACATATGATGCGCTCGATCCACAAAAGTGCTTCTCATAAAAAGTTTGAATCCAATTTTGCAGAACATTGATGTTGCATCATATATGTATAGGGTTTTCCAGGGTTAACGAAAGCTATAATTGGGCAACTAGCAATGAACCTGAAGCTTATTCTTGACTTGGGAGTGCCAAAGATAGCAGTTACTTCTATGGAGCCAATGGGATGCTTGCCTCAGTTATCAGCCGTCTATTCATATAAAAATTGCAGTGAAAGCTTGAACTCAGCCTCCAAGTTTCACAACCAGCTATTGCAGCAAGAAATATTGCAAAATTTCAACAATGGGAGCAAGAGGCCCGTCATTTTTACTCTTGATCTCTATAGCGCTTTCATGTCTGCATTAATGAAGAAAGAGAACCAGTCAGGTAACTAATAAGCATTAGTCGTTCATTATGTGTCTGAAAGTTTTATATTTTCCCCATATTCTTTTAACAGCTTTATAAGACTTTAGCATTTTAACTTTATCACCTTGGCATGTACCCTCTGAATTTTTAATTTTTGTTTTGTTTGTTAAGTGAGTGGCCTAAAGATAAAGATTCAGTGTTGATCTAAATTTTTCACAAACCTTTTACAAATATATGATTAGTGGTAATTACTTATCACATAATTAAGAATATGTAGGTAATTACTTTTCAATCATACGTTACTATCAATGCACGCATGGAAAATATTACATATACAAAGATAAGTACAAAAAAATTCAACATTGGATCCAAATTTCAAATGTACATGCCTTTCTTGTAATGCATATGCATATCCATATGGGTTATTCATATAATCCACATTTTTTTTAACCTAACGCAGGAAATGTGGAGTTAAAGACCTCATTGCAGCCATGTTGTGCGGGTGTCAGCAAAGATTATTTATGTGGGAATGTAGATAAGAGTGGCAAGAAGAGATACATTGTTTGCGAAAACCCTAAGTTGTCATTCTTTTGGGACAACATACACCCTTCCCAGAATGGCTGGCATGCTGTTTTTTCTGAACTTCAATCTTCCCTACTAATCATCCGCGAATAGGGTTTTGAATTAACAAAATATTTTTCTGAACATATTATGGGTGGTTTATGCTGTGTGGCTGTATGTTGATTAAGTATATACTTTTTGAATTAATAAAAGATTTTAGATTTCTTGATTTTTTTTAAAGTTTTTAATTCGAAAATGTTCCAGGGATATAAAACAAACCTTTTTGAACTTCGAATTATCAAATACCAGTATTCGCTTGAAATTATTTTATCAATTGAAGAGGATATTGTTTTATCAATTGAACTGATTAACCTATACTAATTAAAAAATTCACATTAGAACCAGTATAAAATAAAATAAAATTGAAAACATTATTAAAAATAAAATATATTTGTAAACTTAATATATATACATGTGTCCCATAGAAGAGTACAATATGTAACAGATAATTTGGATAGAAAGAAATGTAATTCTTAGTTCTTTTTTTTTTAATCTTAAATCAACTATGAAATATGTTAAGATGGAGCTGTAGACATAGATGTATCAGAATTTGTAAATATATTAAGATTCATGCCTCTTTTATTACACCCTTGTAATAAAATTGCAAAACACGAGCAACTGTTTTCTACCGGAAATAAAAAAAAAAAAAAACTAAAAACTCTTCTCATAATTCTTGTGCATTTCATCAAAGATTGTGATTTAAATAATTATAGCTACAAAGTATTTTGCTAAAGTTGCCACCCACTTCACCCACTCTGCCAAGCTCCAAATTAAACGTATATACGCCGTAAAAGACCGAAATAATTAGGCTTTATGATCTATCTTTAGTATATTATTTTTTAAATTCTTATTGTTTGAGGTCAAGGATTCGAGTTTTTCCACATGTAAGGCAAATATTTATGTATTTTTTGCATTGTAGATTTTTGAATGGCATATATCGAGATAGGTACTAAAAGATGTCTAGTTTAGCTGAAGATGCCAACAGATATATTAGGTTTTATTTTCCTATTATTTGTATTTTAGTATCTCATGTCTTATGTACATTGAAATTAAAAAAAAAATGAGAAAACGACAAATTTTCTTCATATTTCATAAAGTATATCTGGATGCTATTGAAAATGAACTGAATTAAATTTAAATATATATACACACACGCATATACACACACGTGTGGATATTTGTTATATAAACAAATAGAACAATATGAGTTTTATACAAGAGTATGCTCTGGCGGCACCAGTGGTTCTTCCTGGTGATATAATACAGAGATAAACACAACGTTTAGATCTGTTATCTCTCTCTTTTTATTTATTTTTCATTTTTCTTGTTTTTCCCCCCAAAAATAGTTCACTAAAATGTACAAATATACAAATTTACTGATAGATGCATGTCTAGTCTAGTCCAATGTCTGTCGGGCAAGACGGGATGCATTCTCTTATATGATCAAAGTCTATTAGTGGGTTTCATTTTGCACCTGCATTGATGGTTTCACATCTTCTTTTTGCTGATGACAGCCTTACATTTTGTCGAGCATCCTTGATTGACTGCTACAAATTAAAGGAGGTTTTTGAGTCATATTCAGCAGCGTCTGGATGTTTGTTTAATTTTGATAAATCTTGTATTTTATTTGACCCAAGCGCGCAGGAGAATGTTTGAAATGAAATTAAATGTTTATTTGGGCTTACAAAGGTGTCTTCGTATGATAAGTATTTGGGATTACCATCTGGTGGGCGGCAGCGAAGAGCCTTTTTAATTTCATGAGTTACGGTTCCGGGTGGAGAAGAAATTGTGTGCTTTGGGGGAGGGTATATTTTCTTGTGGAGGCAAGGACGTTGATGATGGCTGCAGGGGTATCTCATGCAGTTTATTCTGATGACGTGGATATAGCTGATGTTGAGGCCTTTTCCTTGAGCGGCCGATTTGCTAAGGAGATTTGTTTATCTCCTTCGATTGTAGAGTTATATTTTTGCGTGTTGTACAATATATTATGGGACAACAAAGTACGCATACAGAGCTATTGTGGATCATTTCTGAAGTTCATTACTTGTTAATACTAAAGCAAGATTTTCGGATATCTCATATTTTTTAGGGGATGCAATAACGTAGCAAATACTTTAGCTCATTTTTGCATTTTGCTGCTCTGAAACCTCTATTTCGATGAAATTCCTAGTCATCTGACTAAATATCTTTGACATTGTATCTTGTTATTTTTTTCAGAAATATACCAAAAGTATTTTATTCACAAAATCGTCTGTAAGAACCTGTTTTGATGTACTGTCATTATACTTGGTCCAAATTGAAATATGATCCAAAGAAAAAGAAAAATTACTGACCTCAAACATGATGTGCCCATCACTAAGTATGTATTCAACCAACTGTTAATATTTATTTATTTCTTGTCATATCTCTTATCAATTTTTTTTTTCCCACAAAGTATTCATATAGGTAATGTGAAAAGAGAAGCTAAGGTCTAGCTCAAGTGCCAAAGAGCGGCCTTCTCGAATCTTGAGCTCGACCTTTAATGAGTGCATGTGTGAATTATTAGTAATAATAATGTATAGATTAAGGATTTTATGTGTTGCTGTATTATAGTATTGATAATGAGATTGTTTTAGACCCTTTGTTTTGAATATTTTAATTTATATTATTATTTTAATTGAGTGGATAAATAATTAGTTGAATTAATAAATAATAGGTCACCTTTAAAATTGTTGATGAATTCAAATTCAATAAAGATATTTTTGAATTCAACATGAAAAGAAAGTGATCCATAATAACTAGGAGCGGGCAATAGTCGGTTCGGTTCGGTTCAAGTCCGGAACCGAACCAAAACTGATAAGTTCTCGAGATGATGAACCAAACTCGAACTGAATTTAGGAACCGAACCGAAATTCGATTCGGGACTAAATTTTCATTTTCTATTACAGTTTTACCCTAATATTATCAGATTTTGTACTTTTCACCTAATTTTACTTAATTTTGCAATTTCCACTTCCATTAACTACCAACTATACTCTACACACATAATATTAATAAACTATATATGAATAAACAAGTATAAAATCCTCAAATCAAAAGCAAAATAACAAAATAGTTGCAATTCATACACACGCTTAAACTTAAAAGTCTACTACAAATTATAAGTCCATGGCAACCCAAAAAAAAAAAAAAATATATATATATATATATATATAACAAGTCCATAATAGTGTATCAATACTCAATAAAACTAACTATGGCCAATGGGCCGTGCCGGCAACCGTCGGCCCACAAGGGCTCGTGGGCCGGCACGGCACGGCCCACCAATTTAGTGGGCCGTGCCGTGCCGGCCCACAAGGGCGGGCCGTGCCGTGCCGTGCCCATTTTTTTTAGTTGAGCCCAGCACGGCCCACGGCACGAGCCCGCTCGTGCCGTGCCGTGGGCCGTGCCCAAAAAAAGCCCACCAATTTTTTTTTTTAGCGTGCTTAAAAATGCCCACATGCCTAGCGTGCTTTATTCAAGCCCACGTGCCTAGCGTGCTTTATTCAAGCCCATCATCATCATCATCATCATCATCATCATTTTATTATTAGTTTATCACAATTTCACAACTATATATTTTATTTCACAATAATCAATCATAATTCATAACACATAAATTTAATTAAATTTAATTCCATAGATCATAATAATAATTAATTAAAATTAAAAATACAATCCTCGAATAATCATTACAATAAGTCATAACTACGAAATATTAATATAATAAATCATAGGTCACAACTTACAAGTTACAACTACAAAACACGAACTACGATCAATTGACGAATAACAAGCACAAAAAAAACATTTATTAATCACAACCATGGATACGGGAAACGAGCAAGGTTAATTCTATCTCGGCTGGTGGCGAGCTAAACAATTTGACGCGTGCCGACGTAAACCCATGGTGCCATGGTTGTTTGAATAAATAACTTCTCGATGACAATAGTTGCACCTCAAGATCATCCGCTTGTAAGGACGATGCAAACTATTATCTATTATTTCCTCCCTTATTGTAGTAAAATTTTGAAAAAGCTCATTTAAAAAACGACTTCTGGGCTGATTTAGCCTAGCGTTTTGTTGAGGTCCAACTACATCAACACCGTATTCTTGAGGGTGTTGAGGTTCTTCTGCATTCATATTATGTTGCTGCGGATTCATAATGATTTTGGCTTTTAGAATATTGGAAAGTTTGAGGAACAAGAAGAAGAATAAGAATTGTGAAGCATCATAGCATAATGGCGTGTATATATAATATTAGATAGTAATAAAAAGACAAAATTTAATTTTATTTACTTTGTTGGTGGGAGTAAAAAGAGTAAGTAAAAAAATATTTAGTGAAATATAAATATAGCCGTGAGGCAAGTGCTTGGTTGGCAACTTGGCATGTGGGAAAAAAATATTAAATTATTTAAAAATCTGCAATCTGCACGTCTGCATGTGCACTATATGACAAGTTGACAACTACCATGTTGAAAATTTGAGTTGAGAATTTAAATTCAAAGAAATAAAGTACTCTTCATAATGAATGCAAGCTCCTCCCGTACTACTAGTTTACTATTATAATATTATCTCATCAACACACTTGTGATAGGATTTATTAACATTGTGATAGTTGCGTGATATTTTAGAACAATGAACCATAATTTTTTTTAATTTAATATGTTGTTTTGAAAAAAAATTAATTACAAAAATTATTTTAAAAAATAAATAACAACGCTGCACTTAGAAAATAATTTTTTTGTAATTATTAAATAATAAAAAAATTCTAAATTAATTTTATTACTCACCAACGGATAAATTTTTTTTAAATTAATTGAATTAAAAAAATTCTGAATTAATTGAATTACTCACCCAACGGACAAATTGTTTTTTGAATTAACAGTAAAATTGATATGACTACTCAATTTTACAGTATAAGCAGTCGGGCTCTGATTATCAATTAATGTTTTCTGATTTTTAATGACAAAAAAATTTTAAATCAATTTCATATTTTCATTACTCACCCAACGGACAAAAAAAAACTGAATTAATTGAATTAAAAAATTCTGCATTAATTGAATGAACAATAAAGTTGATATGCCTTTCCAAAAAAAAAAACAATAAAGTTGATAGGCTTGTCTAGTCAATTTCACTTTCACAGCATGGGCATTCATGACTCAACAATTAGACTTGACTAGCTTACAGAATTTGTAAGCTACAGACTGCAGCATCTGCCGTTGGATGTGGAGTGAGAAACTAAACAATAGACAATCGAATGGTGGGAATGAGATGACGGGAGATGTTTGTTACAGTCTTGCAGAATTAGTACCATAGAGTCATAGGCAGATCCATCAATAATTATTTTTTAATAATAAAAAATTCTAAATTAAATCAATTACTCACCTTACAATTCTAAGTTTCCAACGAACAAATGAATGATAAAATGTAACTGTTTAATTTGCAGACTTGCAGGAAGCTTTACAGACTACAGTTGTAGACTTGTAGATTTGCAGTGTGTTTGCCCGTTTTTGACCGTTAAAATATTTACTTTCTTTATTTGCCTGTTTCTAACCGTTAATATGTTTACTTTTTTATTCTATTTAAACGATTAAATTATTTTCGAATTCATCTCACATTCTCACTTCTCAATTTCTAATTCTTTATCTCCTCGTTATCTCTCTTATCTCATCAGTCATCTCTAGTCTCTGCTTGCCCAATCTTCTTTGCTACAATTCCAGCGCCTTTATTTACCAAAACACTAATTATATAAAATGTCTCACTCTCATTTCGAGTTAGATGAGAATTTTAATTTTGTTGAAGAGGGTGAGGAAGTTGCAAATGAAGAAATTGCTGCACTAGAATTTGATCCAAGTAATATATTTATTATCCCACCAGAACGATCGCCTCCTACTTCTCAAGCAAGTCAAAGTGGTTCTACTTCTTCAACTGTCGGTCCTACTACTACCTCCAAACGACAAAGAACATCGATTGTTTGGTCATGTTTTACTTTGGAAAAACGTCAAAACAAAAAAGGTGAAATGGTGGATCAAGCAGTGTGCAAATATTGTCAATCTGCTTTAAGTGCCAAAAGCAATGGTGGAATTGGACATCTTAGACGACATATGGAAACTTGTCAGACAAAACACGCGCCACAAGACCCAACACAAACCCAACTCTCACAATATGGTTCTGGATCTTCCGGTATAACATCATTCAGATATTCACAACAGAACATGCGAGAAGGATTGGCTTGGTATATTGCTGCAGCAGAACAACCTTTAACATTTTCAGAAGATGAACGTCTAATAAATTTTTTGCAAAGGTATGTTCAACCTCAACTTAAGAAAGTACCTAGAAATACATTAAAACGTGATTTAACTAAAATTTTCCATGATATGAAAAAACTTTTGATTAATACTTTTATCAATTTTAATGGTGTTATTTCAATTTCTTCTGATTGTTGGACTGGTATTAATATGGTTGGTTATTTTTGTGTGACTTCGCACTCTATACATGAGATTAATGGTAAATGGAGGTTGGAAAAAAAATTGCTTGCATTTCGTGAATTAGAATATCCTCACACTGGTTTAGTAATTTATGCAGCTATAATGTCTGTTTTAAGAGAATATGAAATTACTGATAAATTGTTTAGCATATCATTTGATAATGCATCTGCCAATACAGCGGCAATTGATATATTTTTGCGGAATATTTCTACTCTCATGCCTGCACGTGGTTCAAAATTTTTTCATGTGAGATGTGTGTCATATTATTAATTTAATTGTTTAAGCTGGTATGACTCATAAAAATCATTATTTAGAAAAAATTAGAGCATCCATTTTATATATTAGAGCACCTTCAAGACGTCAATAATTTTTGGAGACATTGAAAATTTTTGGATTGAAAAGGAGAAAATTCAACCTTGACATGAAAGTTCGTTGGAATTCTACGTATTTAATGTTGCTTTCTTGTCAAAACTATTCTGAAGCAATTTCTAGTTTTTACAATGAGAGAATGAATGATGAAGATTATCATATTACTGATTATGATTGGAATGTTGCATTTAAATTTATGGATTTTTTAAAGGTATTTTATGATGCTACTCTTGCATGTTCTACTGTTTATGAGCCTACTTCATGTAGAGTGTTAATGCACTTGTACAATATAAGTTATACTTTTAAGACTTTTAGAGAGAATATTATGTTTAAAAATATTTGTGATACCATGGAGGAAAAATTCTAAAAATATTGGAAAGATATTCCCCACTTATTTATTTTTGCAGCAGTGTTGGATCCTACAATCAAGGAAGTTGGTGCAAAACTTTTAGTTGAGGGTATTAGTGAAAATTTATAAACCGGACTTGATACAATTATGTCCTCTATGCATGAACTTTTTAATTTTTATCGAAATAAATTCGGATCAAGCAATACATATTCTAATGTTCAACAAGCATCGACTTCTTATAAAAATCCAGCTCACCTTTTGTTACTCAAAGGTAAGGGTGTTGCCTCTAGTATTGATACTAATCGTAATGAATTGCAAAGATATTGTTCTGCCAATCTTGAAGATTTAGCAACTCCTTCACAATTGCAAAATTTTGATATTTTAGATTTTTGGATGGGTAAGACATCTTTTTTCCCTATATTATCCATTATGGCCCGTGATCTACTAACCCCTCCAGCTTCAACTATAGCATCAGAATCAGCTTTTAGTACAGGTGGCAGAATTCTAGATGAACATCGGTTAAGATTGTCATCAGAGACATTAGACTCTTTGTTGTGTTTGAAAGATTGGGAAGATGTTGAACGCCGAGTGCAACAGGATTGGCAAAATGCTTTAATTAAACAAATTAAGAGTTTGAATGTTGATCAAGATGAAGTGGATCCAGATTATGCAGAGTATTGAACATTGAAGCCACTTCCAAAGACTAGAGATTTTTTTTTTCTTGTAACTTTTTGAAACAATTTTTATTAGTGAGAATGTTGTAAATTTGTAAATGATAGATGGTTCAGTAGGTGCCAACCTAGTTGGGATGTACTGTTAACTGTAGTGATGCAAATTACGCCTAATTTTATTTGAATTACTAATATTATAATTGTACTTTAACTTCATTTAATAAAAATGTAATTTTTAATTTATCATAATTTGTCATGTGTATAAAATGAAAAATATTTCATTTACAAATGAAACGTATCTCTATTAAATATTAACTAAGTTATGATTTAATATTAATATGAAAAATATTTTATTATTAATTTTGTAAAAAAATTATTTTTTATTTATAATTTATAAATTTATGATATTTATAATCTTATTTATTAAAATCATGATATTTAGTTATTTACTTATTCATTTAATAAATTATAAACATAAATAAATAATTAAATATCATAAATAACATTATTCATTTAATAAGTATCATAAATAAAATTATGATATTTATAATTTTATTTATTAAAATCATGATATTTACTTATTCATTTAATAAATTATAAACATAAAAGATTAGAATATTTATTTGAACTAAGATTTAATGATTTAAATTAATTTTTAAAAGTCTATGATAAAAAATATATTAAAACATTTAATTTCAAGATATTGTACTTTAATTTCATAACATTTTATATTTACTTTTTGTTAAAAAAATTTACTTAGATATATTTTGGCCCACGTACTATTAATGGCTCACGGGCCGCGTGCTAGCCCACTAATGAACCGTGTTTATTACGTGCTTTTTCGCGTGTCGTGCTTTGGCCCATCTCTAATCGTGCCGTGCTTTAAGGCCCACGTGCCTAAAATTCTAAGCCCGGCACGGCCCACGTGCGTGCCGTGCCGTGCCTCGTGCCTCACCGAAACGTGCTTGTGCCGTGCCGTGCCGTGCCATGTGCCGCCCGGCCCATTGGCCATCCTTAAATAAAACTCCACCATAACACAAGCCATAGCTCAAATGAACTGTAGTTTTCATTGATAGATCATAGAAGCATGAGACATTTGTCTATTTTCAAATTTTCAATTCTCCGCCACAATATAGAATACAACCATTTCACTGTCATAGGCCACAACCACTAAACTATATCTACTCACCATTTTAACTCCACCAAGTATATTCTATTAATCAACAGTCCACAAAATCAATCCCTAACAGTCTAACACAGTAAGACTAACACAAACTAAGGAGTATACAAACTTTGTACAAAGCACAAACACACGGGCATGGCATAAATTTAAAAAAAAAACACATGTACACTGCAACACCAGAGATGACCGCGTCTGAGGGGCTAACGATGGTGTCACCGTGCTTGAGGGGAGGGGCTGTGCCGCTGCTGAGGGGTTGTGCTAGGAGGTCGTGCACGCGAGGAATAGAGGGGTTGTGTCGCTGTTGAGGGGCTATGCTAGGAGGTCGTGCAAGTGAGGAAGAGAGGGGTTGTGCTAAGCATTGTGCACATGAGGGAAAAGAGGGGCTGAGTTGACTTGAGGGAGAGGCACAACCGGGAGAGGCTGAGCTGAAGTTCTGCGCCATGTGGAGAGGGAGAAACGCGAGGCAGAGAGGCAAGGGAAAGAGGCGTGGGAGAGTGGTCGACAATGAGCTGCAAATTGAAATTTAGGGATTTACTTTTTGCTTTTTATATTTTCAGTTTAATATATTATAAAGAAATCAAACCGAACCGATCGGTTTTTCGGTTTGGTTCGGTTTAAAACCAAACCAAACAAAAACCAATCGGTTCGTTAGTTTAAGAACCATTCGGTTTTTTCTCATAGAACTGAACCAAACCGAACCGAAAAAATTCTGTTCGGTTCGGCAAAAACCGAACCATTTGCCCACGCTAATAATAACTCTTTTTTCCTTCTTTTAATTTATAAATAATCGTTTTTATTTATTTTTAGCTAGTACAATATTACTTAAGTATTTATATCTTTTTATTTATACAAATATTTTACATAGTTGATCAAAATCTAAAGGTGTACTTTCATTACATTATTGATACTGTAGAAAAAATAACAGCATCAAAGACCTATAAAGCAAAAGGAGAGAAAACAAGTTAGTCTCTCATGTTATGCTTAAGTGGATAGCTATCATTGCCTTAGGCCATGATGGCTGACGGCAAGGCTTAGCTTGTAGCTTGTGCCAAGCCATGGCAGCAATATGGGCGTGCTTGTGGGCAAGCATGAAAGCAAGTTAAGACTGGTGCATAGGCTAGGGCGTGATAGCAAGTACACACTATAGGACAAGTGCAAGAAGTGCAAGACAATGCGCACATGGGCATGTGTGGGCAATGCACACCGCATCTTGCAAGCGCGTGGGTGCGCGGGAGCATGAGCTCGTGAGCACGGGGTGATTAGGGCACATGCGTGGGATTTACGAGGACTGCGGCCGCAAGATGGATGAGGCGCGCGCTGGCTAAGTTGGGTAGTAAGTGAGATGACGCAAGACTAAGTCATGGGCTATAGAATGGGTCCTAAAAACAAGCATGAGTGGGTAGTTGTTGGTGCAACTAATGGGAGAACATGGGCTTAGATTAAATGCCTAGAAAAGTGGCGACAAGGAAAGTGGGCATTGGCAGTTACTCATTAAAGCAAGTGGACAGCGGCGGCTACGCTTCGCAACTTCCTTGCCTCTAGTTTAATGGGTAGTAGTTACACCATCCAAGGGAAGTAGAGATGTGCTTCCTTAAATCTTGCTCAATGTGCCTAGTCTTGGAATGAGGTGGCACGAGAGCAGCGCGCCACCTCACCTTAGTAAATGTGGGTGTCATTTGTAACTTGTATATATAGTGAGGGTGAGTGTGTGTTTTGGGGTCCAGATTTTGGTAGAGAGTGAGATCCTTCAAGCACACATAGCCTCTCGCTAGGTTTTATACTTTTCTTATTAGGAGAATAGGAGAGTTGGAGGTCGGTGTCTCCATTAAAAAAACAATCTTGTGTGTTTTTGTTTCTCCTTCATTGAAGCAAAAAATCCTAAGATGCTTATTAGGAGAATAGGAGAGTTGGAGGTCGGTGCCTTCATAAACAAAACAATCTTGTGTATTTTTGTTTCTCCTTCATTGAAGCAAAAAATCCTAAAATGCTTATTGACACATAGCCTCCGTTGGCGTTGAGTGGTTGGTCGAACGAGGTTTGACGCTGTCACAGGCTTGCCGCATCATAGAGAAAAGCCGCGTGACAATACCCAGATATTATTAGTAAGTGTGTTAACGCTTGCAATGAGTGTCCAGCCCATCTCATTCCAAATCTGATGGCCCAAGTGCAGCCCGAACTAGTTAGCATGGTTAACATGGTTGGCCTTGCAAAATTGGTCCATCTTCATTATTGTTTGCTAGTGGCGAAGCCATGAATTTATTTTAGGGAAATTATCATTTGTATACCCTTAGTTTACTCTATTATCAAAAATACTACAACACTTTGAGGGTATATCAATCGTCCACCCTAAGTTGACAAAATGTATCAGCTGACCACCAAACCGTTAGTTGCCGTTTAAGTATGATGACGTCAGAAGGGTAATTTGGTCTTTTCATATGATACAAGTAATAATTTAAGGGTATACAAGTGATAAAAAGAGAATTTAAGGGTATACAAGTGATAATTTTCAAGGGTAAAATCGTCAATTCACTGTAACTCCGTTAACTTTCAAACGGCAACTAACGGTTTGGTGGTCGGCTGATACATTTTGTCAACTAAGGGTGGACGATTGATACACCCTCAAAGTATTGTAGTATTTTTGATAACATAGTAAATATAGGGTATATGAATGATAATTTCCCTTTATTTTAACCTGAACTAAATAAAAACTAATTAGATTTTGTTGGGAGTTTATATGAATATTATTAACTTTATTGAGATTATAAAAATTGCATTAAAAATAAATGTGAACTTTAGTTATTTTGTTATGATTTATAATTTTTTTTTCTAAAGATGAATGGGCCTCAAATAAATATTCAAAGGCCTAGCCCAAGCAAAAGCTCAAATTAACCCTCTCTTAGTTTTGCTTCTATTTTTTGCCATATATTAAAAAAATGTTGATATACATTTTTGATACACATGCTAAATAATGAATCAAAGAATGATTCTAAAGTAGCAACTTCTCCACATGGAAAGCAAAACAAGTTATAGTTCTCATACTTATACGCTCTAATTAATTTATAGAATTAATTTTTAAATATATTGTTCCCATTAATTTATAGAATTAATTCTTTTAGGGGAACCAATTTATAGAATTTATTGTGTTTATGCTAAGTGAACGATAGCATAAATTGTCACTTAAAGACCTTTGTAAGACAAAATTATGTAGATTAGAAAATATTAATTATTAAATTTACACAACTTTAATTATTGTCATTTTAAGTATAACTTACTTTTTAAGTCTGAATCTTTATCCTTTTGAATAGGTAAAAAATTCTATAACATATTCCCTCTATCTTTAACTTTGTCTTTATTTCTTGAAAATATGCGAATACATAAGTAATTATTCTTATTATTATCATCCAAAATTTTAAAATAATCTGAATAGTATTCAACAACTACTTTTTGGAGCGTTTAAACTTACTTATATCCTGCGATATATTCCGCTATTGCGTTTTATCTTTCTTCCCTTCCGTGGAGAAGCTAATTAATTTCATCTTCTTTTTATTTGTTCTCTTCTGTTCAGTGCCGTTTCCACATTTGCTGGCGGCTCATCTGTGAAGCTTTTTGTATTTGGAGACTCCCACGTGAATACTGGAAATTGGCCAAAAGATTTTACTCCATGGCAACAACCTTATGGGATCACTTTTCCTAGAGAACCAGCTGGCTGTTTCTCAAGTGGACGCGTCTTGACGGATTACAGTGGACAGCCATAATTCTCGAATTTTCCCCCAATTAATTTCTCCAATTAAAAGCTTTATTTTTTTCATTTTCATGTTTGTGTTGTTTATATATGCAGCTTCATTTCTGAAGATACAATCTCCTGTGCCTAATGAATTGAAAAAATAAAAATGCAACCTCGTCTGAACTTCAGTATGGCATGAACTTTGCATATGGAGGAACCAGTGCGTCTAAGAAATTGGATATATATATTGGTTACTTGCTTGAATAAGTTGTGTTAAGGAACAAACAAATCAGAAAAATAAAAGAGAACAGAGCACGTATGGTAGAGGAAATGAGAAAGATTTTCCATTTTATTTGTTGGCTAACTTAGTCTTCTATTGAGACATATATATGCTAGCTTCAATTCTTAAGATTTATACAAATCGATTAAGCTAAACGATACAAGTACAAGCATTTGTATTTAATTTAATCGAGCTTTCTTCCTAAGATCTAATAGTTTCTGACGCAAAAAATCATTAAATTTTAATTGCTTCACAAATTAGAGGAATCAAACAACTACGGATTTGATATCTAACCTAACAGTAGATCACAACAATAGTAAACTAGTAAGCCTTTTAGGAATTAAATGAGACAATCATGAAAATAGTTACAAAAGAGCATAAGACAATCAAAGCATCAATTAAATAATTTAAAAATTAGATCTCTTTTTTTAATTCCGAGGCTTCCATTTCCTTCGACCAATTATAAAAGTTTAGCCATAGAGCACTATACAAAAAATTCAAAGAAGAAGCTCGAGAAGAAAAGAGAGAGATGTCTCTAGGTTGGATGATTTCTTTCCTCTTTATATGTGTTAATTCACTTCTTAGAAGTCTGCAAAATCTCCTAAAATAAAAATATTCTAAATATATCCTAAAATAACTATATTTAAATTTAACTAATCAATTAAAATAAAATATTTTCTTAACATAATAGTAAAGTGGTGATTTCAGCTGGACTTCTAGTGCATCAGATCTGGAAACTTCTAAAATGTACTGCATCAAATCCGCTATTAGAATTTTAGGCTAAAGAACGTTCCAAATGTCAACAGTGCAGTTGCACCAAATTTAAGCCCAATTTTGACCTTGATGCAGCTAGTAAATCTCGTAACTCAAAACATGAAATTTATAGAGCTCTTTCTTTTTTCTTCCAGAACATCTTGAATCATCTTAGTTGGAGCTTGGGTGAGAGAGTTATTCCTATATTATGAAGGAATATCGAAACTTATCCAAAATCGCGCAATAATCTCCATTTTGCATTTAACGACTCCATTTGCATCCTAAACCAAAATATAAGAATAATGAGTACTCATTATTCTGCATTTAGGCACCAAATGAGTTTAAAAGGCTAAACACTATGGGAGTAAAAATTATGACATTTTGCACTCTCGTCAGTGGTCTCAAAGAGCACACAAATCTTTGGGTTAGGTTGTTTCTTTTCTATTGTTAAATAATAGAAAAGTTGTGGGTCAAAGCCTCCATGAAATATCTTGTGTTCCTGTTCCATGATTCTTGTTTATTTTTGTTAGTTTGGATAGTCTCTTAAAATAACCTCCATTGTGGGTCTTGGGGCATATTTAGGCGAGTGGCTGGCTAAGTGAGATTTAGTGCCATCACTGCGTTGCCAAATCTTTGAAGAACACCCAGTGAAAATTAGTATTAAAGGCCGATTAAATCAGTTTTGGTGACAACTGGTATAGAGTCATTTCAAAGAGGCTACTGTGCAAGAGCAAGATTGTTATAGTTTTGGAGAAATTGACAACAGCAAATAGGTTGTGTGACTAACAGCAAAAACCAACGTGGCAGAAGAACCAACAAAGGATAGGATGGCGTGATTGGAAGCTATGGGCACTCTATTGCTTGACTTTGTGATAGGCCTCGACGCTCATCAAGGGTACCTAAGCCTAATAGCCTGTATCAAGGATACACATGAGCTGCTGCATGAGAACTTGGTAGCTGAAGGGACACATGTGCACTCCACTAGTTTTGCGGATGGACTTGGTCTCCAAAAAATCTTCACTTGCTGATTTTATGTTA
The DNA here is from genome assembly GCA_029618585.1 of Citrus australasica. Classification (NCBI taxonomy): domain Eukaryota; kingdom Viridiplantae; phylum Streptophyta; class Magnoliopsida; order Sapindales; family Rutaceae; genus Citrus; species Citrus australasica. The sequence goes on from JARCIV010000015.1 coordinate 823,141, forward strand.
TTTAATTTCTTATTATTTGAATTATTGTTATTTGATTTAGTTGTTAGCTTAAGAGAATAAGTCAGCCTAGAATCAGCCAACAATCACGATCAGTTGAGATTGTGATGGCTTCATATTGTTCTAAGTATAAATGAGCTCCAACAGCAAGAATAAAGCAGTTCAGTATCAATTAAATTCAATTATTTGTGGTTATTCTCACCCTAAGAGAAATCTATTTTAATTAGCTTTTACTGGAACCGCATCAAGTGGTATCAGAGCGAGGTTACTATGACTACCAACAGAGATAGACTCGACCGTGTGGAAGCTGACATAACTCATATGCAAGAAGGGATGAAACAGATGGAAGAAGGGCAACTAGGGATGAGTGATAAACTGCATCAAATTGAAGCTGCTCTCAGCAAACTAGTAGGGTCTATATCAGCATCCAAAGGGACCCCGAGTTATAACAATTATGAATCTTCAGGATCTGCACAACATAGCAAAAGTGAAGAAGGTAACCGACCACAACTTATTTCACGATCTACTAAGCTTGAGTGCCCAAAGTTTGCAGGTGGCGACCCAACAGAATGGCACAACCGAATACTTCAATTCTTCGAGTACCAAGAGTCCACCGACGAGCAGAAGGTGTCTCTTGCTTCCTTTCACCTCGAAGGAGAGGCCAACCAATGGTGGCAATGGCTGCGGCGTGCGTATCGTGAGGAAAACAAATTGGTAACATGGAACGATTTTGTGGAGGAGCTTTGGGCTCGCTTCGGACCGACGGAATGCGAAGATTACAATGAAGCCTTATCAAGAGTAAAACAAACAGGGACTCTCCGTGACTACCAAAGAGAGTTTGAGAGGTTGGGAAACCGAGTTAGTGGCTGGACACAAGGGGCGCTTGTGGGAACCTTCATGGGGGGCCTGAAACCGGAGATTGCGGATGAAATTAGGATGTTCATGCCAAAAAACGTTGAAGGATGCATTCAAACTCGCACGGATGAGAGATGAACAACTGACTCGTCAAAGGAAAACAACACGGCCGCCATTCGTTAGCCGAGCAGTAACGAACCCAACAACAACCAATCGATCCCCAACAACAAGCAGCATCAAGAGGCTACCATGGGAAGAGATGCAGCGTAGAAGAGCACTTGGTTTGTGTTTCAACTGTAATGAACGTTTCACTGCAGGTCACAAGTGCCAAGGACCACAGTTGCTGTTACTTGAAGTTGGAGCCGTTGATAATGAAAACGCAAACAATGAACAAACAGAAGAAATTCAAACTGAACCCGAAATCACATACCATGCTCTCACGGGCTGGACCGCTCCTCAGACCATGAGGGTCTCTGCCAAAATTGGGCCTTACAAAATTGTGGTACTGATTGACAGTGGTTCAACGCACAACTTCATCAGCAGCCGTTTGGCAAATTTGTTACAGCTACCAGTTCTTCCTACCTCAGGATTCTCAGTAAAAGTAGCTAATGGTGAAACGTTATTATGCAGGGGCAAGTTCGAAAAGGTACAACTATTCTTGCAAGATATTCCCTTTACTCTTACCTTGTATGCATTGCCCATTACAGGGTTAGATTTGGTACTTGGGATTCATTGGCTGGAGCAATTGGGCTCGGTAGTGTGTAATTGGAAGCAACTCACAATGGAATTTGATTGGGAGAACCAAAAGCGGCAGCTGCAAGGTATTGGCCCTCAGGCTCCACAATTGGCCTCTCTCACTGAAATTTCCCATGATGCTAAGCAAGGGCAGCAAGGTTTCACAATTTGCTTTAATATGAGGCTTGAACCTGCACTAAGCAAGACGACATCTGATATGCAAAGTTTTCTGGAGGAGTATTCAACTTTATTCCAAGAACCAACACATCTTCCTCCAAGCCGTGAGATAGAGCACAATATTACATTAAAGGAGGGAACCGAACCTGTTAATGTAAGGCCATACAGATATGCTCACTTCCAAAAAGATGAAATTGAACGACAAGTCAATGAGATGCTCAACTCAGGGTTAATACGACCAAGTACCAGCCCATTTTCTTCACCTGTGCTCTTGGTGAAAAAGAAAGATGGAAGTTGGAGATTTTGCACTGATTACCGTGTGCTCAATGAAGTTACTGTCAAGGACCGATTCCCTATACCAACCGTCGATGACATGATGGATGAGTTGCATGGAGCCGCTTTCTTTACCAAACTAGACTTACGGGCCGGGTACCACCAAGTCCGAGTCAAACCCACAGATGTTCACAAGACAGCCTTCAGAACACACAACGGCCATTACGAGTATTTGGTAATGCCATTCGGCCTTTGTAATGCTCTATCAACATTCCAGGCAATCATGAACTCTATTTTTCGGCCGTACTTAAGAAAATTTATTTTAGTTTTCTTTGACGACATACTAATATATAGCCCCTCTTGGAGTTATCATCTTAATCATGTCAGACAGGCATTAGAGGTATTAAAACAGCACCAATTTTTTGTTAAATCAAGCAAATGTCACTTTGGACAGCAGGAGTTAGAATATTTGGGGCACATCGTCACATGTCATGGTGTGAAGGTGGATGACTCAAAAATTGCCGCTATGGTCTCTTGGCCATTACCAAAAAATATCAGCGAATTGCGAGGCTTCCTAGGACTAACGGGATATTACAGAAAGTTTGTGCAGGGATATGGGCTGCTAGCAAAACCTCTCACCAATTTATTGAAAAAAGGGCAATTTGAGTGGAGCATGGAAGCTGAGGAAGCATTCAACAAATTAAAGAAAGCAATGACCAGCACCCCTACCTTGGCTATGCCGAATTTCAACAACACTTTCATCATTGAAACAGATGCCTCGGGAGACGGGATAGGAGCAGACCTACAACAAAATGGTCAGCCAATCGCATTCATGAGTAAAGCACTTGGTGTTTCCAAGAAAACATGGTCTGCCTATGCTAAAGAAATGTTGGCAATAGTGGAGGCAATTCGTACATGGCGACCGTATCTATTGGGAAGAAAATTCATTATCCGGACAGACCAGCGCAGCCTAAAATATCTCTTGGAGCAACGCATAGCCACACCAGAACAGCAGGAATGGATAGCAAAATTGATGGGGTTTGAATATGAAATCCAATATCGGCCGGGCAAGGAGAATATGGCAGCGGACGCTCTCTCCCGGCGTCCTGACAGTGCAACACTTAACCATCTATTTGTGTCGCAGGTTTCAATTTGGGAACAAATTAAACACGCTGCTGCAGATGATGTCTATGTTAAAAGAATAACATCATTAGCCCACACACAAGATACCAGCCCATATGTAATTCGTCAAGGATTAGTCTTCTTCAAAGTCAGAGTTGTGGTGCCGCTCAAGTTGCGAGAAACGTTAATCTTTGAAGCACACGACACAAAGATGGGCGGCCATTCTGGAGTACTTCGCACGTTCAAACGCTTGGCAACTCAATTCTACTGGCCTTCTATGTACAAAACAGTACATGATTATGTTAACAGGTGTGTTATTTGTCAAAAAACAAAAGCTTCCACACTGAAGCCAGCGGGTCTCCTACAGCCTCTTCCAATTCCTTGCAAAGTGTGGGATGATATCACACTTGATTTTATTGAGGGATTACCAAACTCGCAAGGGAAGGATACCATCCTAGTTGTTGTTGACAGGCTCAGTAAATATGCGCACTTCATGGCTTTGACGCATCCGTTCACAGCAAAAACAGTGGCAGAACGATTTGTTGACGGTGTGGTTAAACACCATGGCATGCCAAAGTCGATCATCAGCGACAGAGACCCCATTTTTATTAGTAAGTTTTGGCAGGAGTTCTTCCAAATGTCAGGAACCAAATTGAAATTGAGCTCGGCGTATCATCCGCAGACCGACGGTCAAACGGAGGTTACAAATAGGTGCTTGGAACAATACCTCCGGAGCTTTGTTCACCAATGGCCTCACAAATGGGATTCATACCTTCCTTGGGCAGAGTATTGGTACAATACGACGTATCATGAGTCTACTGGTATGACCCCTTTTCTTGCTCTTTACGGCCGCAAACCTCCCACTTTGCCCATGTATCATGAAGGCTCTTCTCCGGTTCATGAAGTAGACCGGGCCCTGCTAACTCGAGATGAGTTGCTTCAATTACTGAAGAGCAATCTTGCTGCTGCCATTAATCGCATGAAACAATCAGCCGACAAAAGGCGTCGTGATGTTCAATTTCAGCCTGGCGATATGGTCTATTTAAAACTCCAACCATATCGTCAAGCTACGGTTTTTCGGCGTGCTCATCAGAAATTAGCGAGCAAATACTTTGGTCCATATCTAGTTCTTGAACGGATTGGTAGTGTTGCTTATAAACTACGATTGCCAGCTCAGTCTCGTGTGCACCCAATCTTTCATGTTTCATTGCTGAAAAAATTTATTGGTGATAACCCTAGCCCTGGTCTTGAGTTGCCATTTGTTGATGATGATGGGCTAATTGTTTTAGAACCTGCTGCAATTATAGATGTTCGTTGGATTAAAAGAGGTGGCAAATTTGTGGAACAATGTTTGGTGCAATGGAAACGTTTGCCAAAGGAAGAAGCAACGTGGGAAGATGCTGTAGAGCTTACGCAGAAGTTTCCTCATTTGTCCCTTGCGGACAAGGGACCGCTTCCAGGGGGGAAGGATGATAGGCCTCGACGCTCATCAAGGGTACCTAAGCCTAATACCCTGTATCAAGGATACACATGAGCTGCTGCATGAGAACTTGGTAGCTGAAGGGACATATGTGCACTCCACTAGTTTTGCGGATGGACTTGGTCTCCAAAGAATCTTCACTTGTTGATTTTATGTTATTTAATTTTTTATTATTTGAATTATTGTTATTTGATTTAGTTGTTAGCTTAAGAGAATAAGTCAGCCTAGAATCAGCCAACAATCACGATCAGTTGAGATTGTGATGGCTTCATATTGTTCTAAGTATAAATGAGCTCCAACAACAAGAATAAAGCAGTTTAGTATCAATTAAATTCAATTATTTGTGGTTATTCTCACCCTAAGAGAAATCTATTTTAATTAGCTTTGACTGGAACCGCATCACTTTGAGAGATTGGCTCAGAAAACAAAAATCAACTCGATTGAGATGACAAACATGAAACAAATGGGAGTTTGCGAATGAGTTCACTGAGAGGTTGAACAAGGTGACGAGAGATGTTGCTACGTTGGCAGAAGTGCTAAAAAGTAACATTGGGTACCCTGAAGAGGAAGTTGGATTGTCAAAACAAGCAAGAGGCAGTACTTCACATTTGGAGGATGGTCCTTTGACAGTCAAGGTTTCAGAATCTAAGGCTTAAAGCTAAACTCCGAACGCTAAGGAGTTGGGGAACTTTTCTGTGCGGTATAGAGCAGTACTTTGAGTAGTTCGAGTAAATGAGATGGAGCGTGTCACTATCGGAAGCACCTAAACGGTGATGTTAAGTTGTGGTGGCAAAATAGATGCTGAAGCGCGGCGACCGACAATCAAGACATGGGAAAAACTCAAACGAGGACTGAAGGGCATTTCTTACTGGGGAATGCTAGCTGGCTGACGAGGGAGATCTTCGAGAAGCTACATCATATCGGATCAGTGAGGGATTATGTCAAAAAGTTTAGTTCCTTGATGAAGGATATCAAGAACATATGAGATCTAGATAGGACTTTTGCATAAGGGCTGAACTATGCGATATCTATCATCAAGAACATGTTAGATGTCGATAGGATTTTTGCATGATGAGACTTGCTGATGATGATGTGTATCAAGAATAAGAGGGCAAGTCTCATAATTTGTTTTTTGGGTAGTAGCCAGGACTTTTGCTAGTGGACCTTGGTTGGGCTGAATTGAGTTGAATTGGGCCTGACTTAAAACAAATATAATTTAGCCCAACAAAATCCTAAGCCCAAAATTAGTAAGTCCAAGCACTAATAGAATGCCAATAACCACAGTGATATTTATTGGTTATAGCATATAATAGCAACACCAATAATAACATAATAATAAACTAAAGACCAATCAAGAAAATAACTAATAATCATAATAATAAAATAAAATTAATATCAATAATTATTGACTCGATTTCTGGGTATTATAATTTTGATCCCCCTATTTTGAATTGTATAATAACATTTTGATTATTATGGATGTTTATGTATATTGGCATTATCTACAATATACTCTTTTTGGTAATTTGAAAATATTGGGTGATATTTGGATGAGATCATTTAAGCATATTATTTATAGTGATATGTGAAATTATGTTTGAGGAGATTAACCAATGAGGTAGGTTAAATATTAGATGATATATTCTGGGAATGATTAATTTATAGATTTGTAGGTTGGAAATGCCAAATATAGTATAAACCTTATTGAATTTTGAGCAAAATCCTCATTAATGATTTTATTCAGCCATGTTAGATGGAAGCTAGACCCCCTTCAAATTCAGGCTGGGTCCTTCAATCCAGTAGCCATTAAAATTAAATTTGATATCGTCAATCCTCGTCATTGGTTCTATAAAATTGGAATAATCTTCCATTTCTCAAACATTTAGGTGGCGTTTATTTTTTTGTCTGAAATTTGAATAGATTTGAATTAGTTTAAGTTCTAAATAAAGTTGAATGTTTGGATTTAAATGATATATTTTTTTTAATCGATAAAAATATATATTAAATGACTTTTTAACTTAAAAAATATGAAAACTAATATTTTTACATAAATATTAAACAAATAATAAATATCTCAAAGAATATGAATAAGATAATAAATTATCATAACATAAATCATATTCAATTGAATACACCTCTTTAATATTCTATATTATATATGTTAATCGATTTGATTATAGTTTATGGTGTTTTATATGAAAAATATTCATAAAAAATTATGAAGATAAATAATGATAATCTGAAGAAAATAAAAAGATAAAAATAATAATAATCTACCACTGTATATTACCACAAGTTATATAGAGATAGATAATAATATTAATTATTAAATTTTATTCATATAAGAATGAAAATTAATTAATTAATTAAATAAAGATATTTTAAAGAATATCTTTTAACGATATCATTCACTTTTTAAATTAAACAAAAAATTAAAAAAAATAATTTAATAATTTAATGACTTAATCGCTCAAAATTTTCATTAAATTAAAAAAAACTTTATGACTTAATTGATTAAAATTAAGTTAATTAAGTAAAAAAAAAAGTCCCTTATAGTCAATGTTTTGGATAATTGTAGATCTACGTACAACGAATAAAGATTTCTCTTTTTTTTTAATTACAGAATAAAGATCTCTTAACGGTGCTAAATAAGACTTAAACAGCGAAAACTATCAGTTGCGGGTTTTGCCCGGTGCTAGTTGCCAATGATGATTTAATCTTTTATTAATGTAAAAAAATGTTAATTTAGTATTTTTAGTAATTTCTCAATATATATTAATATTGCAATAAAGTATAAACATCTTATTAATATAACATAATAAAATATAATATAGGACTGCAGCACAGACCAAATACACCGTAAGCGATATTGTCTATACAAACTAGATTTAATATCAGAAAAGAACAACAAAGAGCACAGTTAAAAAGAGGAGCTTCCAAAACAGTTCAAACTATCAGAATAACAAAGCATCAAGATGACTGCAAAATTTGAAAAAAAAGGGGGCAAATCGCCGTCTTGAAATCTTATGCTTCCATATTCCCAAAGAAAACACTTGTCAAAACATTATTGCATTCCATTGATGCCTTCAACAGCTTCAAACCCTAACAATAGGAAGCCACCAATCAGTTAAAAACAAAAATGTTTCAGATTATTATTGAATAATCACAAACAAATGGGAAAAGTATGACCAATATACCTCATCAAGGCCAAAATCGACAACTTTTTCCTGAAGGGCACCCAGACCCTCAACATTAAACTTGCTAGGAAAAGTAATATAGGAGATAGCAGACATAGGCATCACCTCTAAATTATCCATCACCATGTAAGTCACCACCCCTTTAACAAACCCTTTCTCAGCATCCGCTGCGGTCGTCGTCGTGCTCGTACCATCCGCAGAAACAAAAGTCATTTCACCCGTCATGGTCTCATTGCAACTAGGACAAGACCTGGATGGAGTATCAGCCACATGTGAGCGAGGACAGCGAGTATAACATCCACCTTGACCGTAGTAGCCATTATTAGTGCAAGTGTAAAACTTCCGAGGCTTTGTGTCGTTGCTATGATCAGGTAGTGAAAGAGGAATTTCATTGGGACATGGTGGAGATTTGGGATTTAGCACCGAGTTCTTGTTTTTGTTTGATTGCATATAAGTTTCACTCAGAGTTTCAATGCTTTGATAAAGATCACCAAGACACCATACCATGTTTTTGTTTCTCAAAAGATTAACGATAGAGCCAATGGGCAAAGAGAGGATGTAGAAGAGGAAATCTACAAAGTCTTTGCCAGCTTCTGCAAAAAGGACTCTGCCTTCCGTTTTGTGGATGAGAAGCTTCAAAGTTATCTTTGCAGTTTCCATGGCTGTGTTCTCTTTCGGGGTGTGTATTAAAGAGGTGATCTAGTAAAGTTGCAATGTGGTTGTTGGATACATATATATTTCGGTCTTCCTAAATTACATTTATGTAAGTTACAGCCCACTAAAAATAAGCTGAAACAAGATGTTATCATGTGACCCCTGCGATGTAAGTTACCCCAAATATAATTTAATCAAATTTGATATATTAAGAGTTAATTTGGTAATTTTATTATAATGTTTTATTTTAAAGTGCGAAGATAATTTATTGTATTTGGTAAATTTTATTAATAAAAAATTATAATAATGTATATTACTAAAATAGATAAGAGAATGATTAGTTAAAAAAAATTTTAAATATTTTTTAGTATATTTATAATATTTTTAAATGCAGATGTAGCTTTTGTAATTTTATTTATTTCCTTGTTATCTAAATTTAGTTTGTACCAAAATAAATATTCTTACTCTATTTTGTTTTAATGTTTTGTTATCTCAAAATAATTGAAAAAATTAATTTTTTTTCAACAATAAAAAATTTAATCAAAAGGACCTATTTTGCCAAATTGCCAAATAAACTAATAATTAAACTGACAGATTATAAACTTTATAACCAAATTTTTGAACCAAAATAACCCGTCGGCTTGTACATTTATATCCCACATCAAACCACTGCTCTTGCTTTCAAAATCGATGTCATTTAATAGTTTTTAAAATTTTAGGTATTTTCATTTTCTATGATTCATTTCACTTTAATTACAACAGTAAAATCAATACAGTATGAATCTCTATTCCAGAAACTACAACAAGAAAACTAGCTACTAGAAAAATCGTTTAGAGAAAATCTCCAGGCCTCTTGTTTGAGTCTCTCCTCTCTTCTATATAAAAATGTACAATGAAATGGAAATTAAAAATATTCTAGCCGGTGCGCAAGTTTCAATTATGTAAATTATCCTTGTTGATTTGAATGCACAATGTTATTTATTATTATTTTTTTTCCAAAAAGTAACCGTAGGATGCAGAAGTTAAAAAAAAGGAGATAGAGGATATTTATATCTTTAAAGTTTAAAAAAGTGATTATAAGAATCTCAAATATTTAAAAAGGGAACCAAAATTTCTTTTTAATCATAATACCTTTTAAATATAGTAATTAAAAAATTAATTTTAATTTTTTAATTAATATAAATTTAATATAAATAATATAATCGATCCAACAGACTAATAATATTAAATTATTTTTAATATTTAAATTAATATTAAAATTTTCAAGGGTTAAAATTCATTTAGTCCCTGTATTTTAAGATTAATATTAATTTAGTCCCTATATTTTTAAAAATGTCTCGAAACATCCCTGCCGTTAAAGTATTGATACCCTTACCGTTACTTTTTATTTCTTTTAGCTTACTTTTATAATATTACCCTTTTATAATTTTTTTTATTTGGACATTAACAAAAAGAAAATAATTAAATTACCAATTTAACCTTAAAAATAAAAAAAATTATCTTAATTTTTAATTGTCAAAAATTAAATTGTTACTTTTTATTTCTTTTGGCTTACTTTTACAATATTACCCTTTTATAATAATTTTTTTTGTTTGGACATTAATAAAAAGAAAATAATTAAATTATCAATTTAACCCTAAAAAAATTATATTAATTTTTAATTGTCAAAAATTGTATGCAAACTATCAAGTGTGCAAATGGTGCTTCCAAAAAAATTAATATAATTTTTTTATTTTCTAGGGTGAAACTGGTAATTTAATTATTTTCTTTTTATTAATGTCCAAACAAAAAAGTTATTATAAAAGAGTAATATTGTAAAAATAAGCTAAAAGAAATAAAAAGTAATGGTAGGGGTATCAATACTTTAACGTTAGGAATGTTTCGAGGTATTTTTTAAAATACATGGACTAAACGGACATTAATCTTAAAATATAGGGACTAAATGAGCTTTTACCCAATTTTAAATTATTATATTTATTTTAGTATTATATTTGTATTTATTATCAAGATTTTAAATAAATCTTTGGGTTAAATGGATTTTACAATTAACAAAATAATATCTCTCTATTAATAATATTCAAAATTACCTTTTTACATAATATTCAAAATAATGTTAATTTAATTTAATTTATTTTAATATTATGTTTCTATCTATTATTAAAATTTATTTTAGTATAATAAAACAGGTCTAATAGATTGTAAAATATAAAAATATTTTAAATATTAACATTAAAATTAAAGTTTATATTTTATTATATTTATTTTAATGATATATTTCTATTTAATGAAAAATTTTGAAGTCAATTTTATTGGGTTTATAAAGTTGAAAGGTATTATAGTAAAAACATTGTTGTAGTTTCTCTTATTAAAAAATTCGAGATTTTCATAATTATTTTTTTAAAACTTGAGATATAAGTGTCGTTTATCTAAAAAAGGTGATTAGATAAAAAAAAGTGAAAAAAAATCTTTAAGCCTTATATTGCGAACAAAATTGACTCGCACGAATTTTTTTTTACTCAAAGTGAGGAAAAAAGAAAAAGAATCACGTTAGTGCGCAAAAAAGAAGCATCTAGAAAGAAAAGTAAGGTCACAGCAAATGGAAGATTAGAGGTAAAGATTACTTTTATTTGATATATTGAGAAGGAAAAGCAGAAGATGATGAATTTGGTGTTTTGGACCGCCAGTAGTGCGAGGAAACATTAATGACAGCTAGGCCGTTAAGCTATTTTTTTCACGTTTTTCCACTTTAATTGGACCCATATGACGAGAAAATCTAGGCGAATCTTTTTTTAACTTTACTCATTCATCAGACCCATTTGTCTTGGGCCCCCTGAGTTAGCAGCTCACGAAAGTTACAGCTGCCCTCTACAATTTCGTTTACCCCCTATAATATATATTAGTTATAATTTATTTATAAATATTATAAACTTTTCTGCATTGTATAATTTTATTTAACCCCTATACTGTTTTATTTCATTAAAACCCCCTAAAATTTTAAATTCTCAAAATATCCTCTATTTAATAAAAAAATATAATAATTATTAAATGAATTATAATTATAATAATTATTTTATATAACTATAAATATAAATATAATTTTAAATAGATTAATATTATTATTATTAACAAGAATAAAAAGTATTAAAATTAATTAATCTATAAACAATAATTAATAATTTTTTTTAAATTAATAATAATTAATGATAATTATTATTAATAATTAATTTTTGAATAATAATAACAACAATAATTAAAATACAAAATAATAATTATGATAAAAATTAATTAAAGATTTTATAGTTATTGTTACAATTTAACTCATTTTGATTTTGATTCTAAGATAAAGTAAATACATAAATGGTAATACATTTCATTTTAATTATGATTCATACAGTTCAAGTAAATAAATTATTTTGATTCCAATTCCTCATTTCGATTATAACTATTCCAATTTTAACTCATTATGTTTATAGGTAATTTCAATTCCTATTTAATAAACACACTATAAAATTATAAACCACTCTATAATAATAATAATAATAATAATAATAATAATAATAATAATAATCATCATCATCATCTATTTAAAAATTATAATTATATTTATAGTTATAATAAAATAATTATTATAATTATATTTATAATTCATTTAGTAATTATTATATTTTTTAATTAAATGGAGGGTATTTTGGAAATTTAAAATTATAGGGGTGAATTAATACTCTAAAGGTTTCAATGAAATAAAATAGAGTGTAAGAGACTTAACGAAATTTTATAATACATAAAGTTTTATTATATTTATGAATAAATTATAAATAATATAGAGTATAGGGGGCTGCAATGAAATTTGACATGGCAGACCAAACTTAGGCGGACCCTATTTGTCAATGCTTAAATGCCAAATGTAAGTTCTTTCTTAATCAAATTTAGAATACACTTTAACCAAAGTTGGTTGGAGTGAGTGGTTCAGCACTTTCACTCTTTAAGAGAGGTCAGGGGTTCAAGCCATGCTCTTGTATGTAGTCACCACTTTGACCAGCACTTTACCCTTTACGGGCCGACCCGGTGCGAGCAGGGATTAGTCCGGGTTGTGGTACGGATTTAAAGGTACCTCCCACAGTTGGAGTCCACTCAGGACCACCTCGTGGTTCAGACAAAAAAAAAATTAGAATACACTTTTGCATCAGGTATTGTAAGCACTAACTGCAAGTGATATTTGAGAAAAACACTTCAATTGGTGCTATTTCTCATGTACATAGCATTTAAACCGAAAATTCTAAGGTATATCACAAGTAATATAATCAACTAATACATATATATGATATGTATAATTAAATTTTATATAACCACTACTTCTATGGTGATTTTTTAAAATAAATATACACATGTCATAATATCATTTGTCTGTTGTATAGATGAGATGATATCTCTGATGTATTCTCAAAATTTTCCACTTAAACTGATTAACTAGTAACACTTTAAAATTTGAAAGATTTTTTTTCTTTTGAGTTTTCAAAAATACACTCCAATAATTATATAAGATATTATTTAAATTTTATATAATTTATTTATTACATATTTATTCAAATTAAGTTGGCTAGTACTACTAAGGAGCTATCAAGGATATTGCAAATCTTACATTGATTAAGAATGATTCTTAGGATAATAACATAAACGCGGAGTAATTTTTAACTTTAGAGTCAGTTTTTAAATATGAGCTACAAACTTCTGTACTTAGAGTGTTGAAGACATGGGGATTCGGTTGAGAAAAAATCAACCCAACCCATGCAAATCCAACCTTTAAGTTATTGGTTTGGGCTAGGTTTCGCTGATTGGATTGATGGTTGGATTAAAATTAAAAATCAACAAAATTCATTTATAAAAAATTATAAAAATTATTTTGTAATTAAAATCAATTTCAAATAAGAAAAAACATATCAATTCTCCATCATAATATAAATTATTGTGCATTGTACTGAACATCTATCCATAAAGGAAGCAATAAATTTGTTGGTGGTAAAATATAGACTAAAGGTATTGAAGGCATGATGCATGGGGAGTATAACTTAGAACCATGACAAAGGATAAAATAAAATCTGAAAAAGAAGGATGAGGGGGAAGACCTTGAAGAAATGTGAAGATCTTATATGGGGAACATGATTCAAAACTGTGACAAAGAATGAAATGGAAGTTGAGAAGGAGAAGTTGACAAGGGGAAGATGAAAAAGGGAAGTTCAGATGGGAAGATCCTGGAAAGATGGCATCAACCATCCGAGTTGTTAGAGAATAACGAAATATATCTTCTATAGTATGCCTGTGCCACAGCATTGTAGTATGGTCCCTACATAAGCTGCTTCCTAAATATCTCTTTCCAAGCTGCCCAAGTCAAAAGTAAGGAAAGAGGGACAACAGATAGCCCTCAACACCCTCTCCGGAAAGCTAAGGTGTTCGTCCACTTGATTGGCTCATTTAAAATAAGCCAATTGGAGTCGCAGATACACTACTAGCACAAACTACTCTTAAATTAAAAGTTGTCAACTTAAGCACACTGAACATCCTCTACCAAAGAGGTTAAATTACCTAAAACCCTACTTAAAGAGGGAATTCCCCAACGGCGGTTCGCTAAGTGTGCACAATGACACAAAAAGATACCCTTAGGGGCACTCAACATAAAAAAGGTCAGGTTGGGTCTCATAAAGAGGTAAGTGACTCATTCATCCTAAAAACACTCAACTTTCTTCTTACTCTAAGGTTTTTCTAAAACCCCTCACTCTATTTTACCTCTTATTGCTTGACCGTCAGAGTGTCATGTCGACCACCATGGCAGTTGTACGGTTGTTTCTTGTGGTTGTAGAGGCATCTTAGTCGTCACCTTCCTCAGTGAATAGCATCTTTACTAGTCCAGTTGCCCTTCTCTTCAGAAAACCATCTCCAGAAAGGGAAGCTCTCATAATGTTTTGGACCAAATGAAAATCAAACCAAAACATTTCGGCACTGTTTGTGGGGAATGAACAAAAAGCCATTGTTCCAACCTCTATTGATGAAGAGAGCTTTTCATCTTCATAAACATGTTGAAAATTACACAAGCCTATTTTCTTACACAAAGCAACCTTCTTCTCTAACAAAGTCACACCTTCATTTAAAAAGCTTAATCTTTTATGCATAAAAATATCTCTTTTACTTACAAACATATCTATTTTTCTCCCTTACTTGTAAAAAAAATTCTTTAATCACAACATCACATCTTTGACCCACAAAACATGTTTATCAATAACTCAAAAGAAGGCGGCAACCATTAAGAAGGCACGATTTGAGAGGTATATCAATAGTCTCAAACCATAAACAACCAAACTCGAGTTGCCAGAGATAAAGCCCCAGCTAGGGTAGCCCCCAAAAGAAAGGAGAAACCTTTAACTTGAGATGATGTTCAACAACTCATACAAGTCGCACTACAAGAAAAATAAGATTTTATTACAAAGAATATTAGTCACTATAAATATTAAATTTGTCACTTTATATTTTTTATGACAAAAAATAAATTGTCACACGTTAGTCGTAGAAGGACCGTCTTAAAAGGTTCTAGCGACCAAAATTATTTTCGTCACTTTAAGAACATGATTCTATGACAAACATGATTGTCTTAAAATTAAGTTAAAATTGTCACGAATAGTGTCTAAAATGGTCAAATTAGAGATTCAAAAATGCAATCAATGACACTTTATATTGGTCATAATATGTGGTTTATAGTGACTATAATATTTGTCTCAAGAGTTTGTAAACATAGTCACAACAATTACTAAAATCGTCATTTTAGAGGTTTGACGATACAATTAGCGACGCTATTTTTTTGTTGTTGAAGTTTATATATCGCGACATTTCATAATCGTCCCAAGTAGTTTTCATTTGTGACAATTTTTGCTAATACAATTAGTAATTAATTTAATGTCAACTTTATTTTAATGACAGTTTATTTTACTATTACATGACTAGTTAAATTGTATCAAAACATTTTAAGTGACTATTATCTATTGTCATAAAATGTAAGCATTCGCAACTATAATATTTAGTCAAAAAAATTAACATGTTGTGACGTATTCTTTCGTTGCAAAATATATGTAATATAGTCTAACATTATTTTTAATTACAATGCACTTTATTATTTTATGACTATTTATATGGTATTAAAAAAGTTTAACTGACTATTTTCAATTGTCATTAAAAGAAAGCATTCACGACGATATATTTTAGTCATATAAATTGATATATAGTGACCAAAAAATTTTGATTCAGAAAATATTATTCCGTGACATCTAATTTCGTTTCAAATGACGAGCAGTATAGTCTCACATTATTTTTAACCACAATACATTTTACTATTTAACGACTATTTATATTGTATCCTAAAAGTTAAAGTGACTATTTTAAATTGTCATTTAAAAGAAAACATTCATGATGACACATTTTAGTCACATAAATTGATATTTATTGACCAAAAATTTTTTATTCAAAAAATATTATTTCATGACAATTAATTTTGTTTCAAATGATAAATAATATAGTCTCACATTGTTTTTAATCACAATATATTTTACTATATGATGACTATTTATATTGTATCCGAAGAGTTAAAGTGACTACTCTAAATTGTCATTAAAAGAAAGAATTCACGACGACATATTGTAGTCACATAAATTGATATTTAATGACGAAAAAATTTGGATACAAAAGATATTATTCCATGACAATTATCTTTGTTTCAAATAACAAACAATATTGTCTCATTATTTTTAAGGACGATGTAATTTACTAGACAAGATAGTGTGATTATTAAAAATAGGTGTAGTCATTAACAATCAAACCAACATCAATGAGAATAACATAAGAAAGACTTCCAAATATTTATTCATAATCCGAAGGATTCAAACACAAAGCATGACATTGAAATCCAAACAAATTTGGTTCTTAGCAAATAAATGTAAATATAAAAGTCACAAATCACTATCAATGACCTAAAAGTAAAATTTCATAGTAAATGTATTTGCAAAGGTCTTACTGGGATTGAGAATAAAAAAATGCAGGATCAACTGAAGGTGTAAGTGAAAATGATGGTTGCTCTTTCATGAATTTTATGAAATCTTCAACTACCTGTAGTCTGTTATCTTGCTCCTTAATCTTTTTTGCTTGCTCCTCAATCGTCATTGCCATCTCCTGATTTTGTTGGGACAATGCTATATTGGATGTTAACTTTGAAGGACCTATCATTTTCTTCACAAAATTAGATTTCTTCCCCAAAACAATTTCACAAATTTGATTATCAGTTAATGGCTCAACATTTTCCTCGGTATTGGAGTTTTCCTTCATGTCTATCATTTGGTCTTGCATAATTAGAAATTGAATAATTACTAAATCTTTAAAAATAATACTAAACACATCTACAAAAGATAGAGAATCATATTAAAAATAAATCTCTTCAATCCTGTTATAAAAAGATGTTAACAGCAATGAGGAAGCTCTTGAATGCATGAGGAGATAGAAACAAGAAAAAGAAAGATGAGTATAAATGTATAATATATATAACTCGGTGAGTGGATTCTTTAATTATTACTACTATAATAACATACTTTCTGGAATCCACTAGTACTAGAAAATAATAATAAAAACATAAATAAATATAAAATTACAAGAAGGGTTCTAAGCAAATAATATAATGAGTTATGAGTATGATTTCAATTAATATTCTGTTTACATCCATATCTATGCTGGAGAATGATGTAAAATAACAATTCTAAGCATATTGAAAATCTGGTCGCCACTCAATGCACAAGTAGAGCATATTAAGTCTGTCATACATGAGTGGAAAGTAAGCTCAGAATTAAAAGCAGAACAATCACAACAAGTCATACATTGCAAATATAATCAATGTGCATGTTGAGTAATATATGATAGTTATATATAAGTGGAGTGTCATCATACACCAGTGCAGAACTGTTATAGCTACCATAGACAACTTGATACTCAACAAACATGTGTATCGATAAAAGCTGATTATATGTAGACAATAATAAACAAGACACTCACCCAAAGTGAACTCACAAATGGCATAGATAGTCAGCAAGCTTGTAGGGAAACATAAACTAATAGTGATATTGCAACGGTTCAGCAACATATTTCAATTCAATATTAAAATACCAAATCTGGAGAGAAATGCATATAAACTTATCAATATTGTATTTCTACACATGAATAAATTCTTATTAACGGACTGCATGTTATTTCTTCAATCACAGTAACACTTTACAATCACACAATGGAACAATTCTTATTTTTCTTATAGACTAATAAAATATGATTTTATTCTTTGTAATAAAATATGAGTAAAATGATAATACAATGGAAGAATGAAACATTAGTTAAATTTTTTAAGCAACTATGTCCTCAATCCCACATATACTTCTAACTGCAAGTAAACGTAAATAATTTGGAAAAACTTACATATTTTGCTTTTGCTTCCATATTACTCCATCCTTTGGCTTCACTCCAAAACATCTTGTGGAACAAAGCAATCAAACCAGGAGACTCTCCAAGCGTTTCCACTTAAAATATTATATACTTTTATTTATTAAATATGTATTTCAAATACATAAGTTATACCAAGTCTAGGTTCTAATAATATATTTCGTGGCCACTTTGCAGGATTGGAAAAAATCAAGGTAAACATATCTTTAACCTATTAATTATTATAAATAGTAAAAAGTCAACAATACATGGCTCATGAAATTATTAATTATTAAAATATTAAATTAGCATAATAATGAAAGCATAATTTAATGTAAAACAAAAAATTAACCAAACCTTGAACTTGGTGAATGGAGGATCGTCTCCAAGCTGTTTGACACCCCACATTACCAAACAGAGTCATCATTAATTCACCACTGAATGGTACAACCCCAGCAACCCTATCCACTAGAGCTAGGTAAACAAAGTCCCCCAAAATGGCTGAAGGGAAGAACCTCTACACAAGAGGGATGTTTGCCTTACTCAGGCTACATTATAGAGAAAATGTGGAAACAATACCTCTAACCTGTCTTTGTTGACCTTTGCGACAAGCTAAATGCAAAAAACGAACAAGAGGATGAAAAGTTGGCTAAAAATTAATTGTTTACGAAAACATCCTAGTTGGACTATGGCATCTCCATGAGAAGGTGAATAAGATGGCGAAAGTGAAAGAGACTTCTCCAGAAGTCTTCTATTTGCATCCCCCCACTTTCTACTTATAAAGTAAATCATTGCTATAAACCTCCTTAAAGACCTCATCATGCCCTAACTACCTCTCTACGAAGGTCGCACTGACCAAGCCGAACACCTAGAAAACTATAAAGGCCAGATGATCCAGTATTCTCATTAAGAACATCTTATCATGGGAGCAATTGCAGCGAGAGTTTTTCACTCAGTTTTAACATGCAAGTAAAGAGCAGCAGGGATTCTTAGACCTATCACGAATCATGTAGATGGAGGGCAAATTATTAGATAGTTATATGAGGCGCTTTCACGAGAAGGTCATGCTGCTCTCTATAACGAGGGAAGAATCCTTAAGATCTTCTATAAAAATCTCAACAATGTTGAGAAGGTCTATAAAAAAATTATCAAACACAATGTTCCTAAGACTTATGCCGCAGTGCACCACTAGACTCTAGAGCTAATAGATATTGAAGAGAGTTACGCCATTAAAAAGCACTAAATGACCCAACTAGGTGGACCTGACCATATTAAAAGGTGAGAAACCAAACGACATTCCCCGTTACCCTCTCGGCGACTTGGAGTATATCTCAACCCTATCCTACCCAGGGGATCACGCCAGCCTAAAATGGGGAATTGTCCCTCAACTACTTGATCGCCCACAGAATGAGCCCCACCCTATGGTATCCCAACCCCTATAGCTCAACGAGCTCAACCCTACACAAAAACATATTTTCTTTTAGATTAAGCACAAAAGCTTACTCAGAGGGCCCCCACCAATAAGGAAGAATGCACAATTGAGGTGGACCGACAAATATTGTGAATATCACAAAGATGTTGGTTACATTACTGTAGAATGTTATGCCATCCAAACATTCATCAACAACGGTAAACTATTAGAATTCTTTGTTAACGTTTGAAGAATTGAGAAGAAGTAAGAAGACACGACAAAGCAAACATCTCTAATGCACTTTCCCCTATGGAGGTTAAGTAGCACGATCAACAACCCCTAAACCTGAGAGTCAACACAATTACTAAGGGCCCATTAGTGCAGACATATTTAGCTATGCAAACAAAAGCTATGCAAAGAGCACTATCTAAGCTTTACTCTATGGCCACCAAATAAATCTCAACCACACGACTCTAAGTCACTAAGTCTCACACCCAATACTAATAGTTTTTTTTATGACGATGCCGCTATAATGCTTTACCCTTATGATAATGCACTTGTGGTAACAATGGACATTGCATCACGCAAAATGGCAAGAGTTATTGTCGACGCAGAATCGTAGATTTCATTTTCATTAACGAACACATATACATCAAGTCAGTGAAGATGTGCCCATAGGGAACCCCACTGGTTAAATTTACAGGCGAGACGGTTATTCCCGAGGGGATTGTATCTGTTAACATATATGTTTTCATAATGTTGATTTTGATGATAACAAACAAGATTAAGAATGGTTAACCTTTTAAGCTCAAATTATTTTTTATACATTGTAAATAAATCTTTACTTTTACATTATAAAGGTTTTATATTTAATGGAAAAATGATTTTATGAAATTGGTTGTTTTTCAAGTTATAATTTAATTGAAAGAGTTTTGAAAACTTTGAAATCAACAAGTATTGCTTGAAATTTTGGATAAGGACTTATTTGAAAAGTGTCATAGCATTTTGGCCTATATCATAATTTCAGAAAGTTTTGAGATTAACAAAGCATTATTTGGAAATTCTGAAATTGGACCCATTTGTAAACTTTCATAACGTTTTGGGTCATAATACAGTTTTATAAAGTTTTAGGGTCAAACTGTAAATTTGGAAATTAATTTCACTGTAGCAAACGATTAACCGTTTATTTAAAATGGCTAACCGATAATTTTTCAGAAAGCATGTTCTACAAAGTATTGTTAAAATGATGATTCTGGAACATAACGGTGAATCGTTTACTGAAAACGGTTAACCGATTATTTTAACCTTGAACCGTTTAGTAAGAACAGTTAAACCAAATTTGTTTTGCAGGTCTCTGGAAGTTAACGGCGAAAGGGTAATCCTAAACGGTAAACCGTTTATTTGAAATTTGGCCCAACGGTAACTTTTGACCAGCGAAACGGTTAACCGTTAATGGTTAACGGTGAATCGTTTTCGGGCCGACAGTTTGTAACGGCTAGTTTTTGAGCTCAAACTATAAGAACTCAAATCCAACTTATTTTCAATGTCTCCAACAAGCAAAAACAAAAAGCACACAAGATATCTTGAGCCTTCAACTTGCAAAACACAAAACATTGAATCATTTCTTGTTCTTCATTTTTGAATATCTACTCATTGAGTGAATTTTATTGTAACTCTCATTTGTTCATCTCAATTGTAAGAGTTTGAGTGTGTGAGACACTTGAGTGAAGAGATTGGGAGATAATCTCTTTGTTGTAAAGGTTCATTGACACCTTGAAGTCAATTGTAATCGGTTGAAGCCTTGGAAAGGCTTGGATAGTGAAATCCTCAAGCTTGGATTGCTTGGAGGCGTGGACGTAGGCGGGGATTGCCGAACCACGTAAAAATTCATGTGTTTGTTTCTCTTCTCTCTTACTCTTTAATTATTGTGTTTTTATTGAACTTATTGCTTTCAATTTTTATTAAGACATTAGATTGCTTGTTGTGCGGATTTGCTAGGATAAATTTTAAAATTCCAATTCACCCCCCTCTTGGGTTGCACACTTATATTTCAGTATCCTTACTAGTGATTGTCATTAACAGTTATTATTATGTTCTTCATCTTGTTGATTTTTTTTATTGTTTACAAGGAGAGTGCCTACAACTGAATCATCAATCGCCCATACTTCACTGTATCCTAGTGCACCGTCTTCATGTAATCTTTAGCTCTTAAGGTCTCTACCCTAATGGGGATCATGACCATCAAGGACACTCCACATATCTTTTGCATTACAAATATAAGCCGATTATGAGTGTTAACATATTTTAAGAGAACTAAAAACTTCGACTACGAAGTGACCTTGTCAGAATAAGGTCAATCAGGGAACTTATATTTTCCAAGTCCACCTACAGAGAACCTCTATGAAAATAATGAAAATATATCCCTCTGCCCATAGAAAACTTCCTTAACAATGCTAACACCATCTGTACAACCACAACGAACCTCCCTGCACGCGCAGAGCCATCCTTCCACCTAGAGAACATAGTTCTAATATCTTCTTAAAGCTTTTGACGATCGCCCCAATATAGGATCTCGCCAATACAGAGCCCAACGTGGGTTCCTAAGCATATGGGTCAATCGTATGAGGTCATTCTTACTCTACCGATATCGTCCCTCTACAGATCAAGACCATGAGACCATCCATTTATCTGTGAAGACCATCACGATTCAAATTACTACTATATCCCCTCTATAGATCAAGACTATAGTATTGTTCCTCTATCTGCGGAGACTGTCCCGACCTTAACCTACTCCTTTTTCCATCACTGATTAAATGGTTCTTAAAATTCAACGAGTTTGACATTATCTATATGTGTCGCCTCTCGATGAAAGTACAAACCATCACTAATTTCATAGTTGAATTCACCAATTAGTTGGGGGATGAAGTGGGGATAAGAGGCGATCTTTTTCAAGAGGAACTCTGCGAAATGCCTACATGGGCAATGTACCTACTAATTATGAGAAACCCTCAATTAATCATGGTTCAAGTAAAGGAAGAATTCCAAGCAAGGGAGGAAAAACATGCTGGCTGATAGATTAGCAGGAATGACATCGAAAAGATAAGTCAACTTCTCTAAAACTTTCATTGTGGAAAGAATACTCAATCCCAGCATCACTAGGGATCCTTCATTTGAGATGAACTTCATGGTCATTAGGGGGTCTTGGATGGGCCCTCTAATCAATTAGTTATTTAAGGGGACTAGAGTTTGCAATGGGACAAGATAGGATAGGATTTGTCAATCTCAGTTTTGTCTCGTTTATGCAAGTAGGATAAAAAAAAAAGTCCTATTCCTGTCTTTTTTTTTTTTGGGATAAAATTTTTTCATAGTCTCGTATTGTTAAATATCCCATTCTATCCTATTATCCTGATCCCAAATGTAAAATTTTTTCTTTTAAGGATTATCATAATTCAATTTAGCAAAAATCTTGAATAAGTACAAAGTAGAATAATCAAATACTAGTTTTATTTTGACTACATGAATGTTTGAATATAATTTTATACTAATAATTTTTATTTGTCCCTTTGCTTCTATTGCACATTAATATTAAGACTTATACTTAAAAAACTATAGATTTAGTCAGTAACCAACTTCAACCATATTAAAATATCCAATACTTCAATAATATAACAATAAACCAAACCAGCAACTAGGGTTGGCAATGGAATGAGATGGGATGGGATATGCCAATTGCAGTCCTGTCTCGTATATGCAAATAAGATAAAAAATTTCTCATTTGCATCTCTTTAGTTTTTTGGGATAAAAATATGTCCTGACCCATCCCAAATGGAATAGGAAAAATTGTCATCCCTAAAGGGGACCATCCCTAAGGACGAAAATGAAGTTCAAAGTTTCAGATGCAAAGCTATAAAATAGTGGCCAATGGGGGATGAACTATATTGTCAGAGAATCTTAACTCCTTACCTTAAATACATCAGGTATTTTGATGCTGATTGTGTGCTTGAAGAAATTTGGAAGGGGATCATGCCCTTAGTTGGGAGACCCTTATAAGGGCGAATGAGTTCTTAAATTTGGGACATATGTATTGTTGTGTCTTGATAGAAAGAAAGTCAAGAAACCCTAGAATGCCTTCATGCCCAGGACATGTGACACAACTTAAAAGTAATTTTTAACTCTCAAGTATAAGAGTGTTTTGTTGTATTATAACTCAGTGAGTCCGAGGTCGATCCACAGAGAAAAGATTTAAGTTGTTTATTTTATTTTATTTTAACTAAAAATTAAAATTTAAACTTAAATATAAACAACTTAATTTAAATGAAACTATGAAATTGAACTAGTTAGGGTTGTGGATCCACTCTTAGTAGTAAATAAAACTTAATAAATTCTTTGTCTTTTTTTTAGATTTATTGCCCAAAAGATTAATTATATAAATTATTATTATTTTCCCTTTAATTTTATGATGGATTAAGTATTTATTGTGCCAAAATTTAATTTGTCTACAATAAGTCAAAATATCATTTTACCATACCTTATATTAAGATCTTAAGAATTTATTTTACCAAATTCATTTGTTTGTCTACAATAAATCAAAATTTCAAAATATAAAATATGTATAAAATTAAATAGAAAATAATTTAATTTATAAAATTAAAAATAGAATTTGATTAAATCATATTTATTTCCTAAGAGTTTCACCTCCCCTACCTAATATTATTTAGTTGAGAATAATTGAAATAAAAAGAAATATTAAAATTGAATTACTTATAATTAAAAGTAATAAAAACAACTAAAATTGAAAATAAAACTAATTTTATTTATAAAAATAATTATACAAAATATTGAAAACACACTTGAAAATCAAGATTACAGGGAGATGGAGAGAATTTGAGAAGAAGAGAGTTGTATAGAGATGATTAAAAACATAAAATGAGGCTCTATTTATAGAAAAATAATTTCATAATCCAGTGAGTTGCGGTCTATCATAAGCTTCATGCACGTGCTCCTCACAACCTTTAGATCAAGATCCAATGGTTGGTCAAACTTCAAAAGTCAACATCACACGTGGCATCATTTGACTCGTCCGATTTGGCCAAAGAACAGTTGAGATTTAGAGGGTTAATGGGTGGATCGGGTCGACTCAAATACAAAGATTCGGATCTCACAACTTGCTTCACTAACCATTGCCACGTGGCACAATTATGACCATTGAATCATGAACGGTTGAGATTTAGTCAAAATTGTCAGCTATCCCATGCACTCATATCTATTATAAGGTCATTTCATCATCCAATCAGTGCTCGGTCAACAGGAAAAGTCAAATTTTTTTACACAAGCCTAATTTTAAGCCGATCTTGACTGATCTTAAGGTTTTCGGACCTTCGGAATCCAAATTTGACCTTCGTTTATCTGTTTGGAGCCTTGAATTACCTGAAATTAATATTTTTCCTAATAAACACATAAAAATACACAAAATTAAATATATTTAAAACATAATTAATAATTCCTAATATATTACATAAACGCAAATATAAATTATAACATAAGCATAAAATAACATATTATCGCTTGATAATTAAACAATTTTTAATACTAATCACACCCCCAACCAGTTTATTACAAAATTTACATGCAAGTTAATAGTTGTTTATCTATCCTCTAAACTACCAAATAAATGAACTCTCCCAAATTTCTTTACCACATTGATGTTCACTCATTATCTAGGATATCATCAAATTTTCTTTTGTGCTCAAGTAATTAACACAATACTTATGGGGCTTCATTAAAAGAAAAACAACATTTTCGTTCCAAAATTCATCAGAAATTATATCTTTAGGCAGTAGATTATTCACACATATTTTTAAAATATTACATTTCTAACCCGTGTAGCGAGCTTTATTCACACATATTTTTAAAATATTACATTTCTAACCCGTGTAGCGAGCTTTAGGTCAGTGACTCCCAGACCAGTTGGCCTTAGGGCATTAGGTGTTGAAGCACCCCTACGGACTTATTACTCGGGTTTCTAATAAACAAACAATATATCTATTACCCATATAGCGAGCTTTAGGCCAGTGACTCTCAGACCAGTTGACCTTAGGGCATTAGGTGTTGAAACACCCCACGGACTTAATTACTCGGGTTCTAGAGATAGCAATATTAAAAACATTTTCTTTTCTTTTCTTTTTTTGTTTTTGTTTTTTTCTTTTTTATTTTGTAATATACACTTTCTACTACCTTAGATACTATTCCTAATAAATCAAAAGAACTAAATGCTGTAAAAATTTAACTTACAACCCACTAGTATGTGTCATAGTGTGTGTGTGAAGAATGATTCAATAATATCTGTTAAATGAGTAAACAATTAAATAACTTAATAACCAAGTGGAGAGTTCACAAATTTGAGTAATTCAAAGAAAACGGAACAAAAACAATTTACTATGAATTTCAAAATCAAAATATAATACAACAAGACTATTAGGATGCGTCTAAAAAGTCGTGACTCTTTACACAGCTATCCTAGACAAACACAATTTTTTTGGGGGTTTTTTTTAAACAAAGAAAAGAAAAAAGAAAAGAGAAAAACAACACACATATTTAAAAATATACGTCAACTATCCCTACCCCCCATCCTAATCTAAACATTATCTTAACATTTTATAATTTTACAAATATGCAAAAAAAATAATAAAAGAGAATAATAAAAGAAGAAGAGGAGGAGATCTCACCTGATCTTGATGCAGAAGCTTAAAAGCGGATAACAAATAACAAGAAAAAGTCTAAATATTTTTTTTAAACAACACTCTTAATATTAAGAAGATGCGTTTCTAGAGGTACTACATTCTCCATATCCTGCCATCTTCAACTCAAATTTTTCCTAAGTTAGTTAACCCTAATTTAAGAAGATGCGTTTCTAGAGGTACTGCACTCTCCATATTCAGCCATTTTTTACTCAAATTTAGTCCAAAGTTAGTTTTTACAGATTTTTTTTTTGTAAACGCATCACCAGGACTAAGACATTCCACAATTATCAACTATTCCCTCCCCCCAATCTCAAAAGACATTGTCCTTAATGTTTTAAAAGGAAAGAGAAAGAGTTTAGAAGACATTACATAAACACTGCAACAGAAAATATTTACAGACGAAGAGTTAAATCTAAATCGCACTTCTTATTACTGCTATTGTTACCGCTACCATCATTAGTCGACCAATTCAATGCAAAAGTCTTTGGATCTGGCTCTAGTGTATAAGCTTGTAAAGATCAAGTAACTCATTAGCAGTAGAAGCAGAGATAAAGAGTTTTTTTTTTTTTACAGAATATGGAACAAAATGATTCTTTATTGCATGGTTAATAAAAGTTAACAAGCCATCATAAAAATTATTAACATTTAACAAACCAATGGATTTTTTATAAATGTTCAAGTGGGCTCAAGATGCAAATGTAATCAGTGCTTCAAAAGTTGCAAGATCTCCTGGCAAGAAAATAAAAGCATCAGCATAATTCATCATTTCAGATATTCTCTCTTATATTCTTGATACCACTAATTCTTCTCCATTTGGTGGGCCAGACATGCACACTAGTAGTTTCATGGCTTTTAGGATAATGCCTAATACTTGGCTTTCTCTAGTAAAAACAGCTTCTGAGACAAGTCTTGATAACCCTCGTTCACCTCCTCCATATACAAGACGCAGTTTCCTCTCTGCTATGACACGACCAAGATCTACTGTTGCCTGAACAAACTCTTTGTATTTTCCATAGTGAAACCTAGAAAGTACACAAATATTTTTGAATTGTTTACTCGAAGATGCTGCCATTGGACTAATCTTTCAAAAATAAGTTGTGAGTTTCTGAAAAACGAGCTTATATTTAAAGATCTTGGTGACAGAAATAATGAGAAACAACTGTAAAAGGGTTGACATATTTGTCAAATGACGAGTAAAGCTCGTGGCTCAATAATTCAAAAGCAAACAGTAAAAAGAAAATAATGATTAGAAAAAGTAAATAGTAAAAGAAAACAAATATTTATTAAATACAAAATCACACAGCTAAACGCAATAATGCAAATGATAAAATAACAGTGAAGTAAAAAGATATTTACTGGTAGTTGTGATTGTGGCTCACATCTTCCTTTGGTTTTACGTCCAGTAACGGCTTGAACGCCCTCCATGGGTCGAGGATATGCTTCCCATCTAGTTTTCTTATAAACTGGCAAACATGGTCTTTTTGAGTCAAATTCCCAAGACTAAACTGTACACTTTGTATTTGGAATAGTCTCCATAACTTGTATATCTCATATTGCACATGTCCGCTGCGATGCGTCTCAAGAGATCGTAAGATATCATCCAACGATTCTTTACTCAGGCCATCTTTAACGAATTTAATTTTATCTTCACGAGTATCAGACACCATTCCTAAAGATTTACAAACTTCTCGTTTGTAACCAAGTCTTACACAGTTATGACATTTTGAGCCAAGTCGTTTAGCTCTCCTTTTCTTAGCAAACGTACTTTTACCAAGACCAGGCATGTAAGAAACAAATGGATCAGAAAACTCACCTGCTAATCGGACATTTACTTCAATTAACCGACAAATGTCAGAAGGAATGCCGTTGATCATTAACAAACGCAGTCGTTCATAACGAGCTTTGTAAATTTTCCTGAGGGTATTTTGAGGGAGAGAGGGAAAATGCTTATGCAGTTTATGTTGTATTTCTTCCATGTTTGATTTTGGGGTTTCAGTTATTGTGGGAAACTGAAGATACCAACTTAAGAAGTCACGGAGTACCGTTATCTGCCATTTATACGGGAAAATAAATCAAAACACACCAAAATCAAATCTGCAAAATAAAATCAAACTTGAAAGCGAGCAAAAAGAAGCACACAATATAAAAGGAAAATGAACTTATATTCGTCCTCTCATTGAGTTAACCTCAAGCTCCAATTGAAATTCATATATGCCACGCTCTATTTCTCTGAGTTGTATTTCTAGATCCTCAACATAGGACACAAATTTTGGTGGTTGCAGATCCCAAAGTGGATGTGATTTACAGCTTTGTATAAGGCCTCTTAAGTAAAATTTCACACGCAGAAATCTTTTAAGATGTGTGAACAAAAATTTTCTCATTGAGGTGCTCATGATGTAAAATGAAAATTGATGAGAGAATGTACAACTGTCAAACAAACACTTTTACACAAGAAAAATAATGTTAAAAAAAATATGTACAGTGCATCAATCTAGAGAAAAAAAATCAAACAATGAAACGGCAAAATAATAGTAAAATACAAAAAAAATCAATCATTAAAGACTTAATCAAGAACTGGTGGGTCACCCAAATTAATTTCGGTGTCCTTGTCACGTGGGTGATGTTCCAGATATGGTTTTAATCTTTGACCATTAACTTTAAATGTGATACCGTTATTTGGATTCTCAATTTCTATGGCCCCATATGAATATACATTTTTTACAACAAATTGGCCACTCCATTTTGATTTTAACTTCCCTGGAAATAAATGAAGACGAGAATTATAAAGCAACACTTTTTGACCAATCTCAAATGTTTTTCGAAAAATTCTTTTATCATGAAATGCTTTTGTTCTTGCCTTAATAATTCTTGAATTTTCATATGCATCATTCCTTAATTCCTCAAGTTCATTCAATTGCAATTTTCGCACATTACCAGCATCATCCAAATTTGAATTAAAAGCTTTAATACCCCAAAGTGATTTATGTTCAAGTTCAACAGGTAAGTGACAAGGTTTACCATAAACTAACCGATAGGGTGACATTCCTAATGACGTTTTAAATGCAGTACGGTAGGCTCAAAGTACATCATTAAGTCTAAGAGACCAATCTTTTTGGTTTGGGTTAACCGTTTTTTCTAAAATTTGTTTTATCTTCCTATTTGCTAATTCAACTTGATAATTTGTTTGAGGATGATAAGGGGTAGCAACTTTATGTGTAATTCCATATTTCTTCATTAAAGAGTCAAATGACTTATTACAAAAATGCTTACCTCCATCATTGATAATGGCTCGAGAGATTCCAAATCGACTTAAAATATTTTCTCTTAAAAATTTAACCACAGTTTTACTATCATTATTTCGACAAGAAATTGCTTCAATCCATTTTGAGACATAATCAACTGCAACTAATATATACACAAATCCAAAAGATGATGGAAACAGACCCATGAAATCAATTTCCCAACAGTCAAATATTTTAATTTCAAGTATGAGATTTAAGGACATCATGTTTCTTTTTGTTATTGATCCCAATTTTTGACATTTTTCACAAGTTTTGCAAAATTCAAATGTGTCTTTGAACATGGTAGGCCAATAAAATCCACACTGTAAAATTTTAACAGTAGTTTTTCTTGAAGAAAAGTGTCCACCACATGCTTCAAAATGACAAAAATTAATGACACTACTTACCTCATTATCATGAATACATCGCCAAAAAATTTGATCTGAGCAATATTTGAACAAGTAAGGGTCATCCCAATAAAATTTCTTTATTTCAACAAAAAAATTCTTCTTCTCTTGAGCATTCCATTGCAAAGGCATTTTACCTGTAACCAGGAAATTAACCATGTTAGCATACCATGGCATTGATGTAACAGAAAATAAAAATTCATCAGGGAAAGAATCATTGATGGGTGTTATATCATTGCAGAATTCGAATGTGAGTCTTGATAGATGATCAGCAACAACATTTTCAGCACCTTTTTTATCTTTGATGGTAAGGTCAAATTCTTGAAGTAACAAAATCTAACGAATTAGTCTCGGTTTGGCATCCTGTTTACTGATTAAATATCTCACAGCAGCGTGGTCAGTAAACACAACAAATTTAGAGCCAAGCAAATATGAACGGAATTTGTTTAATGCAACTACCACAACAAGTAATTCTTTTTTAGTCGTAGAATAATTCATTTGAGCTCTATCCAAAGTCTTACTTGCATAATAAATCACAAAAGGCTTACCATCCCTTCTTTGTCCTAAAACAGCACCAACAACAAAATCACTTGCATCACACATTAATTCAAAAGGCAATGACCAATCAAGAGATTGCATAATAGGTGCAGATGTTAAAAGACAAATTATTTTCTCAAAAGATTTTTAGCAATCATCATTCCATTCAAACAACGCATCTTTTAATAAGAGGTTACAAAGTGATTTAGATATGACACTAAAGTTTTTAATAAACCTCCTATAAAATCCTGCATGTTCTAAAAAGGATCGCACATCTCTAATTGTTTTTTGTTGTGGCAATTTAGATATGACTTCGATTTTTGCTTTGTCAACTTCAATTCCTTTAACAGAAACAACATGACCCAAAACAATTCCAGAAGTAACCATGTAATGGCATTTTTCCTAATTCAACACTAGTTCTTTTTCAACACATCTTTTTAAAACTTTCTCCAAATTATCAAGGCAATCGTCAAAATAATTTCCAAACACAATCAAATCATCCATAAAGACCTCTAAACAATGTTCAACCATATCACAAAAAATGCTTAACATACATATTTGAAATGTTGCAGGAGCATTACAAAGCCCAAATGGCATTCTTTTAAATGCAAATGTTCCAAAGGGACATGTAAATGTGGTCTTTTCTTGGTCCTCAAGTGCTATATGAATTTGATAATAACCTGAATATCCATATAAAAAACAGCAGTAGGGATGTCCTGTTATTCTTTCTAAGATTTGATCAAGGAATGGTAATGGAAAATGATCTTTTCTAGTGGCTTCATTTAATTTTCTATAATCAATGCACATGCGTCAACTAGATGCAATTCATATTGGAATTAATTCACCTTTTTCATTTTTAACAAAAGTGATTCCAGATTTTTTAGGCACTACTTGTGTAGGACTTACCCACTTACTATCAGAAATAGGGTAGATAATTCCCACAACAAGCAATTTAAGGACTTCTGTTTTGACTACCTCTTTCATGTGTGGGTTTAATCTTCTTTGAGGTTGTTGACATGTTTTAGCATTTTCTTCCAGATTAACTCTATGTGTGCAGATTAAGGGATTAATGCCTTTAATATTATTTAAAGTCCATCCAATTGCATTTTTATACTTTTTAAGAACAGTTAGTAACTTACCTTCTTGGTCGCTTGTTAAAGTAGAAGAAATCACAACAGGATAAGTTTGTTCTTCTCCAAGAAAAGCATACTTCAATCCTTCAGGCAAAGGTTTTAATTCCATTTTAGGTGCTTCTTGTTGTTCTATCTTTTCAATACTTCCAAGCTCTTCAAATTTTGGCTTGTCATCGTAATTTTGTGAAGTCTGCATAAAATCAAGCAACAAATTTATATTGGAAATATCAAGTTCAAGTTGTTTATTTGACTCAATTGAATTAACTTAACAAACATCAGAGAGTTCAGAAAAATCCATTTTTTGAATATTTTCCTCAATACAAGATTCAAGTAATTCTTTTTGCTCATCAGTATCATCTTTATTCTCATTTTCTTCATTAGGTTGCCTGCACATGTTGAAAACATTCAATTCCAAAGTCATATTTCCAAAAGATAAATTCATTAAACCATTCCTACAATTAATCAAAGCATTAACAGTTTTTAAAAATGGTCGACCTAAAATTATAGGAATTGGTTTGTAATTATTCACAACAGGTTCAATTTTCAAGACAATAAAATCCACAGGGTATATGAATTTATCAACTTGTACTAAAATATCTTCCACTATTCCTTTTGGTATTTTAACTGATCTATCAGCAAGCAAAAGTGTAGTTGAAGTTGATTTTAACTCACCAAGATTAAGTTGAGGATAAACTGAATATGGAAGCGAATTAACACTAGCACCAAGATCTAGTAAAACATGCTCAATTATGTGATCAGCAATAATACAAGAAATGGTAGGACAACCAGGATCTTTATATTTCAACTTATTATTAGTAGACATAATTGTACTTACCTGTTCGGCCATGAAAGCACTCTTTCTTACCTTCAATTTCCTCTTAACAATGCACAAGTCCTTTAAAAATTTGGCATATGAAGGTATCTGCTCGATTGCATCTAATAGAGGAATGTTAACTTTCACTTGCTTAAAGATTTCATAAATTTCAGAAGAGTGGTTTGATTTCCTTGGTTTATTCAATGCATGCGGAAATGGTGGTTCATGTGGAACACTAGTTATTTCTTCACTAGGTGTAAGTTCATTTATTCCGTCCTTACCCTTTGAATTTTCATCATTTTCACAAGGTTCAGGCATAGGTCTATCAACAACCTTACCACTACGAAGAGTTATAATTGACAGACTTGGTCTGTGGGTGGATTTTGTTGAATCTTAGGATTTGGTTGTGGTTGGGTTAGAAATTTTCTTTTTTCTTGAATGGTGAGTGCAGAAGCAATTTTAGTAAGAGTATCTTTTAAATCAGAAAAGTTTGTGCATTTTGATTGTTAATAACATCTCGCTTTCTGATGAATGAATGCATTGTGTCTTCTAGATTTTTCCATGGTGGTGGAACATATGGTGCATAAGGCTGAGCATTTTGGAAATGTTTGTGGAGGTGGTGCTTGTGAAGATTGTGCATTATTATTATTCCTCCAACTGAAATTTGGATGATTTCTCCAACCAGGATTATAAGTATGTGAATATGGGTTTGGTTTATTAAAGTGTTAATGGCATTAGCTTGATCATTTAGACATTCTTTAAGTGTAGGCAAAGTGGGACAATCTTGAGTTAAATGATCACTCGAACTACATATGTTACATGCAATTTCTTGAACAGGTTTTACTTGATCACTCTTTTTATGCTTCAAAGCTTCAACTTTCCTAACTAGGGATGCAAATTTTTCTTGTAAATCATGATCTTCTCTAAGGTTATGGATTCCTCCACTAGATGGAGATGGTTATTGTTTATTTGTCAATTCAAAAGTTCCAACAGTATCCCAATATTGTGCATTTTCAGTTAATTGGTCAAGGTAATCTAGTGCATCCTCAAGATTTTTATCCCTAAATTCACCATTACACATCATTTCAACAACCTGTCTACTTTGGGGTATTAAGCCCTCGTAGAAGTAAGTGACCAATTGCCAAGTTTCAAAACCATGATGTGGACATATGTTAAGCAAATCTTTAAACCTATCCCAACATTGGTATAATGTTTCTCCATTTTTTTGAGTGAAAGAAGTGATTTGCCTTTTAAAAGAATTTGTTCTATGAAGTGGAAAGAATTGTTTCAAAAATTGTTCTTGCATGTTATTCCAAGTTCTTAGTGATCCAGATCTAAGGTTTTGTAGCCAAGTTTTACCTTTATCTTTTAATGAAAAAGGAAAAAGCTTTAATATAATTATGTTCATGCTACAATTTTGGTCCGTGTATGTATTACAAACTTCCTCAAAATCTCTTAGATGCAAGTATGAATTCTCAGATTCTAAACCATGAAATGTTGGTAAAAGTTGGATAATACCTAGTTTAAAGTTGAATCGAGATGCTTCTAGAGGGAATACTATACACGATGATGCTCCGGTTCTGGTTGGATTCATGTAGTCTCTCAGAGCTCTTGGTTGATTTTGATCATGCCCATGTTGAGAATTATTATCTCCCTGATCAATCTGAGGATTAGGTTCGTGCACAAAGTTTTCGTCTTGGTTCTCATCCATGATTGGTGGTGGAGATTGAGATCTACGAATTAACCTGATACTTGAAGATCGAGACAAACGTCCCATGCAATGGTTATGACACAAAGATAATATTCACACAAATTAATAGCAAAATTAAAAAGACTAATTACAAATTGAAAAATAAAAATATATGCAAATAACATAAGTGTACAAAAGAAAATTAAATAACAATTTTGGTGGTTGAACCCACCAATTAACAATAAAATTAAGTATAAAATAAATGCGAAAGAAAAAAAGAAAAACAATGGTGGTTGAACCCACCAACAAAACAAAATAAATAAATACATAAATAAAAATAAATGCAAAATAATAAAATAACTAAAAAAAATGGTGGTTGAACCCACCAATAAAAAAATAAAGCAAAAAAATACAAAATAAAATAAATGCTGAAAATTAAATAACTGAAAATAAAAATTAAGAGTTAGTAGTTAGTTTGGTGGTTGAACCCACCAATAAAGTAAAAATAAATAAAAAAATACGAAATAAAATAAATACAAGAAATTAAATAACTGAAATAAAAAAAAGTTAGGACTTAGCAGTTAGTAAGTTAAGAGTTAGTAATTAGAGTTAGTTTGGTCCAAATTAAATCCAAAATAAGTCCAAATATGTCCAAAATATGTCCAAGATGTAAGTCCAAGTCTTGATTATTTTGAGGAATTTCGTCTAGGGATCCTATAGCAAATTATTTTTAATTTTATGGCCACACTGTAATATTTAGAAGTTTAGAATTGAGCCATGTGAGATGCACGTGAAACTTCTAAAAGATGTTGGGGTCCAAATGTAATTATGAGAAGAATGAGCTAGAAGCGAGAATTGTTGGGGTGAAACTAGAATTATGAAAGATGTGGGGATAAAAGAGAATTTAAGAAAAGGAAAATGGGGCAAACGAAAATTTACATTTAAGAGAAAAATAAAAAACGGAAAAACAAACCAAATAAAAACTTTTCTCCGGCAACGGCGCCAAAAACTTACACAACTTAAAAGTAATTTTTAACTCCCAAGTATAAGAGTATTTTGTTGTATTATAACTCGGTGAGTCCGAGGTTGATCCACAGAGAAAAAAATTAATTTGTTTATTTTATTTTAACTAAAAATTAAAATTTAAACTTGAACATAAACAACTTAATTTAAATGAAACTATGAAATTGAATTAGTTAGGGCTGTGGATCTACTTTAGTAGTAAATAAAACTTAATAAATTCTTTTTGCCTTTTTTTTAGATTTATTGTCCAAAAGATTAATTATATAAATTATTATTATTTTCCCTTTAATTTTATTATGCATTAAGATTTATTGTGCCAAAATTTAATTTGTCTACAATAAGTCAAAATACCATTTTATCATACCTTATATTAAGATATTAAGAATTTATTGTGCCAAATTCATTTGTTTGTCTACAATAAATCAAAATTTCAAAATATAAAATATGTATAAAATTAAATAGAAAATAATTTAATTTATAAAATTAAAAATAGAATTTGATTAAATCATATTTATTTCCTAAAAGTT
Organism: Citrus australasica; assembly: GCA_029618585.1. Lineage (NCBI taxonomy): Eukaryota > Viridiplantae > Streptophyta > Magnoliopsida > Sapindales > Rutaceae > Citrus > Citrus australasica. Next base: position 858,689 of record JARCIV010000015.1, read on the forward strand.
TCACATTCCCCTAACTAATATTATTTAGTTGAGCATAATTGAAATAAAAAGAAATATTAAAATTGAATTACTTATAATTAAAAGTAATAAAAAGACTAAAATTGAAAATAAAACTAATTTTATTTATAAAAATAATTATACAAAATATTAAAAACACACATGAAAATCAAGATTACAGGGAGATGGAGAGAATTTGAGAAGAAGAGAGTTGTAGAGAGATGATTAAAAACATAAAATGAGGCTCCATTTATAAAAAAATAAATTCATAATCCAGTGTGTTGTGGTCCATCATAAGCTTCATGCATGTGCTCCTCACAACCTTTAGATCAAGATCCAATGGCTTGTCAAACTTCAAAAGTCAACATCACACGTGGCATTGTTTGACTCGTCCGATTTGGCCAAAGAACAGTTGAGATTTAGCGGGTTATTGGGTGGATCGGGTCGACCCAAATACAAAGATTCAGATCCTACAACTTGCTTCACCAACTATTGCCACGTGGCACAATTATGGCCATTGAATCATGAACGGTTGAGATTTAGTCAAAATTGCCAGCTATCCCATGCACTCATATCTATTGTAAGCTCATTTCATCATCCAATCAGTGCTCGCTCAACAGGAAAAGTCAACTTTTATTTTACACAAGCCCAATTTTAAGCCGATCTTGATTGATCTTAAGGTTTTCGGACCTCCGAAATCTAAATTTGACCTCCGTTTATCTGTTTGGAGCTTCGAATTACGTGAAATTAATATTTTTCTAATAAACACATAAAAATACACAAAATTAAATATATTTAAAACATAATTAATAATATATAATATATTATATAAACACAAATATAAATTATAACATAAGCATAAAATAACATATTATCGCTTGATAATTAAATAATTTTTAATACTAATCAACATCTTACCAGTAATAAGGAGTATTATCTTAATATCTGATCTCCAAAAGGGCCGATATATCTATTCACTTTTGTAGTTTCTACCTTACATTTTTTTCCCAGGGAAAAGCTTTTTATAACTTCGACTGGATCGCACTCAATTTGAGAATTACTAATATTATAACCATTCAGATGAGGTATACATGCCACCTCTTTCTCGACCACTTGGATGAGGCGTACGTGATGCCTTTTTCTCGCCTATTCAGATGAGGCGTACATACCACCTTTTTTTACCATTAAGATGATGAGTACATGTTGCCTCTTTCTCAACAAAGAAGTATTATTGAGAAGATGTACATATCAAGCTATTTATTTTATCTCCCAACACGATAACAATATATGGAAGGGAATATCGCTGTATCTATGATGTATAAAGATCCCACATGATGGGATCAAACTTATGTGGCAATAAAAGAACCGAACAATCTTTATTGAAAGCTCTCGGCATGGTAGGATCAACTATACATGGCATGGTAAAGGGACAACCTAATCTTTGTTATAAGGGTCCCTAAATTATGGAACCAACCCACATGGCAATAAAAGGACTAAACAATCTCCATTTTGAGTCCCCACATGATGAGATCGACCTCACATGGCGCGGTGAAGAGATCGAGTAATCTCTGTTATAAGGGTCCCCGTATGATGAGATCAACCCCACATGGGACCGTAAATGGACAAGCAAAACTCTATTACAAGAGTCTCCATATTATGGGATCAAATCCACATGGTAATAAAGAGATGGGCAATCTCCATTCTAAGAGTCCCTACATGATGGGAACATCCCATATGGCGTTCAAGAACGTCATTATATCTACTATCTCTATAATAAAGGTCCACACATGATGGGAACACCCCACAGGTTGTTCAAGGGATCCCGTACTACTCGTATAAGCGATACAGATCCCACACATAGGGGGGATGCCCTCGTGTTGCTAAGTTTATCTTGCTTGAATCTCTAAATACCATGTATGCTTGAGAACATCCCACGTAACAATGATATAAATGCCTCAGTCACGATGACGAGCTCTAGGAACGGTAAATGCCCCAATGGGTGAGGCATGAAATACTAACTAGGCAACCCAAGAGGGGGGTGAATTGGGTTTTTATAAAATAATAGACTAAAAACAAATTATCATGCAAATTCAAAAATGAAATTAAAACAATAATAAATAAATTGATCACAAATTAAAGGATAGGGAAAGAGAGAATCAAACACAACGATTTTTACGTGGTTCGGCCAACCTCGCCTACGTCCACGCCTCCAAGCTTTCTGGGCTTGAGGTTTTCACTAAGCAAGCCTCCAAGGCTTCAATTGCTTACACTTGACTTCCAAGGTGTCAATAACCTTTACAACAAGAGATTATCCCCAATCTCTTAACCCAAGTGTATCCCAACACTCACAATCCCTCAAAATGAAAGATTACAATTGTTTTTCTCTCACACTATATTTAGGATTACAAATCTAAGCTCAAAGTGTGAATAGATGAAGTGAAACTATGTTTCTAGCTCTTGTGAAGATTGCAAACTCGAGTATATGCTCAATGGTTGTGTTGTGATCAGTCTCATTTGAATTTGAATGAGCTTATTTATAAGTAGAGCTGAAAAACTAGCCGTTATTTGCTGTCTGCCCGAAAACGGTTCACCGTTAGTCATTAACGGTTAACCGTTTGTTCTGATCAAAGTTACCGTTAAGCCAGGATTCAAATAAACGGTTTTCCGTTTTTAGGTTACCCTCTCGCCGTTAACGTCCAGAGACCTGAAAATGAATACCGGTTATCCGTTTCAAGAAATCGGCTAAGGCTTTTCATGAGATGACTCTCTGGATGTTATCGGTTAACCGTTTGTAAATAAACGGTTCACCGTTAGTGTCCAGTAACTTGCAAAAAGAACAACGGTTATCCGTTTAAGTAAACGGCTAAGGCTTTGTGTGAAATTACTCTCTGGACGTTATCGGTTAACCGTTTGCAATAAACGGTTCACCGTTAGTGTCCAGTAACCTATCCATTTTCGTTTTTCACTAATCGGTTAGAGCTTAGCAAACTCTTGCTCTCTGGTCGTAATCGGTTAACCGTTTATAAATAAACGGTTCACCGTTTATTGCCAGAAACTCATTTTAAACCAGATTTTTGCAAAGAATCTTTTTCCAATTTAAAAGCATCTTTTATAAGCATGAATGGAGCAGTTTTTATGACTTTCATTTGTTAAGAAATAACTCCAATATTTTTATCAAAAATCATTTAAAGTTTGTTATTATCAAAATCAATATTATTAACATATTTATGTTAACAAGGCATAGATAAATGCTCCGCACGACATGAAAAAATACACATGCCATAAACACGGTGATGAGCCCCAAGTGTGGCACATCAAAGAAATTCTAGGGGCACGACAAATGCCCCTATGAGCGCCAAAAAATAAATGCTCCATCTAGCGTGGCAAAATACATACGGCCCGAGGTACGGTAATGAGCTCCAGGTGTGGCATACATTATAAATGCCCTAGTGCAACACACACAATGGATGACCTAGGTGCGACAACGAGCCCGGGGCCTTACATATAAAATAAATTCCCCGACCACGGTGACAAGCCCAGATAAGGTAAATGCCACGATGAGTGCAGCAAAGGTAAATACTTGGCCTGGCATAGTGAAATTGCACATCCCTCAAGCATGGCACATAGAACAAATGCCCTAATACGGCTATGAGCCTCAGGCGTGGCACATAAGGCAAACTTCCCAGGTGCTTCAATAATGCTCAGTCACGACATATGATGTATGTTCCTCAAGTGCGGCCAATAAAACAAACTCCCCTAGGTGCAACAATAAGCTACTCCAAGCAGCCCTTCTCTCTCATCTCATGCCCTATCACTAACACCCTTGCCTTTGAGTCTTTATCTTCCGTGCTAGGTTGATAACTAGGAGTTGAACTTGGATTGTGAGGAGGGTCCTCCCTAAATCAAGAAGCTTTGAGGAATACGGAGGCCTAAATAAAGTAAAAATAGCTCAACACTATACATTAAGCCAACTGTCCGAATCGAGCATCTCCTCTTTAACTTTCTCCTTGGCCCTCTTCCCTTCGTCACAAACAGAACGTAACTACTTTTTAAAAGAGTTTTTCCTTTTGCAAGAGCACTATCTAGAACCTGTTAGCTCCTTGTAGAGCTTGATCACTTTTGCCATCATCTAGGAGTTCCACTCCAACATTTTATTTGGGACATGAGCATGGAGCATAACAGTCTACACACAACCAAAAAAGAGGGAATATGAAGAAAAAAACGGATTACATAAGACGTTAGCTAGCCAAAGTCATGAGAAAAGCAAATTGGGATCAACCTGAAGAAAGCTCTGCGTAGCTTCCTCTAACAGTTGACACTGTGAGGTCTTCCTAGTAGAATGTAAGAATTCAAACTTTCTTTATGAAGCTTGTATGAGGATAGTGATAAGGACAAGTCACAAGCAACAAATATGGTAGCTTGTACCGCCATGGCAAGAGGATTTCCAACATCTCGTCTAAGCCATAATTGATGGAAAATATAGCAGAACATGTCATGGTGGATTCATCACAACGGCTAGTTGATTATTATAATTATTGTAAATATTGTCTTTCCTTGTACAACATCTTGAACGTCTCTATATATTTGTAAAATTCAAGAATTGCAGAGGTAACAAAAACAATTACTATTTTCACCATATTCAAGCATCTCAAATATTTTTCATGGTATCAGAGCCTAATGGCTTCAAGTTCAAATTCAGAACCATTCATATCCCTTCAATCTTTCCATCAGTGTTCGGGTTTGGTTCCAATAAAACTGAACACTGAAAATTATCTTATTTGGAGTTCTCAAGTTCAACCACTTATATTTACCCTTGGGCTAAATCACCATATAGTTGATGTTAAGACTCCACCGAAGATGATAGAGCAAGATGGGAAGGAGATAAATAATCCAGATTTTCTCATGTGGAAAAATAATGATGGACTTCTCATAACTTGGCTTAGAAGTATGATGAACGAAGACGTGTTGAACATGGTTATCGGCTTGCAAACGGCTCAAGAAATCTGGTTCACCGTTGAAGAAAACATGTTGCCTGCAGCTAAGGAGCAAGAAACATGGCTAAAAGATAGCTTTTATTCTCTAAAGAAAGGATCTTCCAAGCTTGATGAATTTCTTAAGAAATTCAAGGGCCTTTGCGACAAGTTGGCAGCCATTGGAAAACCAATGAACGATGATGACAAGATTTTTCAAATTGCAAGAGCCTTAGGTCCCAAATATGCTGACTTCAAAACTGCAATGCTCACTAAACCTCCATATCCCAGCCTTAAACAATTCATCAATGCTCTCCAAAACCATGAACATATTGTGATCGTAGAAAAAGATGAAGAAGCTAGACTTGGCACAAATCAAAACCAAGCCTTCTTTGGTCAACGTGGAAGAGGCAGAAATCAAAGAGGTGGAAGACCTCCATACCGAGGCAGAGGATCTCAACGCAACTCAGGTGGTAGAAATTACCCCAACAACTACAACAATGGCAACAACCGTAAACCACAACAGCAGCCTCAAAAACCAAATAAAGAAAATAATACCTCAGATGAAGAAGTTATTTGCCAAATCTGTCATAAACGCAAACATAGTGCTGCTGAATGTTGGTACAGATACGACTATGACAATGAAGAGGATCCACATGCCCTAGCTGCGATGAATCTTCAAGAAAATAATGATCAACAGTTCTATGTGGATTCTGGAGCAACATCACACATGACAAATAACACAGGTAATCTTGATCATGTAAGGCCGTATAGAGGTAATGACAAAATAATTGTCGGCAATGGTCAATATTTAAATATTTCACATATTGGTTCTGCTTCTTTAAATACAAATCATGGTTCTTTACACTTAAATAATATTTTAGTTGTTCCAAAACTCAAAAAGAATCTCCTATCAGTTGGACAACTCATTGATGATATTAAATGTGTTTTTGAATTTAACACTGATGGTTTTATTGTGAAGAGCAAGGAAAACAAGGTTCTGGCAAAGGGGAGTACGCAAGGGAAGCTATACACATTGGAAGGAGACTTTCATGCTGCCTTCAACGCAATTCAAGGAGAATCTAGCGGTTTTAGTTTATGGCACAAGAGGCTTGGCCATGCCAATCCTAAAATCTTGGAGGCCTTAAAATGCAATAATTTTATTGACTTTTCTAGTTGGTCTAAAGCACCACGTATTTGTGTTTCTTGCCAATTAGGCAAGAGTTGTAGGAAATCTTTTAATTTATCTAATAATAAAGCAGATTTTCCTTTACAAAAAGTGCATTGTGATATATGGGGTCCAGCTCCCATTACGTCTACTCAACATTTTCGTTACTATGTATTATTTGTAGATGATTACTCACGTTTTAGTTGGTTATATCCCTTAAAACAAAAATCTGATTTCTTGGAGTGCTTCTTGAAATTTCATAAACAAGTTGAAAAGCAATTAGACAAAAAGATCACAATATTTCAAAGCGATGGAGGAGGGGAATTTAATTCTATGGCCTTCATCAAACATCTTGAAAATTGCGGCATCACAAGACAAATTTCTTGTCCATACACTCCGGACCAAAATGGTGTTGCTGAGAGAAAGCATAGGCACATCAATGAGACAGCCTTGACGATGATGTTTCATGCTTCTTTGCCACTCAAATTATGGGTGGATTCTTTTCTTGCAGCCACTTATATCATTAACAGGCTGCCTCTTTCACCTTTAAAAAATAAAAGCCCTTATGAAATTCTTTTCAAAAAATTACCAGACTATAGAAGGTTAAAAGTCCTAGGTTGTAGATGTTTTCCTTATCTTCGGGATTACAGTAAAACAAAATTTGATAAAAAATCATATCCATGTGTTTTCATAGGCTATAGTCCCCTCCATAAAGGATATCGTTGTCTACAACCTGAGACTAATCGTGTATATATATCAATGCATGTTGTATTTGATGAAAATTATTTACCATTAAAAAATTTAACATCATTTTTTAATGTGCAGGAACATAGTACATTGACCACCTTCCCTCAACAAGATGGGTGGCTCCCACAGAATTCTTCCAATTGTGAGAATCTTAATGATTCACGTGCTGTCAAAGTAAACAATTGTAAAGGCGCTACAATATCAACACCACATGTGCAATTCATGCCCCACAAGGACGTGAACTTGGACAACAACTCAAATGCCACTTCTCCAATTATTTCAGATTTCCCACAAGACAATTTAGAGGACAATTTGAATTCAGCAACTCCACACGACAAGTCAGAAGCAATTCCAAATATTTTGGAGTCTCCACATGCAATGCAATCTTTGACTTCAAATGATTCAAATTCTAGTAGTTCACATGCAACTGAACCACCTAACTTGTCCCGAAATACGGACAACAGCCCTACCACAAATTCACAACTAGATTATCCTGACATATCCAATCGTTTATTTGTGGAACTTAAGATACCAAACACAGCTGCAGAACCGCAAAGCCTAAATACTCATCCCATGATGACATGCAATAAACTTAAACAAAATCCTAAATTAGCCCTTCAAGCCAGCCACAGTAGAGAAATTGAACCCAAAACACTCAAAACTGCCTTAAAGAATCCACTTTGGACTCAAGCTATGAAAGAAGAGCTTCAAGCATTGCATCAAAATCAAATATGGGTCTTTGTGCCGCGGCCTCACAATGTTAATGTCATCGGATCGAAGTGGGTATATCATATCAAATACAGAGAAGATGGAACCATTGATCGCTATAAAGCTCGATTAGTTGCCAAGGGATTCACACAGGTTCCAGGAGTCGACTTCGATGAAACCTTCAGTCCCGTTATAAAGGCCACAACTATTCGCCTTATCCTTGCAATTGCTGTGAGCTCAAAATGGGTTATCAAGCAGCTGGATGTTCGCAATGCTTTTCTTCATGGACTGTTAAAGAAGATTGTCTACATGGAGCAGCCTCCCGGGTTTCGCAATTCACGCCATCCAACATATGTTTGCAAGCTTCAAAAATCGCTCTATGGCCTGAACAGGCACCTAGAGCGTGGTTCGAGTATCTTTCTCAAGCCTTAATTTCTCTTGGATTTTCTAGTAGCAAAGCTGATAGCTCTTTATTTATATTTAATAACAAATCCATTCTTATACTTATATTAATTTATGTTGATGATGTGATCATTACAGGAAATAATGAGAAGGAAATTCAATCAATCATCAACAATCTGAGCTCAAAGTTTGCTTTAAAAGATCTTGGCAACCTACATTACTTCCTAGGCATTGAAGTTCAACAATTCACGCATGGCATCTTCCTATCTCAAGCGAAGTACACTAAAGACCTTATTTCCAAGGCAAGAATGCATGATTGTTCTCATATCAACACGCCGATGGCTATACGATCAATACCGTGTTCGGATGATAATGAACCTGTGGATGCGACCGAATATAGAGGCCTTGTTTGAAGCCTTCAATATCTCACCTACACAAGGCCCGATATCACATTTGCTGTCAATCGAGTCTCTCAACACTTCCAAGCGCCAACAAAAGCCAACCTCAAGGACGTGAAAAGGATCTTTCATTACCTTAAAGGTACCCTTGACTTTGGCCTTAGATTTTTGTCTCAAAGCTCTCTCAAGCTCTATGCCTTTTCCGATTCCGATTGGACTGGATGTCCGATAACAAGACGAAGTACAACAGGATTTTGCATTTATCTTGGAAGCAATTGTATCTCTTGGAGCTCCAAGAAACAACACACAATCTCTCGCTCAAGTGCCGAAGCCGAATATAGGTCCATGGCCTCTGCCGCTGCCGAGTTAACATGGCTCACATATCTACTTAATGACATTGGGTTCTGTATTCCGAAAGCACCCACACTTCTCTGCGACAATTTGAGTGCAATTCATATGACTAAGAACTCAGTGTTTCATGCTAGAATGAAACATATTGATCTTGACGTGCATTTTGTTCGTGAGAAGGTTGCTAAAGGGTCATTATTTACACGATATGTGCCTTCTCATCTTCAGATTGCAGACACACTTACAAAACCTTTGGGGAAGCATCAATTTCTCACGCTACGAACCAAGCTAGGTGTTCATCGCATGTCACTGCCTAGCTTGAGGGGGGCTGATAAGGACAAGTCACAAGCAACAAATATGGTAGCTTGTACCGCCATGGCAAGAGGATTTCCAACATCTCGTCTAAGCCATAATTGATGGAAAATATAGCAGGACATGCCATGGTGGATTCATCACAACGGCTAGTTGATTATTATAATTATTGTAAATTTTGTCTTTCCTTGTACAGCATCTTGAACGTCTCTATATATTTGTAAAATTCAAGAATTGTAGAGGTAACAAAAACAATTACTATTTTCACCATATTCAAGCATCTCAAATATTTTTCAGGGAATAGGATCATTGACAACTAGTCTTTTCCTTTTGTCAACAGCTAATCTAATTACATAGCAAGGGGGTAAGCCCTACGAGGCACTCTCAGAAATGGATGAAGTAGCTTTTTCAAAAAACACCTAGACATCACCCTTTATGGTCTGAGGGGAAGATCCCCGAGTCAAACTTGTTGCCCATTTAATAGAACTAGGAACTCCCTTCCAGGAATCTCTTTCCATCTTAGACATCTCCTACTTTGATAAACTCTTTGGTAGAAAACACAAGAGAAAGAGGGTTAGCATAATTCTAAAGTTAACGTGAGATGCCCAAGACAAGAGACAAAATACACAACCTCGATGCTGCAAAGGTCTACCCTCACAGAAACTGTCCTCAATGAGAAGATTTCCTCACATTGCATGATCCCTCAACTAAAAATTTAGTCTCCTTCATCTCGTTCTTTACTAAAGAAGACTAAGAGGATTTCATTGAGGATGAAATATGGGCTAAAGATATTAAGGGCATGACACATGGGGAGTCTGACTCAAAACCATGACAAAAGATAAAAGGGAAGCTAAAAAAAGAGGATGAAGGGGAAGACTTTGAAGAAATGGAAAGATCTCACATGGGAAATGTGATTCAAAACTATGGCAAAGAATGAAATGGATGTTGAGAAGGAAGTTAACAAGTGTAAGATGAAAAGGGAAGTTGAGATGGGAAGATCTCGGGAAGATGACATCAACCACCCAAGTCATCAAAGAATAACGGAATATACCTTTTATGGTATGGCCACACCATTGCATGGTAGTATGATCCCCACATAAGTTGCTTCCCAAATATCTCCTTGCGAGCTGCCCAAGTCAGAAGGAAAAGAAGACCATGGACAACCCACCAATACCCACTCTAGAAAGCTTATGTGCTCTTCCACCCAATTGGCTCATTTAAAATAACCCAATTGGTGTTAGGGACACCTTGCCAACACTAATTGCTCCTAAATTGGCAGTTGTCAGCTCAAACACAGAATAATATCCACCAAAACGGCCAAATTGCCTAAAAACACTACTTGAGGAGGGAATTCCCCAACAGTGGTCTACCACGTGTTCATAATGACACTGAAAGATGCCCTTAGGGGCACTCCACATAAAAAGATCAAGTTGGTCTCACAAAGACGTAAGTGACTCATTTATCCCTAAAACACTCAACTTTCTTCTTGCGTTAGGTTTTCTCTGAAAACCCCTCACTCTATCCTACCTCTCACTGACTTAACCGTCATAGTATCGTCTCCCACGTTGTCTTTAACGACTATTTCTTATGGTCGTAGGGGCGTCTCAGCTGTCACTTGCACCGACAAATAGCATCCTTACTATTCCAGTCGCCCTCCTCTTTAAAAATCCATCTCCAAGAGAGAAGCTTTCATAGTATTTTGCGCTGAACGAAAATCAGACCAAAACAAAATTAAAAATAAATGTTGTAATTTCTAAATATCTATTGACTTACTTTTAGTGAAAATAGAGGGTATAATTTTTGAATTTTAAGCCTAAAAAAATTAGAATCAATGTCAGGTTTGACAGAGTGATATTGAAAATGATACTTTGTAGATGAATAAAAATGGTTCAAATTTAAGTTTTACCATTGGGTTTTAACAATTGACAATTCACATTAATATCTACTTGATTTTTTTTTTCTTGGATTGAGTTAGGTTTTGTAGGTTCATGTTAACGAACTTAACCTAATCCAATCATCAAAATTGAATGTTTCTAATTAAATGCGTCAAATCACTCATTGTTTTATCGGCAATCACCTTCTTCTCCTATCCCTGAGATCCAGGGTTCAAATCTTCCGAATGTATGGGAAGCATAGTCTTGGCAACCATGGCACGTTGGGCTTAATTCCAGAAAAGCTCAATTCTAATATATTTATCAGTTAATTTATATTCGACATAGTTAAACATTCAAAGCATTTCTAAAATGTCATAAACAACTCTTATCTTACCAATCATCAGTTACGTTTAAATTTAACATATGAGATTTTCAAAATGTAAATTCATAAGACAAAAAGCTCTTATGAATAGATATGAGGAAAAAGATATAAATATATATCAGAAACAAAACACCGAGAGACAACAATATTTAATTTATTTACATACTAGATTTAATATTAGAACAGAAAATTACAGGCCATACTTCAAGCATTAATTGTCATACTAAAAATAGAAAGTTGCAGTCTTGAAATTTTAATCTTCCATATTGCCCAAGAAAACACTTGTCAAAACATTCTTGCACTCCATAGCTGCTTTGAGCAACTTCAAACCCTATCCACGAATAAATTGAATACAAAAATATTATAGGTTATTGAATACATAATCCCAATCAAATAATCACTGAGGAAATACATTAACAATATACCTCATCAATGCCAAAATCGACAACTTGCTCCTCAAGGGCACTCAGATCCATAACTTTAAACTTTATAGGCAAAGTAATACAAGAGATAGTAGACATGGGCGTCACCTCTAAATTATCCATCACCATGTAAGTTACCACCCCCTTAACAAACCCTCTCTCCGCATCCGCTGCCGTTGTGCATTCCGGAGGAACAAAAGTCAACTCATGGTTCATGGTTGCGTCGCAACCAGGACAAGACCTCGACGGAGCATCAGCCACATATAAGTGAGAACTGCTATAGTGATTGCTATTAGGACACGAGAAAAATTTCAGAACAGCATTGGGTTCATGGCTATTATCAAGCGACAAAAGAGGAATTTCATTGGGACACAGTGGAGATTTGGGATTTAGCACAGAGTTCTTGCTTTCGTTTGATTGCATGTAGGTTTCACTCAGAGATTCAATGCTTCGATAAAGATCACCCAGACACCACCCCGTGTTTTTATTTTTCAAGAGGTTAATGATGGTGCCAACGGGCAAAGAGAGGACGTAGAAGAGGAAATCTACAAAGTCTTTGTCAGCTTCTGCGAAAAGAACTTTGCGTTCCGTTTTGTTGATGAGAAGCTTCAAAGTTGTCTTTGAGGTTTCCATGGCTGTGTTAATTCTCTTTCACTAATTTCACTGCAAAGGTGATCTAGTGAAGGTGTAATGTGGTTGTTGGATAAATATATTGGAAGAGTTGATCAATTTTGTGGTTGTTGAGTCAGTTTAACTATTGGGGGTAAGGCTTGTTATAGTGCTCTAGCCAGACTTTAAAACTATGCGGGTAAATTTAATTTACTCTAAAGAATTTAATTTATTAAATAATTTTAGATTTAGTACACTCATTTAAGTGATTTTGATTACATAAAAAAGGTTTTCAGAAAAAATTATGACCAGCAATGTGGCCACTACTCGATGCCTTATTTATATCCCCTGATCGATTGTATATATGATTCTTTTATGTACTTCTCAATAAATTTCTTAACTAATTGGAGATTCATTCAAAAACTAGAACTTACTGCAATGATATTTTTTGAATTTACTGCAGTATCAAATTATTTATAAAAATCATATTTTTAAAAATTACTCCTCTTTTTCAAAATCACTTCTAGATTCAATTGCAATCTGATCCTAAAGAACAAAGCTACACTTCTGAACCATTACACTTCTCTCTGAGAAATAAGGAATATTTCCTTGAAATCGACTATTCCAAAAGTCAGTAAGTCAGAAAGATACTTGGGGCATATTCCAGGACTAAAACCTGTACCAGGTAGAAAATGATATCTTGAGTATATGCAGAAGAAATTTTCCATTTTTTTTTAATAATTATTGGTCCGTTTGATCTAGCAGCCAAATAGAATATTAAATATGCGTTTGTAATAAATAATTTCAAGAATAAAAGTTAAAAAGAAAATGACAATAGTTATGTTATTAAAAGGCTTATCGAAAGGGAGAAGCATTGTTTTGACCCTCTGACACTTAAGAAATTAATATTCAACAAATAGAATTACAAACAGACAGTAATTAAATTCTATGTTTATTGTAGAACTAGATTTATTATGATGAATTATAAAATTACATAACTTTTTATTTTTATTTTTTTTTTCTAATTTCGACCAAAGTTTCGGTTTACCTCCCAACTATTTAACACTAGGTTGAGAGAATCAAGAAATAAAAGAAAATTCAAGCAAAAAAAAAGAAAAAAAGATTGCTTTAAAAAATTCAGATCAATCAAAATATTGAATTAAATCAGAATATTATATTAAAATAAAACTTTATATGAAATTATATTGTGAACCATGATCGTCATCAATTTTGAGATAAAAGATTATGAAATTCTCGAATTTAGTATTAAAATGTGTTTCATGAAAGGGTTAATTTTAGAGTATTCCCTCTTGAATTAACTATCTATAAATTATCTTTTTAGTTTTGAAAACTTGAATTTATCCCTGTTTTTATTAAAAAAAACCCAAAAAATTCATCAATCTAATCCCAATCTTTCTTTTTTCTTTTTGAACGAAGAGGGTAACTTGAGGTTTTCAAAAGTAAAGGAAATAATTTAAAGATAGTCAATTTATAAAGAGTTTTTTTCAAAATTTACCTTTCACGAAATAAAAAGAAATAAATTGAAGTTGAAATGAACAAATGAAAAAGTGTAAATTAAAGACCGAAGTATTACTAATAAAATAAAAATTTGTGGAAACATCATAAACAAAAATCTAATAAAAGAGACCTATATAATTTTGCTAAATGAATAGTTGAATAAAGTTATAAATAATTTCACAGAAGGTGGGGATTTATTCGCTCTAAAAATTATTTGAAAACTTTAATTTTAATAAAAAAGTTTATTAAAACTATACTCATCACGTGAATTACTATTGAGGATAATTTATTATAAATCAATATTATATAATTACTTTGAATACCCATAAAGCACACTTATTATTCCATATATAATTCTCAAATGCCTTTTACCCTAAAACTTTTATTTCTAATATCTTAATCCATGCTTAGAACTTAGAAGAACAATGAGGAAATCAATATTTTTGAAAAAAAAATTGACTACAAAGTATTTGTAATACTTTTTATTTTTTGAAAAATAAAATGATACAAAAATATTGGAAAGATTTTTTTTTCCTTTTGAGCCTTCTTCTTCTTCTTATTTGTCTTTTCGTCGTCGTTGTCTTCTTCTCCTAATTTTTTTTTTGATTTGGACGTACTTACATATTTTTTTATTATGTTCTCATTAAAAGTAGTTTTGGGTACAAAGTCTAATATTAAACATAAATAAACACCAACAAAGTGTTGGCTCCACTGACAATGGAGTCCCCTTAAGTGGCTTGACTGGGTTTGCTCCCCAGTTCGAGTCGCAGGGAAGTCGCCTTTGTTGGGAGAACTTGTACATCTCGGTTCGAGCGGGGACTTCTAGTCTGGGTTGTGGTACGGGCTTAAAGGTACTTCCCACAGTTGGGACCCTCCCCAAAATACCTCGTGGTCAAAACCAAAAAAACAATAAATAAACAAAAAATTAATGACTAAAATAATGTTAAATAATTTATTTACCACTTGATTTGATTATATTATTGTAAGTATGAGTTAGATCTCTTAAAACTGGTGCGATCAATAGTTTATTTGTGTTTCAACTAAATAAAGTGAAGTTTTTCTTTTTGGGGATAAACCTCTGTAAAGAGGCAATTTATTCTAAGTAAAAGAAACATTTACAATCAATTAATGGAGAACATAGTGAACCTCACCCCTTAGAATAATTATAAAGCCGAAATAGATGAAAATAAGCGAAAAGCCATTAAGTAACAACAAAATAGAACAAGCTTCAAGAAAATCCATATCTCGGAAAACCATTTACCTCTTTGGAAAGAACGCTTTGAACCTCGCAAGGTGCAGCATGCCACCAAGAAAGGTCACTACAATCAAGCCCAAGATTAGCTAGACCATTTGCAATGCGATTGCATTCTCTAAAAGTATGAGAAAAACGAAGCTATAAAGTTAAGTAATTAATTTAAAAGTTAAGAAAATTTTAAAAATTTTAAGAGTGTATAAAAGTAAAATTAATTTATGAGTATACACAGTCATGTAGTGTAATAATTTATTTTATGAGTATACACAGTCATATAGTATAATAATTTATTTTATGTATTCTTAATTTATTCATTAGACTTCAAGTACAAAATTACAACCACACATTAATAATTTCCAACGAAAAACTACAATAAGAAAACTAGCTAATCAGACCTAGAAAAATCGTACGGAAAAAATCTCCAAAGCCTCTTGTTTGAATATGGAATCATTTAGAAGTAATCGTGATTGTATCCTCTCTTTAGCTTTGTAGAATAATCATTTAGTAGAAGAATGTCAAATGATCATTCTGGCCAGTAAAAATAGAAATTCAATATCTTTAGCCCGAGCAAGTATTTTGACCAGAAAAATTGTAATTGGCTGAAACCATGAGTGCCCCCTCAAATTTGAGCTTTTTATGTAAATTCTCCATTTTTCTAGAATGCACAATTTTTTTTAACCTTTTCTGAACTTTAGATTTTTTTTTTTTTTAGAATGTTTAAGTTAAAACAGTGGAAAAATCTTTTAAAGTCTTGAATGGCGCACAAAATCTGACCCCACTAGCTTCATCTTTTTTAAAGTGAGAAATTAAAAAAAATAAATAAAAAGTAAAAGAAGATAGAATCCCGTTAGTGCGCAAAAAAGTTGGATTTGGAAAGAAAAGTAAGTCCTCGGTAACAGATACTAGGTGCATAAGTGATTACTTTTATTTGATAATCCATGCATTTGGAAAGAAAAGTAAGGCTGCAGTAAAAATTAGGGGTAAAAATGATTACTGAGCTGGACCCTCTTTCATTTGAAAAATTGTAGGAAAAAAAGAGAGTAGAAAATGATGATGAATTATTGAATTGGGACCCCAATCGTACGAGTCCAAGAAAACTTAATGATTTACAAATTCTCAAAGAATTAAGTTCTTCTTTGGGCTCTTGCCACTTTTTTTTGGGACCGATACGACTTTATATGAGCGAAAAATCTGGGGAGAAATTGACTTTCAACTTTATTCATTAGGGTGCTTCTTAGAATTTTATTAGTATTCTAAAGTATTAATGTTCCACATTAAGAGATAAGTAAGAGTAATTATTTTTATGTTTGACTAGAGATTACCCATGTGCTTGATTTAATTGTAAATTAAAGTTGAATAACTCAAATTTACATGTGATTTGAATCATTTAAATTGGATTAAATTATGAGACACATAGGTGATTAATTTAAATTAAATAAGAAAAATGGATAATTAATTTAAATTAAATTAGGAAAAGAACTATAGAGAGTTTGTCATAAGGGAGACAAACAAAGCCTTCCACGATGATTGTTGAGAAGAGAATAGTTCTATTATTCTTTTTAATGCATTTTACTTTTATCTCATATTTTTTCATCAAATTTATTTTGTTGTTCTAAACTATTGTGTTTAAAGCGTAACTTCACAACAATATCATTGTATCTTAGAGATCAAACTGTCTTATTTGTCTTTCTTACGCCGAGAAATCTTCATTTGAGGGGTGGAATTTAGTCTTAAGGACAATACTTCATGCACACCTTGACAAATTTATGTTTGCCAATCGGGTAATAACTTGAGCATTTCAGGATGCAACTTTTAGGTTTACTATTGCAAGTTCCTACATTACCGGGTGCAATTCCAAGGTCCAATAACTATGTTGCTATGCTCAAGCCATTGTTCATCGTCAGTGTGTTTGCTGATTGAAGTTCTGCTCAGGATGATTTTGGATTCTTACAAACAATATTGACTCATATTTCCAATAATCTTAAGACCAATTTATGAGGTTTGATTATTTCTTCAAATAAGGTATACAAACCTACTATCTACGATTTTTATTAGCTATAAAAATGCATCTACAATTAGGGATTTATTAAAATATACATGGTAGTAGATCCCAAATCTTAGTAAGTTTTATTAGTGACTTCTTTAATTTTAGGCATGCTTTGCAAGAAATATTTGACTACCTAAGATTACAACAAAGATATAAGCTAATAGTTGGTTATTATAAAATTCCCCACAATTAATTTAAATTGATTTTCAATCTACAATTTTTATATGTTATACTGGACATCCAAAGAAATTTTTGAAACTTGTTACACTAGAAATTTTTTGTTCTAGTAAAATATATGAATTATGAAACTATTTTACCATATCCATACTTCTTAAAAAATTTTGAAATTTGAAACATTGTTTCCTATATATGTCTTCAAAAACTATGAAATTCGGAAAATTGTTTCCTATATTCAGTAAAATACATGAATTATGAAATTTTCATGATTTTTCATACTAGAATAAGTTATTTTGAATTGTTTAACTTAGTAAGCTCAAAGCAGAAAAATATTTGACAAGATTTATGAGGTCAAAAATGAAAATTATTTTCAATAGTTTTAGATGGAATTGAGCTACGATAATTTTATTATTAAAACTCTATATGTCAGCATACTGTCACGGACCGCAATCGTGACACCCAAGATATGCGCTTGTACGCTAGTATCGATGATGGTTGTGCTGATTGTTGGAGACGTGCTTCAGAGGCGTGCGTGTGGGGAATACAATGGTCCTAGACTCTTTGGAGTTCAGGCAGACCGACCCGGTTGAGTTTGGGGAGTTTGTCGCTAGTCGAGGACTTAACCTTGAAGAGGGGTCTAGGCGAAACCCTACACACACTGGTTGGGAACTGAAGCCGTTCTCCTGACGAGCCCAAGGCAGGGCGAAACCAGTCGATATTGTGCCACTTCCACTAGGCTTACTCTCGTAGTATGGGATGCGGGAGTGCCGCACGAGCTCGAAACCTCTCGTCCCGTGACAAATGGTATCAGAGCCGCGCTTGTCATCTCTCGAAGCCCTCGTTGCGAGCTCGCCAAGCGCTCCAATGCCGCACCACGCAGGTCCCCACCCTTTTGTGCCCAAGGGTCGACAAGTGGGACGAACAGGCGGGTTCTCACACCCCCAAGCATTCGCACTAAGTAGGACAGTGTCTGCACGCGGGTTCTCTCCCCGGATTGAGGACGAGTAGGCAGGGAGTTCATGGGTGAGATTGGCAAGCCGATCTTCACGTTTTCGTGCGGAAGTGCACATTTGCGAGGCGTACTCTTCATGCACGAGGACGTGCATGGTCATGGCGGTGGGAGAATGTCACGGACCGCAATCGTGACACCCAAGATATGCGCTTGTACGCTAGTATCGATGATGGTTGTGCTGATTGTTGGAGACGTGCTTCAGAGGCGTGCGTGTGGGGAATACAATTGCCCTAGACTCTTTGGAGTTCAGGCAGACCGACCCGGTTGAGTTTGGGGAGTTTGTCGCTAGTCGAGGACTTAACCTTGAAGAGGGGTCTAGGCGAAACCCTACACACACTGGTTGGGAACTGAAGCCGTTCTCCTGACGAGCCCAAGGCAGGGCGAAACCAGTCGATATTGTGCCACTTCCACTAGGCTTACTCTCGTAGTATGGGATGCGGGAGTGCCGCACGGGCTCGAAACCTCTCGTCCCGTGACAATACGCTCAGTAAAATTATATTGTTTTGATGATGAAATAATTTATTAAAAATCAAAGACTAAAGAATGCTTTATTGTGGAACTATTGTTGTTTATTATTTGAGTCTTGAAGATACAATTGTGATTATTAGAATTAAAGAGAAAAATATCAATAATGAGAATAGAATGGTCAAGGAATTAAATTCCGAAACAAATTTACTTGAGAATTATTGTCCTTACAACAAGAAGCAGAAGAAAAGTCCCAATAATTATTTCAATCTCATTATTAAAGTTAAGAAAATTGCATTGCCAAGTAAATTCTACCTCTAGCCTGGTGAAGCCCTCTTAAATATTTTATTTAGTTATATAATTGCCCTTATTGAAATTTATATAAATATTTTTTTTTAAAGTTATGCCGCCTTTTCAACCATCCTCAAATTCTTGTCAGAATTCATCCGAACTACAATTTGAAACTCTCATCTTTTCATGATTCATTTTTAAAGTATAAGCGTTTAAGTTAAAGGTAAAGAGCAATTATAAATTTAAAAGAAAAATAGGTAATTTTATAATTTAAATATTGTTTTTTATTATGCTGCACTTTATTATTTTATTTTTTATTACATTATACTTTTATTTTTTATTAGGAATTATATTTCAATAATTTCATCTGTACATAACTAATATTTTGAAAAGTAAGGCTCATTATGTCCCCTTATTAAGTGTATCTTTATTTAATAAAGTTCTCTCATCCAATAGAAAAGTATTGAGGGTCATTTTATGATGCCATGATTAAAGTTACGGTATCAATACCGTAATTAAACATAAATTATGTTAACATGAATATGTTAATAATATTGATTTTGATAATAACAAACTTTAAATGGTTTTTTATAAAATGTTGGAGCTATTTCTTAAATAAACGAAAGCCTTATAATCATTCCAATTATATTCATAAAAGATGGACTTTCAAATTAGAAAATGATTCTCAAAAATAAAAATCTGGTTTAAAATGTGATTTTGAAAATAAATGGTGAACCGTTTTCTTTTAAACGGTTAACCGATTAAAACCAGAGAGCTACATATTGCCTAAACTCTAACCGATTAAGAAAAACGGAAAACACAAAAAACTGGGAAGGCTACTGGAATTTAACGATGAACCGTTTACTTAAACGGTTAATCGATAAAATCCAGAATTAAAGATTGTACTCATCTGGCACCATTTAACAAAACCGGATAAGGCTAATTTGTTTTGCAGGTTACTGGAAATTAACGGCGAACCGTTTATTACAAACGGTTAACCGATAATTTCCAGAGAGGTCATTTCATGGAAATCCTTAACCGTTTAATGTAAACGGATAACTTATGTTCATCTTGCAGGTCACTGGAATTTAACGGCGAAAGGTTAACCCTAAACGGCAAACCGTTTATTTGAAAATTAGCCCAAGGTAATATTGACAAGACGAAACGGTTAACCGGTCTAAAGGCGAACTGTTTTCTAGCAGACAGTCTATAACGGCTAGTTTTTTAGCTCCAGTTATAAATAAGCTCATTCAAAATCAAACAAGATTGATCACAACACGACCATTGAGCTTATATTCGAGAATACAATCTTCATAGAGCTTTAAAACACATTCTTGCTTCATCTATTCATACATTGGGCATTGATTTGTAATCTTAAATATTGTGTGAGAGAAAAATAATTTTTAATCTTTTACTTTGAGTGATTGTAAGTGTTGGGATACATTTGGGTTAAGAGATTGGGGATAATCTCTTGTTGTAAATGTTCATTGGCACCTTGGAAGTCAAGTGTAAGCATTTGAAGCCTTGGAAGCTTGCTTAGTGAAATCCTCAAGCCCGACAAGCTTGGAGGCGTGGACGTAGGCGAGGTTGGCCGAACCACGTAAAAATCTCCGTGTTTGAATCTCTCTTCTCTTATCTTTTTATATTGTAATTGATTTAATTGTTATTTCATTAAATTCATTTTAGATTTGCTTGATAATTTTTTTTAGAGTCAATAATTTTTGGAATCCCAATTCACCCCCTCTTGGGTTGCACACATGTATTTCAAATTATGTAAATGAATAATAAAACTTGTAAATTTAAAATAAAACTTGTAAATCAACATTAACTGTAAAATAAAGCATAAATTTTAGAAATTAAACATAACATTTGTAAATGTAAGTAAAACGAGTAAATTAATATAAAACTAATAAATTGATGTATTATTAGTAAATAAGACAAAAAACATGTAATTATGACATAAAAATCGTAAATCAACATTAAGTGAAAAATAAAACATAAAATTTAGAAATTAAATATAAGATTTGTAAATGGAAAATAAAACAAGTAAATTAATATAAAACTAGTAAATTGATATATTATTAGTACACAAAGCTAAAACTTGCAAATATAACTTAAAACTAGTAAATTAACATTAACTGTAAAATAAAACATAAATTTTGAAAAGGAAACAAAAGACTTGTAAATAGAGAGTAAAATAAGTAGATTACTATAAAATTGATAAATTGATGGTATTACTGGTAAATAAAATAAAAATTTACAAATATAACGAAAACTAGTAATCAACATTAAGCGTACAATAAAATATAAATTTTAGAAATGGAATATAAGACTCGTAAATGGAAGGTAAAACAAGTAAATTAATATAAACTAGTAAATTAATGTATTACTAGTAAAGAAAACAAAAACTTACAAAGATAACATAAAAATAGTAAATCAATACTAATTGTAAAATAAAACATAAATTTTGAAAATAAAACATAAGACTTGTAAAAAGAAGGTAAAATAAATAAATTACTATAAAACTAGTAAATTAATGTATTACTAGTGAATAAAATGAAAACTTATAAATATAACCAAAAACAAATAAATCAACATTAAATGCAAAATAAAACATACATTTTAGAAATGGAACATAAGACTTGTAAAATGGAATGTAAAATAAGTAAATTAATATAAACTAGTAAATTAATTTATTATTGGTAAACAAAACAAAAACTTGCAAATATAATATAAAACTAGTAAATCAACACTAACTGTAAAATAAAATAGAAATTTTGAAAATCAAACATATGACTTGTAAAAAATAAGTAAATTACTATAAAATTGGTAAACTAGTGTATTACTGGTAAATAAAATGAAAACTTATAAATATAACATAAAACAAGCTAATTAACATTAAATGCAAAATAAAACATAATGTTTGTAGATTATGCCTAAAACTTATGAACAAAAGGTAAAATAAGTAAATTAATTTAAGAGTTACTGTAAAAAAAAACAAATTCACAATTGTAAAATAAAAACTCGTTATAATGTTTACTACCTTATATATTTATTATTTTTTATTTAAATTGAATAGCGTTAGTTTTGCATTTGCAATACATGTGATGTTTTATTAAAGATGAAAGTTATGCTCAAAATCGGATTTTTAAAAAAATATTATTTTAATATCTTTCATAGTTGTTGTAAGATGAAGTTATTTTACATATTTTTGCACTCCCTCAACAACCCTAAATGGTCTCTGAATATAAGTAAAAAGTTTGAAATTACATAAAGTATGCATAATACTTAAAATTAGATATAATTTTATTGATATATCATATATGTGTCTAGTAATATAAGCATATTTTTTATTTTTTTTTTACTTAATCCACATCAAAATAAATAATTCCGCTTAATTAATATGTGTAATAAATAGATATCATTATAGAAAACAGGGAAAAAAGTATACAAATGTTCTAGAATAAATATAGAATTTATGGTAACCAATTCAATAAAACTTATTCCACTTTTTTTCGTATAAATTTTTTGTTTAATTCATGAGTAATTTTTTTCTTAATTAAAGAAAATATTTTTTGTAAATGAATAAAATATTTTTCACTAAAATTCTATACAAACAATGTTAATTTTTTAAATAAATAATAATCTTGTATGCATTTACTAGTTTTACTTTACATTTATTAATTTTACGTGTAATTTACAATATTTATGTCTATCGCAATATTAATGCCGTAATTTTCTAAGTATTGAATTAGAAAAATAAAAAGTCAGCCCACCCAAAAAAATATTGCTAGCTTTCGCCACTACTCCCTTGTAGCCATTGGTAAAATTAGATTAGAAGTTAGACCAAGCTAAATCAAAAATTTAATTAATTATGCTTGAGGGAAGATTAGATAAAAGAAGATTATATATCAAGTGAAAATTAGATGGAAGAAGACAGTAATTCATATAATTATATTTTACTAAACTAAGGAATCTACATGAAATTTAATGGACTGGGTTAGAGCCTAAGCGAGGCCTCTGCTAGCTTCGCCGATCCTTGTAGAGCATAATTTTGTCATAATATCTCTCATCTGCATCGAACAATTGGAGATTCCATTAATTTTAAATACAGCAGCCAAGCACTCCTCAATACTAACTCTTTCGTCTCCATGTATGGCTCCTAGAATTTGCCATTTCCTCCAATAGAAGGAAGGATCAACAATCTCTAATACTTTTTCTTAGAAAATTCATGGAATACGCTATTGGTTGGTCGCCTTCTTGTAAACATTGGCTGCAAAAAAAATTTCAAATTTGAATACATCTCCGATCATAGATCCATGCTTCGCTGCACATACCATACTATTAAAATGTCCCTTGATTGTGTTAGTTTACATATGGATGTTAGCGTCCGATAAATGTGACATGGCTCGGCCCGACCCTTTTGTCAGATCTGAGGCAGATTGCATGAAACACTCATCGTATTACTTATTAAAACTCATAACATAGACTTAATCCATGAATTTATAAAACTAGCCTCAGGCATCTACTATAAACATATAATAATATATGTGCGTCATCCAAAAACATATTCGAAACTCGCACACTTTACATATCACTACACATGCATACATACATTTAAAATATATACATATGAACATAAACGTGCTCAAACAACAAGTCACGTAGAAATGTGTATTGTGACCCAACTTTAACAGAGTACAAATTGAACTGTACGAAATCCTATGGGAACCTAGGAGAAAGGGGTAAATAGGAAAATAATGAACTTACAACTCAATAAGTATATATAACTATATATATAAAAGCAACATAGTGTACTAGTGCTTATACATAATCATATGATATCACTTTGCACTGAACATAATACATAAGCAAACATGAAAATTATACATGAAACACTCAGCATATTACTTGTTAAAACTCATAAAATAGACTTAATCCATGAATCTATAAAACTAGCCTCAAGCCTCCACTATAAACATATAACAACATATGTGCCTCATCTAAAAACATATTCGAAACTCACACACTTTACATGTCACTAGACATACATACATCTTAAATATATACATACGAACAAAAACGTGCTCAAACTGCAAGTCATGTAGCAATGCGTGTTGTGGCCCAATCTCAATTGAGTAGAAACTGAACTGCATCATATTATAATTATATGTACGCACATTATGATTGATTTACTATTAGTTGAGACTCTTTTTGTTCTCTTGGAACGTGAATTTCTCGTAAACATAGGGTTCAAAAATTAATTATTACAACTAATATAAAAAACTAATACGCATAATGTAAACCAAATCATAGTTGCTTAAACTTTATAAATTTGTTACCCCTTGGTTCACTGGATATTAATCTAACTGCCCAATTCCATTTCTTGTAACGTTTCCTCTCAATTCCTCAATTTAACTTCTTTTTCAATCTTGGCTCCTTAATTTCCTTTATCTTTTTTTTCTCCTTTTTCTCACTCTTGACTTCTCTTTTTCTTTCCTTTTTCTTTTTCTTTTTTATTATTTCTCTTAGTTTCTTTCTTTTCTTCTGCATGCTTTGCTCTCAACTCCTAAATTGATAAATGAAGCAACTCTTAATATTTTTCACTTTATATAGCCACCGAATCCAAGCAAACATGTGAGAAATTCAGTGAAGCTGACAACTAATTCAAATGAAACATGCAGATGAAGCATACAAGTGAAGTATGCAAGTGGTCTCAATGAAGCAAGCAACTAGCTGCTTTCAACTTAATAAGCATCGTGTGGTTTTATTTGGCGGGTTAAAATTAATAAGTCCTTTTTGGCTTTGTATTTAGCTAAAGAAAGCTAGGCACATGTGTTCAATTCCTCACAACTCATAAAAATTTCATCATCGAAATTTATATTTTTAGTTGAAACAAATATTAATACTACCACCACATCTAATCCTTACATTCTTAAGTTTCTTACTTTCTTGCATGACTCCTTCATATAATTTAATTAGTAAAAATCATCGTATTACACAACAAATGTTGTTTTTGATCAAGTATCTGAACTAGTTCTACTTCATAAGTCATATCTACTGTTTGGACTAGTTCTACATCTAAAATGTGAGAAGGATAAAAAATATACTTTTGTAGCATCGAAACATGAAAACATTATAAACTTATGATAGCTTTAAAAGTAAAGCCAAACGTAAGCAACTGGACTAACACATTGAATAATCTAGTGTGGGCCTATGTATCAAGGACTTAACTTCACATGTTTTCTAAATTGAAGTATATCCTTCCAAGGAGAAATTTGTCAAAGAACTTTGTTGGCCATTACAAACTCAATGGTATTTGATGTTTGTCTGCATGAACCTTTTGTCTATCCTACACTGCCTTTAACTTTTTTCTGATGACATTAATCTTCTCATTAGTACTTAAACAATTTCTAAAACTAACAATTGCCTTCTCTTGGCTTCATCCCAATAGATTAGAATCCTGATTTTCTTTCCATATAGAGCCACAAAATGGTGGGATCTAAATATTATATTGATAACTATTATAAGTGAACTTCATCAAAGGAAAATATGTATCTCAATTACCTCAAAACTACATGACACATATTCGAAGCATATCTTTTAAAATTTGAATAACCTTATGGGTTTTCCATCTCTCTGTAGATGAAAAGTTATATTAAAATTTAATCTAGTACTTTTAGCCTGCTATAAACAAGGCCAAAACCTAGAAATGAGAAAAACGTGGTCCAGGCTCATCAGCACTATGTCTAAACCCAAAGATCTCAAATCAATCGACATCAAAGATACGACATTTTCAGGTGGACTATTGGATTTAAAGACTTCCTACTAAGAGCATTAGCTAACATATTCGCCTTACCTGGATGTTAATAAATGTTATATCATAATCTGCAATCAACTCAACTGGCATATGTTGTCTTAAATTTAATTCTTCTTGTATGTAGAGGTATTTTAAGCTCTTGTTATTTGTGTAAATCTCACAAGTAACTACATATAAATAATGCTTATAAGTCTTCAATGCAAACACCACTACTGTGAGCTCTAGATCATGTATTTAATGATTCATCTCATATTGCTTTGCTATTAAAAAACATAGGCAGTTACATTTCTATACCTCATCAATACATAACCCAATCCCCGTTAAAATGTATCACTATAAATTATGAATCACTCAATACCTGAAGAAAATATAAGAATTTTGAGCTGAAGTCAGTTTTATTTTAAGTTCTTGGAAACTTTGTTCACCATCGTCTGTCCATTTTTTTCATTTTCATTATAGGTAAAGCTATCATGGAAAAGCCTTCAACAAACCTATGATAATAATATGGTAAATCAAGGAAACTTCTTACTTCTACTACATTATTTGGGCTTTCTTAATTCACTATAGCTTCTATTTTTTTTTTTTTGGATCCACACAAATACCCTTAGTCGAAATCACATGGCCTAATAATGCAACTCTCTCTAGCCAAAATTAACATTAACTTTAGTATAAAGTTGTTAATGCCTCAAGGTTTGTAAAACAATCCTCAAGTGCTCTGCATGTTTCTCTTTAGAATATAAACATATTAGGATGTCATCAATAAATACAATAACAAATTAATCTAAATAAGAATGAAATACTCGGTTTATAAGATCTATAAATATTGTTAAATCATTATTTATCCCAAATGGCATTACTAGAAACTTATAATGGCCATAACAAGTCCTGAATGTGATTTGGGTACAATAAAATCTCTAATTCAATTGGTAATAACCTGAGTGTAACTTTATCTTCGAGAAAACTATAGTACCCTGTAATTGATCAAATGGATCATCAATCTAAAGAAGTGGATATTTGTTCTGAATAGTGATTTTATTCAACTGCCTATAGTCTATACACAATCTCATAGTTTTATTCTTTCTTCACAAATAATATCAATGTTCTCCTCAGAGATGAAACCCTTATTGACTAATTCTTGCAACTGTACCTTAACTCTCGTGGCTCTAATTGAGCCATCCTATATAGGGCCAAAAAATAAGGGTTGTGCTTGGAATCAAATAAATGGTGAACTATACATCTTCATCGAGTGGCAAACCAGGAAGGTCATCAAAGAAACACATCTAGGTACTTTTTCACCATAGGTATATCTTTTAATTTCACTTAAGTATCAATAACATAAGTTAAGTAATTAAACAACCCTTTCTAAATAATCGTCTAATAGAAATAATTGATATCACATAAGAAAGAAAGATTCATCACTCTCCATAGAAAATGATATTAAAGTCTTTAACTTTCCTGAAAGTCACTTCTTTCAAAAACAGTCTACTGCAACATGATGGCTCACAAGTAATCCATCCCCAATATAGCAATAAAATCATGAACCTCTAATAGAATCAGTTACAAGTGCCTGTATCCTATAAGGTCAAAATAAATACAAGCGCCTGTATGCATGGTTTGCTTGGTTGGCTTCTCTGTTGACCAATGTTAGTCTCTTCTACCCTAGATTAGAGCCTGTTAGTAAATGTGGACGCATTTCACTAGAGACCTCTCAGCATTGAAACTGACTACTACCATTTTGAAAGTGATGAGGGTCTTGATTGATACAAAACTAGTGCTCACTGTCAAGGTCAGACAATCCTTCTTCAAGTGCCCTAGCTGTCCACAATGAAATCGACATGACAAATTGCTTATACACCATTCTCTATGATATCTACCACAAACATAACATTGAGGGCAAGTGCCTGTACTAGCACTGTGACCCTACTGGACACTATCATAATTGCTAGAGGGTCTTTTCCCTTTAGAAAACTCTGTTCGTCAATTGTACTACTGACTAGTTGGGTATTCTCTATGCTTTATCTCTCTCATCTGAGTTTTACAGCTGGCTTCACTATCTCTTTTATTGTTGAGTGTTAAAAATTGTATATTTATAGAGGAGAAAATCGTCATTTTACACTTCAAATTTCATTAACATTCTAGCTTTTATGTATTTAAGTCTCTTGTAATTTAATTATGTGTATTGTATTATAATTAAGTATTTTATGTATTTTAGGGGCATTATGGTCATTCATAATGAACGAGAGATCAGACAGCAAAACGGACATCACTTTTTAACTGAAGACAGTCGAAAACCTTAGGAGGAGCATAAAAGGGAAAATGATACTATTCAAATATACGAAGTGATGATGTGGCATTAACCGATGAGGTATCACGATCCTATTGGACTAAAATTCTTATGTACTGTTGATCGGTGACGTGGCAGCATGTTAGTGGACCAAAAATCATGCATACAGTACATGCATATACACAAAATTATTTATAACCAAACCGCGTCACTATTCAAGCCGCCTCACTGTTCATACCGTGTTACTATTCAAACCGCATACTGTTGACACGTGGCGTAATCTTGAGCGTCGAAATTATTTTTAATTTGATGGCCATGATTTACTTAGTGTATCTATAAAAAGGGGCTTCCCCTCCTAATTTGGTACTCTTGAATTCATTTTTGAGCTCCATTTTTTGTAATTCCTTCTTCATCTTGTATTTTCTACATATTTTAAAAAATTTCCATTTTACCCCTAATTCAATTATGAGTAGCTAATTTTTTTTCAAGCTTGAGTTGAAGGTGAAATCTCAACATGTGCCATTGGTTTTATTTGGTAAATTTACTTTCTCTTCCTCTCTGATTTTTGTGGATGTTTTGACTTTTTGTCTACAGATAATAATAATCTTGTTTAGATACCGCACTAGTTTAACCGGCTCCATATTGATTAGAGTGTGGTTCATGAGGATTGAAAACCCCCCTCATGATTTAATTGGCATTAATAAGGAATACTTAGCCCATGGTGCATGTTGATGCAGATCTAGATATCCAAGTGCTTCATTTCAATAGATTTCGCTTTAATTTATTCCCGCCATTCTAATTTAAATTTTAGAATATTCCAAATTATTTTCACCACAAATCTAACCACCCTCAAAGAAAATTGATTCTACATATAATTAAAATTCACCTCTTCGTGGGATCGACACTCGTCACCATTAATCTATTCTACAATAGATTCGTGCACTTACGAGTTCAATAAAATTTGCACAACACTTATGCTATTACAACTCAGCCGTTCATGCCTCTTGGTGTGTGCAATCTCTAATGCTATGAGCGTCAATGTGCAAGTGTACACAATAAGTAATATAATGATAAGTATTCAAGATCGTCTCCACATGAATTGTTGTTATAGGAATTGCTACAATAATTTTATCAGTGCAGTTTTTATTCCAAATTAGAATTAAAAGAAACTATGAAACTAATAAACTAATCAAAATAAAGACGGAATAAAAAAATTGTAGTGAAGTAAATTGTCTTAGAAAACACGAAGATACAACCAATGAAAATGAAGTAGTTCAGTGATTAAACTTACTTAATTGTTTTAACTATTTTTCTAATTTTAAGATCAATTGCTACAACACTGGGCAGAATCCTTTGTATTCTCAACTATCGCTTGTTAGATGTCTTGTACCTTAATGCAACTTAATAGTGACCAATTATTATACTAACATAAGATATAGAATTACACGTTTTAGATTTTAATTACCCTATAAGGTGGGTACCTATATATAGTTCATCACTAATTTTAGATTAAGCATGACCCTTTTCGAATCAAGTTAAACCCAATCTAAAACCAAGTATTGCTCTGATATGTTCCACTAATACATGCCTTTTTTAGGCTTTTTTTCAGCTAGTATCACTAAGTGCGTGGCCAGTCGAAACAGTGAATTGAAATAAGTATTATCAAAACAACGTGCTATAGCAAACATGCAATAACACAAAATATCAGTCAATTAACCATCAAGGTTATTTATCACTTAACTACAAATACATTTATTTCATAATTCGCGATAAAACAAAAATAAAAATAGTTTTAGTTATCAAACAATTCATCATAACGAGATAAAAACAAGGGAACAAGAAATAGAGTGTAAATCCACTCGATATTCTTCTTGAATCGTTTATTGCAATCGCCAATTCTCCCTCTTGATATTTGTTTTCTCTTGGTTTGTTTGTCCGTTCGTTTTTACTAATGACGGCTCTCTTTTTTCTTTTCATTTATACTCCTTTTATAGCTTTGAATTAGGGCAATCGGAAGTCTAGGGCATGTATCCTTTAGTTTAGGAAACTCCAAACAGTAATCTTCAAAGTATCTCGCATTAAATTTTCTCTGTCAATGCTCTAGGATTGCTACAGAAATGATGCTACAACAACAACTTCAGCATCTACATTGTTCCAGACTTGTTTCAATTCTTCTCTAAGCAAGTTCTGTCTTTATCTTTTCAAGTCTATTGCAGCCGCATTCCTTCCTTGAAATTTGAGTTTTCGATCACCTACAATTATGCATATGATCTAAGCATACAATTTATTCTAAATCAAACAAAATTATTAAAAGTAAACTAAAATGGACATTTGTGCAAAACATTACTAAAATGCAATAAAAACATGTCATTTATTCTCTAAATAATCATACTTTAAGTCTAAAAGTGCTATGATAACTCTCATTTCATAGAGTTATCACACCCTCAAACTTAAACCATTACTTGTCCTCAAGTAATGACAACAACACTCACACTTCAATCACACAACCATGCAACAAATAACTTATCTCTTTCATA
This sequence comes from Citrus australasica, assembly GCA_029618585.1. Taxonomy (NCBI): domain Eukaryota; kingdom Viridiplantae; phylum Streptophyta; class Magnoliopsida; order Sapindales; family Rutaceae; genus Citrus; species Citrus australasica. The sequence goes on from JARCIV010000015.1 coordinate 889,429, forward strand.
AAATTTTCCATTGCAGTTCAGTTCTTAGACTCAAGCCTCATTCTTCCAAAGTGTGTGTGTGCACTTTGATCAAATTCCAGAGGTGCTGCAGAAGTGTGGGTGTGTGTAAAACATAAGTACATTCATAGATGGGGGAGTAGAAGTTATAAAAAAGTTCAAACTGTGTTATAGCAAAATACTCTTTCTCTCTTTTGTTTTTTTAATCAAATTCTCTTCAATGTATTATTGCTTTTTCATGTGAATGTCTATCTCTTGTAATGATGGCATCCAATTACTCAACCAATGCACAGATAAGAGTTGCTGCAGCAATGGTTACAATATAGTCTTATCTATAGATACCTTTAACTCAAGACTGAACATGGGGCTCATGAACAAACTTGACTATTCAATATCCTAGATAAAGGACCTTCTCTAATTGTTTTTATTTATTTTCTTAGTGCTACAGCAATGCTCAAAGTTCTTGTTTCCTTTGGACTCGAATTTGCATATGGGGTGCATACTCGGACCTGTTACTAAGCAACTTAAAGCCACTAGAGCAGAATTTATTTTAAAAAAAATAATTCAACAAAATTTTGCCCCCAAACTTGAGGTATTTTCTATCCTCTTTGGTTTTCCTGCCTCTGCTATAGCATTCTCATAAAACTTAATCAAAGCTTAAGTGTTGGAACAGAATTTCAACCTCCATCTACAAACTATCCTTACTTAGCAGTCACAAATATTGAATACCATTCAATTTATCTTCATTAAGTTTTCTAATCCAAACACATACACTTACCAATACATTGCATCATAACACAAACCCCCAAACTTGAGAGGTGTTGTGTCCTCACACACACACAAAATCAAATAATGATAAACTTGCATATACTAAATAAAATGACATGCAAAATAGATAAGAAAATATAACCAAGTGAAAGAAAAGTTTTTAGAAATAAATAAAATAAACTGGCTGGTGGGGGGTATTCCCCTGTTGTTGTAAGGTGATGCTGCAGCACTAGTGGAGCAGAATAACTGTTGTTGGGCTCCACCTCGACACTCTTCCTTGGTGAGAGGTGTGTTGCAGCAACTGATTTCTTCTTCTTCTTGCTTGGACTGGTTAGAGGGTATCTGTAGTGTCCTGAGCTTATCAGACTTTGCTTTCTTAGTGCATCTCTAGAGGGTTGTGTCCATTTACGCTTGTTAGATACCTTCGGAGTTTGGCTAGGAGATTTTATAAGAGGTTTCTGAGTAGTGGCTCCTAGAGGGTTTGCTGTAGCGGTTTCCTGAGAAGTGATTTCAGCAATAATGTCTAGCAAACTCTTCTTTTCTTTACCAGATTTAGTAGCCCTACTAGCAGCGGCTTTAATTTCTGCATCAATATCATTTTAATCATCATTTGATTCTTCATTAGTTTGAACTTTTTGATCGCCTTTGCTTAGAAACACTGCAACTAGGGGCTCATCATCCTGCTCATCCTCTGTTTCCTCTTCATCAGCTTTTATGATATGCTTATTTCTGCATTTAAGAGGCACTACTGAAGGTGCCTCATCTTTCTCCGCTTCTGACTCTTCTTCTGCACTTTGTTCCTCCTCTATTTCTACTTTTTCTTTTTTCTTTTCCTCTTTCTCTTCTTCAGCTGGTGGTGGTTCTTCCTCGGATTATGATTCTTGTTCACTGTTTATTGTTGTCTTTGTTGTGGGAGCATCCCCTGCTGATGCTTGGAAATTAAATGGCTGTAGCAAGAAGTTAGGGAATTCTTTATTCTATTTCTTCATGTAAACTGCAAACTGATGCATATGATTTTTAAAGAACATCAAATAATTCCAGAATCTTTTATTTTCTTTTTTCTGTATGTGTACACATTCATTGATGATGTCACTCAATTCTTGCAACCCCCTCTCAATGCTAGTGACATTCCTTACTCTGGTTACAACAACATGTTCTGGTGTTATTGCAGCAGCAGTTTCCCCACCAATTCTTTCAACAATTCAGGTAGTAAGAGCTCTTTCATTTTTAATTCTTTCATCTTTGACTAATATTTTCACCCCAGATATAAAAAAAATGCTGGTGATGAGTGAGGGAAACAACAAAGCGACAATCTTGTGTAGACATTTGAGAATGGAATATAATAGGATAAGCCTTTCATAAGATACAGTGGTGGTGTGTATAGTGGGTATTAATCGAGATTTTAGAAAATTTACCTACACTTTGACTATTGCTTTCACATCAATTCTATTCACTACTCTGCCCTCCACATTCAACCATGAAGTACCTTCTATTGTAAGGGTTTTAAGCATATCACTCCACTTCTTAGCAGTCATATTCTCAACCATTTTTGAATACTCAAAATCTATATCAAATGGTAAATTATAAAAAAGCATTGATTACCCTCAAATCTAAAGGGACTTGAACATTCTTTACCATTATTGTGCGTTGGTCTTGTTATAGCATGTTAGAGTGAAATTCCTTAACGATTTGGAGCACAAGGTCTTGTGGGTGAGTGCAAAAATCTAGCCATCATTTCTTTGCTGCAGCAACATAGATTGTGTTGATTGTTCCTGATGGCTGTTGAGGAATGTGAAAACTCTTTTCCTCTGAAATCTTCCGAGGCTCAATAAATTCTTCAAATTTATCTTCAGCTTAGCATCTTTGGCTTTGTAACCATGAAAGCGTCATTGCTAGAGTAAATAGGACTAAGTTGTTGGGTACCAAAAAGAGAAACAAATCGTGAAAGGGAGTCCAAAGTATATGGAAAACTGTGGATAAGAAGAGAGAATTTGGATGAGAGTCAAAAGAAGCATAGTAAATCCATATTTTATAACATGCTGCGTTGGGCGCCAGTGTCTATGAGACCAATTGCAGGAACGAGCCTTTGGAATTTTAAGGGCAAGATCTGGAGTTTGATGGAAGGTATAGGAATAGTAGTATCAAGGGACAATAACTATTGGTGGAAAATTACTTGGGATTGATCACTCTCTGAGTCATCAGAGGAATTCTACAGTGCGAACACGGTTTCATCATTGGGTTCATCTTGTTCAGAGAAATAGAATTCCAGTTCGTCCTTTTCTAAGGAGTAATCTGTAGTGGCTTGAAGATGCTCAACTAGCCGAATAGATTTTTCCCTTTTGTTGGGACAATCTTTGGCATCTGTTTGATTTTCTCTGTTTAAATTCTCTGGAAGAAGATGACTTCTTTCTGAAGAATCTGTAAGGCTTTCTGGATCTGCGAGATCTGGATGAAAAATTTAGAGTTTTGGATTTTTGAAAATGCCTTTTCTTTTTAGGACTGCAATCACAATCCTTCTTCTGTTTGCATTTGATCTGCAAGTAAGGTTTTTTACAGGCACTCCTGAATGGCTCTTTATCTTTCAACAGTTCTTTGAAAAATTGTTTCTGCTCACAAAATTTGTCAAGACATGTTTTGGCAAGCTGGAAGATTTTGCCAAGAGAGATGTTGTCAAGGACAAGATTGGATGCGGTGAGTTGCCTCTGTATGTCTGGTTGGAGTTCTTCTGGAAGGGAAGCCAGAAAGACATGCTTTAATGTCGGCTCATTGAATCCATTAAGCTTATAGAACAGCAGGGACATTCGTTTGTAATGGAAGTCAAGATCCTTAGCATTGAGTTAGCAGCATTTCATGTTGAGATAGTCTCGTCGTGCAGCTTCAAAAATTGCAGAGGGGTCTCCAAGGAATTGATCATGAATAACCGCAAGGGCACTTGAGACTTCTGGTAATTGAACAAACTGTAATTGTCTGTATTGGCCTAAAGAATCAAACCAATCTCTTAGGCACCCGTAAAGCGAGTAGCAAATTCTCTAAGGACTGATTGAGTTATGGCTCCTGGCCTTAGCATTTGTAGGTCAATCCAGGCAGACATTTCAGTAAGTCTCTCTCGCCATTTATGAGATGGAAGATCATCAAATGTGAACCATGGACCATTTGACGATTTTTGGCTGGTCGGACCGGTCTGGGCTGGGCTGGAGGGGGTTGGTGTGTTGCAGAGAAGTCAGGTATGTCTTCATCAACTTCTGAAGGAATATCAACATATGGTTCTGTGTGAGAGGTTTGGTCATGATCAGGTTGATCAGGCTGGACCATCAAGATTTTGGTGATATCAGCATAGGACTTTTCAGAGTCACTGGTGGATGCTGAAGATTCTGTGTTGGTCTCAGTATGGCTATCTGAAACAACTAGATTTGAATCAGAAGTTTGATCATCTATAGTAGATGAGTGGTCGACTGTGTGGGCACTAAACTGGTGCATGGGTTCTTTATCCTTAGATTGAGTAGGAGGTTGGGATAAAGTTGGTGGTGGAGGTATGGGCAGTGATGCCGGCGTATAACCAGGGGATTGGTGTCTAGAAATGGAAATGGATTATCTCTAAAAAGAGTATGAGTCATACCAAATAACTTAGAAGGATCATACTGTCGGATAGGGGAAAGCATAAACGCAAATGGATGATAAGTTGGACCGATGGAAGGGATAGGAGGTGATGCGGTAAAAAAGGTAGGTCTTTGTTTTTCAGATTCAATCTGATCAAGCTCAGCTTTTAAGCGTTTGATCTCCCTTTCCTTTTGGTCAAATTCTGGGCCATAGTAGCGCTGGGCAAGCATGGTTCGTAACTTGGAATCGAGTTGAGTAATTATGGACTGGAGATTTTGGTGGATATGTTGCATCTGTGCAGTGATGGAGTCAACTTTCGTCTCAAGTTGTTCAATTCCTAAATTAATTTTCTCAACTTTTGAATTGATATTCAACAAAGTATCATTCTGTGCTCTGGCATTTTGGGTTTGCCAGTTGAGGACTGATTCAAAAGGTTTGGGTGGTTCAAGGTGACCAGTTGAGGTTATAGCTGAAGGGATAAAGGGTTTGGACACAACATTTCGTTGTGAATTTGTGTGGGTGTCTAAAGGAGGAAAGGAAGAAGAGTAGTTTGAAGAAGTAGACGGAAACATCATACAAGTCAATGGTGGTGTTGGATTTGGGATTGGTGATGGAATGTCAGATTTGCAATGTTTTGCAATCCATTTGAGTTCTTTTTTGTAAAAGCGTAATGGAGCTGGTGGAGGTGGAGGATCTTGTGGTGGTTTGGGGTCACAGTGGTGACATTAGACTGGAGGTTTTTTCTTTTTGGATTTCTTTTTCCTTGTGGTGGCATAATCATCGTCCTCTTCCCAATCATCCCAGTAGGGACAATATGGGTCACACATGCCTGAGCCGGGGACATCCAATAGGAAATGGCCATTTTACTTCGCTGGATAAATAGGGTAGCCTTCAGAATTAAACCCTGTAATGGGCAGATTTTCCTGAGCTGTCTGCACAGTTGTGATTATTGAAGAATAGGTAAAGGAGAGTCGAGGAGGCTCTTGTGGAGCACTTGGAGGTGGTTTAAAAGTCATTCTGACCGTTCTATCTTGTCGTCTTTCAAACATACTTTCAGATGTCTGACTTAGAGCTGTATTATTATGGAACTGTTCATAGTTGGAGATCCATTCAAGAGACACTAGTTTGATGAGCTCATGACGGGGAATTTGTCTTGGGATCTGGATTATTGTTGGGATCTGGTCAGATTCGGCTAATACCATGAGGGTGTCAGAATGGTGTTCTAGAGTGGGTAGATTTAAGGCATGGTTTTGAAGCCTATAGACTAGTTAGTGGTGTAAGGTGGCAATTTTGGCGGAAGAAATTTGTTCTGCACCTTGAATTTGAACTTGGACTTTCAAGGTTGTGGGCAAATTGGTGTCTTGGAGAGAAATGTTGAAATTCAGATAAAAGGTGAGTAAAACACTTCCTGCATGAAGAGTTGTGAGGACAATGCCGATAACAGCATCTTAGTATTGTTTAAACTGGGTATCAAGCATAGCAATTCAAGCTGTGACCGGTAACCCTTTTCTTCCATGAAGGGTAAGGATTAGTCGGATGCCTCCAAGATGAAGATGAGTATAACCTCCTCTTTTCCAATTGGAAATTAACTCGGAAGGTATTTCCAGAGTGACATATTGCTCATCAGAGGTTGCTTGAAGAGCACACTTTAGGTTGAGGCCGTCTAGTAGATATGAGAGTACAAATACTTCGGGTGAAAGAATTGGGTCGTTTGTACAACTGATAAAGGCTGATGAGAGGGTAGGATGACTCACTAATTTGGGCTGATTCAGGGATGTAGGAATATTATACAAGGTTTTCAATCTTATTGGCTGTATGAGAAGTGTAGGATTTGGGTAAAGAAAGAGTAGAAGAAAGAGTAATAGGATTTGAAGGAGTTGAAGATGAAGTGGAAGCCATGAATGAGAAGTTCTCTCTGCTCCTGAAGTCTAGAGAACAAAACAGAAAAAAGACTTAAATTTTACCATTTTGATCATGAAAAATGGGGTTTAGAAAACGTAAAATTTTCAAGGACTGGGATGGCTCTAATACCAAAATGGGGTTTTAAGAACTTAAACAAAAACAATTACACAACAATTCAAAGTGATGCCTTAATAAAATTAATAATAATAATTTTAAGGAAAATTATCCACCGTCCACCCATTTTTTTCAACTTTTTAAAAATACACAATTTTGTTTTTCTTTTTACTGGAATCCATCTAAAGTTACATTTATTTTCACTTTTCCACTTCCGTTTGGAGATCGTTAAGAAAACTAATGGAATATTATTTAAATGACTTTTTTACTCTCAAATGTACAAGAAAAATTATCCACTGACCACCTGTTTTTTTGTATTTTTTCAAAAATAAAAAATTCTTAATTTTTTTTTCTAAACTCTACTTGAAGTTATATTGTTTGCACCTATCCACCACTGCGTTGTTGTGAAATTATATTGTCAGCAAAGTTATAACGGTGTTATAATGAGAGTGGACCAATGAAACAAATGTTAACTTCAGGTTGAACGCTGCAAAAAAAAATTGTGTATTTTTTCAAAACGGTGAAAAAACGGGTGGACGATAGATAATTTCCCTAATTTTAATGATAAACAAAATTAAAGAGATAAGGGAAGAGAAAGCAAACATGGTATTGTTATGTGGTTATGCAAACTACGCCTACGTCCACGCCTTCAAGCTCACTAAGTTTGAGAATTCCACTATCCAAGCCTTTACATCCCAAGGCCATATAAGATTTACAATTAACTTCCAAGGTATCAATCAACATTTACAACAAGAGGTTATCCCAAATGTTTTAACCCAAGTGTTTCCAACACTTACAATCACTCAAAAATAAAGTTTACAAAGAGTTTCCCTCACACAATGTATGTGTTTACAAATGAAGTAATAACAAGTTTAAAGCACATGAGACGTTGAATTCTTAGTAACAAGCTCAATGATAATTGTAGAATCCATTGTCATTTGAATTTGATTGAGTCTTTTTATAGTTTGAGCTAAAAACTAGTCGTTATTAACTTTTTTGTCATAATCAGATTACTATTTATCTTGACCGGATTGCTGCTTGAGCTTACTGTTGTAGCTGAATTTTGAATTTCTCAGTAACCAAATTTTCTATTTATTGGTAACCGGTATGCCGTTTGATTTCAGAGAGGTCAATTGATGCAATCGGTTTGCCATTTTGAGGTATTTGAATTGCCTATTAATTCCAGAGAGTAATGGTGAGGATTCGATTTGCCATTTAGCACATTCGATTGGTCGATTGTATCTAGTAAACACATTTTTTTAATCCAGTTTGCCCTTTAAAACCTTTAATTTGTCAGTTGTCTCCAATAAGCACATTTTCTAAATTCAGTTTATCGATTTCTTAAGCAGAATGCCGTATATCAATAAAATATAGTTTTGTCTAGAAAAACTTCTTACCAAAACTCGCTTTTGCTAAGAATATAAAATCGTATCCTCATGCTAGAACTTTGCTTTAAAATATAAAGAAAATGTTTTAAGAACTTTGAGAAATTATAATTCATTTTCTTGGTTTGTTATTTACCAATTAATTCGTGGTTTGTTATCATCAAAATCATAATACCATATAGCCATATAGGCTAATAATCTCTTTGAACTAGTTTAAAGAGCTCCCCTTGGACTTGTACATATTTTCCATAAAAGTGTTTCAACACAAACATGCACACACTTCAAAATGCCATACATATCTCCCCTTTCATCATAAAAAAGACCATACATATGCTCCCCCTACCAATCATCAAAAACTCAAGACAACATGAATAAACACAACATCCAATTAAGCAGGTACCCATAACAAAATCAAAGATATCCATAAAACTAAATAAGTAACCAATATCCATAATATCCAAAACATAAAGTCAATAACACACAATAGCATGAAAATAAAATGTTAGTGTGTCTAATACAAGCATAAGATAAAAGCTACTGAGGGGTTGGTGATGGTGGTGGAAATGGATAGGGAACACCAAAGTGCTCGAAGAGATGTCACTAGCCGTCAAGGAGCTACAACTATTATTGGAAAAGATTCTGATGCTCCTCAAGAATGTGCTGTTGAAAGCTAGTCTGTTGCACGAAAAGTATCCTAGTCTCATCCATTAGATGTTGAAGAGTAACCTCTTCGGAAGCAGTGGTCTCAAAAGAAGGGACAGGAGAGGAAGAACTAGACATGGATGATTGTGTCCCCTGAACGTCTAGGCTGACCCCAAAGAGGTAAAGAGAAATCAGGCAACTGATCGGTGAGTTCATAGCGTTAAGAGGACGATCATCATTTGGTGCCAGCAAAGTAGACCTATCTTGTTTAATCTTTACCCATTCCTTATTCCGCCAATCAAAACCTAAGCTATATATGATTTCATCTCCTATAGCCTTGGTATGATCAAAAGTATGTTCAACTAGGGCACTTGAAAGAACTTAAGCAGTCTAGTAATAAAGCTACCATAAAGAAGAGAACGGTTAACCATACCCAGAATACTAAGCATGTGATGAATAACAATATACCCAAGATTAATAAGACGACCCCTAAGAACACAATCTAACAAGGCTACATCCATATTAGATTTATTTGATTTTTGGGTTATGATTTATTTCCAAAAAAAGAAGTTTTTTTGATGCAATTGGTTAGAGAGTTAATTCTCTTTGGTTCTTTACGAACTCTTTGGACTTATCGGATTTCCGTGGCTAAGTGGTGTTGTTACACCAGATCTATAACAGAACAAAGTCTGTTCTTAGGGCCAATAGCCCGAAAGTTCTGGTTTCCAGCCGATATACACTTATCCATCAAATACCAAATCTAAAAATCATCTTTGAAAACAGTTTTTTACGATAACACCCGAAAACACGACACTCTTGGCCTTCAAAGAGGGTGAACGTTGTGAGAAAACAATTTCATTTTACAAAAATCGGTTTTGGAGGATTAAATAGGACCTTTCTGATGCACAAGATCCTTAGGCTTAAGGCAAGTGCAGAGCATACTTAGTTTAGAAAATTAGAAGTGAGCGTATCATTCTTAACCCCAAATAATTTCTTTGATTCCTAGAAGAGAGAAAAAGGTTTAGAGAAACATGATGTGAAGGAAACTGATTGTTATTTCCAATTGACTCCTACCTTACAAAGGGATAGAGAGATCCTTATATAGGGATCTCGAGGAAGGAGAGATAAGGTGGGACCCTTATCTTTTACAAAACCATGCCCTTACTCAATCTCTTAAATAATACGGGAAAAGCCTGAGTCTCAATGCATCATGTGATGCTCTAATAATTTTGAAAGCATCACTCACTTCTAAGAACAGTTTAAGGTAAAGATGAGGATCTTCTGATGGCAATCCATTAAATTGCGCCACTATTTGTAACATCTGAAACATCATTGGTTTGATTTCGAAATCAGCATCTTGTACTTCAGGTCTAACTATTCCAGGTTGTATAACTTGAGGGTTCAACATGGCATAGTCTCTAATGGCTCTATCTCTATCATATGCCATATAGATAATATTGTTATTCCCTAGTTGTCCTTAAATATTCTGCCCATTTTGACCTTCTTGGCCATTAACTGATTTTATTTCTCCGTGAGGGTTCAAGTTCCCCATATCTTGCAAATTGTCAATTACTGCAGCAGCTTTTAAATTCCTATTCTATTTCCTCAATCTCCTTGCAGTTCTTTCAATCTCTGGATCAAATTGGAATTCAACACGTCTATATTTGCACATGCAAGGGTTGTTAGAGTAATTCTACAAACACAGTAAACAAAAAGAAAATTAAAATTTTGCACCAACTAAAATTGATTTGACAAATCACAATAAGCACCAATCCCCGACAACGGTGGCAAAACCTTGGTATGTGCAATCTTTAATGTTATGGGTGTCAATGTGCAAGTGTACACAACAAGTCATATAATGATAAGTATTCAAGATCATCTCCACATGGATTGTTGTTATAGGAATTGGTACAATAATTTTATTAGTGCAGTTTTTATTATAAATTAGAATTAAAATAAATTATGAAACTAATGAAGTAATCAAAATAAAGACGGAATAAAAAAACTACAATAAAGTAAATTGTCTCAGTAAACACAAAGATGCAACTAATGAAAATGGATTAGCTGAGTTATTAAACTTACTTAATGATTTTGACTATTTCTCTAATTTTAGGATCGGTTGTTACAACATCTATTACAACAATCGGCAGAATCCTTATATATCATCAGTTATGGCTTGTTGGATGTCTTATATCTTGATGCAACTTAACAGTGACCAATTGTTATACTAACGTAAGATATAGCATTACACGTTTTAAATTCTAATTATCCTACAAGGTGAATCCATATATCTAGTTCATCAATAATTTTAGATTAAGCATGGCCCTTTATGAATTAAGTTAAACTCAACTCAGGAAACCCAATCTAAAACCAAGTATTGCCCAGATATGTTCCACTAAGACAAATCTTTTTTAAGCTCTTTCTTAGCTAGTATCATTAAATGGGTGGTTAGCTGAAATAGTGAATTGAAATAAGTATTATCAAAACAACTTGCTATAGCAAATATGCAGCAACACAGAATATCAGTCAATTGACCATCAAGTTTTTCTATCACTCAACCAAAAATAAATTTAGTTCACCATTCGCGATAAAATAAAAACCAAAATAGTTTCAGCCATCAAAAAATTCATCATAATGAGATAAAAACAAGGGAATAAGAAATAGAGTTGAAATTCGCTCGATAATTCTTCTTGAATCCTTTATTGCAATCGCCAATTCTCCCTCTTGATCTTTGTTTTCTCTTGTTTTGTTTCTCCATTCTTTTTTACTAATGACGGCTCTCTCTTATCTTTGCATTTGTGCTCCTTTTATAGCTTAAAATTAGGGCAACCGGAAGTCCAGGGCACGCATCTTCCAGTTTAGGAAACTCCATACCACAATCTTAAAAGTATCTTACACGAAATCTTCTCTATCAATGCTCCACGATTGCCATAACAACAAGTTCAGCATCTACATTGTTCTAGACTTGTTTCAATTCTTCTCCAACAAAGTTTTTTCCTTATTTTTTCAAGCCTATTGCAGCCGCATTCCTTCTTTAAAATTTGAGCTTCCGGTCATCTACAATTATGCATACGATCTAAGCATACAATTTATTCTAAATCAAACAAAACTTATTAAAAGTAAAATAAAATGGACGTTCATGTAAAACATTACTAAAATGCAATAAAAACATGTCATTTACTCTCTAAGTAATCATGATTTAAGTCTAAAAGTGTCATGATAAATCTCATTTCATAGAGTTATCACCTCTCTACGACTTCTCTCAATTCTCATCGAACTCTAATAGTGTGTTAAAATCTATACATTCTGTTCCATTTCTGTAGTCCGTATGTCTTTTCAAAGTCTTTAGTCGAACTTTCTATTTTTTTACTCTACCATTCAGCATGGTAAATGGAACAAATCTTAGTAACTTAGATAATTTACATTCATACTCCTCCACTGTCATAGATCATTGTATAGGTCTCATGAGCTCATTTATCCTAACCTTCTGATAAATGATAAGAAAGAACTTATCAGTGAACTCTGTCTAAAAATCTACCAATACTATAATTTTATGTCTCTCATATCAGTGTAACACAAACATCTACTAATGATACTCACTGCCTCTAATAGAAATTCAGTGAAGGATAACCTCTTCTCATTACATTAAAAACCATTCTCATTCAGAATAAATAAAACTTTTAATTTACTGAATCTGTAATGCTTTAAATAGTCGTAATCCATAAATTACTGTACACTCGATTGTAATTTCTATCTCTAAATGAACTATAACCTTAATTTGAGCAATAAACGTAACACACTCTGCCAATCTTTTTAAAATTTGATCTAAAATAGAGATGAAAACTGGCTTCTAATTAGCACCTGAATTTAATTAAAGCTAAAATCATGCGATCTCATGTATAAATGATTGTGGAAAGGACTCACATATCTCACTTACTAAGGTTTCTCTTTATCCTTTTATGTAGAACTAAACCTAATTCCACAAGCGATTTCATGTGAGGTTGGCCACATAAGCATGTTATGTCATCATGTTATCGCTAATAATGTATGAAACATGCATGCATAATATTATAGTCTACAGAATCTATAACCATACTCTAAAACCAAATTGACACGACCTGACCTGACCCTTTTGTCAAATTCAAGGTAGATCGCATGAAATACTTACTGTATTACTTATTAAAACTCATAACATAAACTTAATTCATGAATTTATAATCAGGCCTCTGCTATAAACATATAATAACATATGTGTCTTATTTGAAAACATATTCGAAACTCGCACACTTTATATCTCACTACACATTTAAATATATGCATATGAACATAAACAAGCTTGAATTATAACTCATGCAACAATACGTGTTGTGGCCCAACCTCAACTGATTCGAAATTGAACTGCATGAAATCCTATGGAAACATAGGAGAAAAAGGTAAATGGGAAAATAATGAGCTTGTGAGTAAAATAATGTACTACTGTTTATACATAATTACATGACATAACTTGACACTAAACATAATACATAAGCAAACATGAAAATCACGCATACATGACAAAATTGCAGCAAATAGTATTCAGGGGAAATAGCTATCAACGTAAAATCTCTCAAGACCCAATGGAATTTAACCACCATGCGAATAGAGTAATCTAACTCTCAATATGCATGCGCAGAGCCTACCAGGAAGGGAACATACATGGTGAGTCGCAATCACATCTCACGACTCAATTAATCATATAATGTGCATGCATATAATCATAGTATGATATTAAATCATGCTATCAATGTAAATGTTTCACAAAATACATAATTGTAATAATAATTATCCACTCACAAATTCTGGTTAATTACTATTTGTTGGGACTCTTGTTGACTCTTGGGAATGTGAATTTCTATTAAGCATAGGTGCAAAAATTAGCAATTAGAATTGATATAAAAAATATAATATATAATATATAATGTAAACTAAATCATAATTGCTCAAACTTCATAAATTTGTTACCCATTGATTCACTGGATATTAATCTAACTACCCAATTCCTTTTCTTGTAATGTTTCCTCTCAATTCCTCTTTTAAACTTCCTTTTCAATTTCGGCTTCTTAATCTCTTTTCTTTTTTCTTCTTTTTTCTCTTTTTCCTTACTGGTGGCTTCTCTCTTCTATTTTTCTTTCTCTTTTCTGTTATTTCTTTCGGTTCCTTTCTTTTCATCTATGTGTTTTGCTCTCAATTCTTCACTTTATATAGCCACTGACCAAGAAAGCAAGTGAGAAATTCAGTGAAGCTGACAGCTAATTCAAATGAAGCATATAATTAAGTGAAGTATGTAAGTGGTCTCAATGAAGCAAGCAGATGGCTGCTTTAAACTTAATAAGCCATGTATGACTTCGTTTGGTGGCTTAAAATTAATAAGCCATTTGCGGCTTCGTATTTAGCTAAGGAAAGCCAAGCACGTTTTTACAAAATGAATAAAATATTTTTTTAAAAAAGTAATAAAACATTTTTAACCCAATCGAGTTTTATGAAGTTTCCTGTAAAGAAAGAGACTTTTGATTTTTTATTAAAGGACTGAATTTTATTTAATTGTTTTCAGTGATATGCAAAGAATAGAGTTGTTACCGTTGGAGAAACGTTAATGCACACTACTAGAAAAATGGGCTTTACTGACACTAAATTAGTGTCAGTAATCACTTTTACTGACACTTGTTAATTGTGTCAGTAATGCTCAAGCCAGAACACACTGACACTAAGGTTTGGTGTCAGTGATTTTTTGTCACTATAGTATCACCAAAATAATGATACTATGATGTTAGTATCAATTGATACTATTTATATGTCAGTATTTTGTGTCACTAGAGAGTCACAAGGATAGTGACTCAATCGTGTTAGCATTTAATGATACGATTTACATGTCACTGATTTATGTGACTACAGTATCAGGAATCCACTGACGTAGTAACATCAAAAATTCTCACCGTCATTTCAATCATTAGTGTCTGCATTAACGGTGCTATACCGGTTGTATTTTATTTTTTTTAATCACATTATTCATGTTTATTTTACAATTAAAATAAACCCAAAATATATTAAACATACCAAATCTTATAATGCAATTCACATAATACATATTTCAAATACATCACTTAAATTAAAATAGTTCAAATACATCATTGTTTCGGGGTAAAAAACAAGTTCAAGTACTAAATTAAGCTTTGAAAAAGTAGTGTACACGATAAAGGACTAAATTAATTTCGGAAAATTTACCCAAGAAGAAAAAATAGATAACAATGTCACTGATTTGGAGTCACTGATTTTGGAGTCACTGATTTTGGAGTCCGCATATATGCCTTCATTTTTTTTCCACCTACAAGTATATAAAATCAATTAGGACACCACAAAAAAATAAGTCACAGATTTGTTTTAAGGAAAAATAATCATAAATTACTTGTATGTTACCTCACGATTGTAGGCTGTAATTAACTTGGCAACGTATGTAGCCCACTGATCACGAAGTCGCGAGAGGTCCTTGACAGTGTATTCCTCAACTCCCTTGAACTTTAATTTTAAAACAACAAGTTATTCACATATACAAAATACCAATTTTACCTTACTTTAAGGAAAAAAAAACGAATATGGACCCAACTGTGAACCTATTAAAACATGTGGAAACCATAGTTGTTTAACTAAATAAGAGGTGGGCAAGAATCAATCTGGAGAGCCAGCCTACTTTTCCTAAGGTTATCTGTTCTCACCAGAGTAGGAAGATGAGTAATCCTAAAGATGCAGTATATTATTCCTATGTTTGAAAGCAATTAAAAATTTATGAAAAATTCACCTAACTGCCGAGAAAGGGAAAGCAATTAAAATTTTCTTAATTTTCATTGAAGGCCAAAAGTATATTGACGCAGTCAAAACTGTTATCATTCTTGCCGTAACAAGGCGTGACACTCAGTTTATTCTATCCAAATTCCTAGCCAATACAACAAAATACATTTAGATTATACCAATAAGTATATTGCACATTAAAGTGTACCTGAACAACTTATTGGAATTCCACCGCAACAGTTACTGAGAAAGGTCAAGGCAGGACAAATAGAAATATGCCTTAAACTAAATAAACTCAACCAAGCCCTTTGCATGTAAACATGAAGGATAAAAACAGGCATCTTACAATTTAACTTGAATGTTTATCTGAAGAACTCTTCCAACACAGAGAAAACATAACACGTAAAAGCTTGAGTCAAACTCAAGCTTCACAATTTTCAGCAATTTAAGAAATTAGTAACTTTTATCAAGATGAAAACCAGACCTGACCCATAATGACGCAGATCAAGATACCACCAATAGTTATATCTATTCAGCTTTAAAGAAATGTACATCCCAAATCCTAATTCATGTCTATATGGATATTCATATGATGCAGTATTGTAAAAATCATTTTCAATACTTACATTATTTTTCAGAACGTTCACATTTGTGATGATATCTTGCATGTATTTCATCACATAGTAACCACATTCAAAGCTGCTCGGCTGCCTCGGACACTACAGGATCAAAATTACATTAATTTTTTACTGTACGTTAACAATAATTAGTTAGGTTTGTCTGATTTTTACCTTGACAGGTACCCATTGAACATTGACCTTTGTATCAGAATTTAAACTCTGATGTATTCGAATCCCCCTACAATTAAGAGACATAGCTAACGTTAGCAAATAATTAGCATAACACATACAAATAAAATAGCATGATTAAAGATACAAATAACAAACTTAACTGATTGACAATCTGCATTAGTTCTTCATCAGGACCACCTTTCAAAGGATCAAGGTAATAGGTTGTACGTCTCACCATATCAATTGCCAATAACACCCAGTGGGCACTAAACAAAGTAAAAATTGCTCTCACACATTAATTTCAAGTAAAAGTTTTTAACTTCGTGATTAATCTACAAATTAAAGAATATAACTAGCAAATGAAAAAGGTTATACCCAGGGTTATACGGGAATACGATGACTTGTCCCAATTCTGCCAAGCCTAACAGTTTTGAAATGTATTGAGTCCTGTCTTTGAAGCTGACCCTTGGATATAACTTTTCAAAAAGCCCAAACTGAACTGGTTTAGTACTTCCATTGCTCTCCATCTCCTCATACAGGTGTCTAAGAGGAAATAAATATATATAACGAAGTAAGTTCGAATATAAGAAACAAAATAATAGGGCCAAGTTTATTAAAACATAAGTTAGGATTTACCGTACTTGATCCATAGGTTAATGACGCAGTTTGAGACCTCTTTAAACTCGATGATTTCGGCACAAATCATTGTGTCCAAGTGTGTTTCCCAAATTTCACCAAAGGTTGCTGTGTCGTGCCGAATCCTAATCAACCGAGGTAAAGAATTCTCGATGAACATGGTAAACATGTTCATATATTCACTCCTGCCATTCTTTCTTGATCGTGCCGCTGCCCGTGTATCCTTCACACGTACATTGAGGTCTTTTACTGCTGGTCTGATGACTCGGGGTTCTTTTTTGGCTACTTTTGCTGGTCTGATGACTGTGGGTTCTTTTTTGGGTACTACCAGTGGTTCTTTGTTGGGTAGTTTGTCATGACAGGAGAACTGCCTATCTAGTACTTTAGGAGTTAGTCTGGGAGATCTTCTCGGGGTGGGCTTTGAAGTAATTTCACAGTCTACTTTTTCAGGGGTTTGTTGAGGAGTTGCTTGGGAAATTGTGGTGGGACTGTCCTTAATTTTACTCTTCACAGATTTTGGAGTCGACTTACCCGATGGGAAATCAGCCTATGCAATAATCAAAATACATACCATTAGTAGTAATACATGCATATACAAATGGAAATTAAATAATGACATGTAACAGGCCATATACCTTTCTTTTTCCAAGAGTTTCAGGGGATTGTTGATCATTGTCCATCTGAACACCAGTGGAACTTTTGGGCTTCGGAAAGTTAGAACTTCCAACTTCAGTATTGCTGTACGCATTTAACCTTGCATTCATGCGTTCTAATTGAGCAGACATGAATTGGAAACTCTCTTGATACATCTTTCTTTCTCTTGCTAACTCAGTGGCATCAGGGACATGAAAGTAGATAGATGGGGTGACGAATTGCCCCACACCTTGCACCCTGCTTCCATTTGGTTGCTTCTGAAGGGCTTCACTTAGAATGTCATGTGACCCTTGTGATTGGAATGTTCCTTGTTCAACCTGACTCTTCAGCTCATTCTACAAAAAAAAATATTGTACATCCGCAATTACGAGTAGAAGACATCAGCTAAACTAAACTAATATCCTTCTTGAATCTTTAACAAAGAGCAAATCCATATACAGTTAAAATTGAAACAACAGAAAATATTACAAGACAACACCTGACACAAGTTTTACAGAAAATCTACTCCCACACACACATATTATAAAGAAAATTCATAACAATTCAGTATACAAGTGACTTACTATTTTCTCAGCAATTGGCGTCACTTCAGAAGCATATTTGCCATCTCTGTCTGCTCGTGCCATTAACCAAGCTTCACTGCGATCAATCTCCCGCTCAGAAGCTCCACTCTCCTTTTTCTGTTACAAGGTGACAGAAAACATAAATAATTGATTCTATTATATTATACGTACTAGATTACTTATGTTACTGTAATTACCACACTTACTTTTCTATATAACATGCCACCATATCCTGTGCTACCCAAGCGATGGTTGTAGACATTCTTTGCTCTTTTGTCTTTTGCCTTCTTACTTTTTTCCTGTACAAACAGTTTATATGAAGCACAAAAGTTACCACTGATTATTAGTAACTACCAACAATTAAATCAGGTAATATTAACAAACAACACACCTGAAATTGTTCAGATAAAATTTTGTCAACAAAAAGTTTCCAATCTTCTTTTTTAATGCTTGGATACTCAATAGGAGGCAACCTTAGTGACTTTCGATCGTCCTTGTTAGGTAGAACGAATTCAGTTGCCAGTTCACATCGAAAGTTTCTTGATGCAACCCCCATCCACTTTAATACTTGGCTTTTGCATTTCAAGCTCAATTTGAATTTTTTCTGTAAACCAATAACATGGATTACAAACAACTTTAAAAAAATCTGGATGTTATATAAAATCTTTAAACATACTATGAAACAAGAAAACAAAACCTGAAAATGAACCCACAAAGTTTCCTTCATCTCCAGTGGCACACGCCTCCAATCATCAAGTGAAATTGGAACTGTTTCACGTACAATGACTCCAATGTAAGTCCTCAGATCATTTCTTCCCTTTCCAACTGGAACACCATAACAATTGTACTCAACTGCAGCTTCATGACTAACTTCTTATTTTTGCAAACCTTTTTTTTTTGTTTGTTTTCTTCTCCTTGGTCTTCCGTCCAGCTCCGGAAGAGTGAACTCAACATCGTCAGCCATCTCCTACAATCCTCTAAATGATTAAAATAAATAAGTATATCATTAACATTAATAAGTTAATACAAGAGCAATAATGAAATAAATAAATCACTTACTGAAAAACTGAGAAAATTGGTGCTGGAAACTAACTACAACAATGCATTCACTGATTTTCTAAATCAATATCAATTGGAATAGCATCACAATCTTTTCTGTCATAAATTCCTTCATCATCTTTCTCATCCAACTCACATACTGGAAGTTTGTTAGATAATGGAGAAAATACATCCACGTCTTCACATCTTTCCCCATTTAACTTATAAGCTTTGTCGGTCACTGAACAAACTATTGATTTATTATTATCTAGCTGGTCCTTTACATAAAATACTTGCTTTGCATGACAAGCCAGAATAAAGCAATCAGATTTATAGCCAATCCGATTTAAATCAACTACAGTGAAACCTAAATTGTCAGTGCAAACCCCTCTATCATCTACCCAATCACACTTGAAAAGTGTTTTTTTAACCATTAGATAATCAAGCTGCCAAATCTCATCA
This sequence comes from Citrus australasica, assembly GCA_029618585.1. NCBI lineage: Eukaryota > Viridiplantae > Streptophyta > Magnoliopsida > Sapindales > Rutaceae > Citrus > Citrus australasica. The sequence continues at coordinate 908,800 of JARCIV010000015.1, forward strand.
ATGACTCCATAACACGTCATGTCTCCAAACTGAGGACTTTTATCTTTTGAGCTTGAAATCTGTAGAGTGTTAGCAACAACCCTAACACCACTATTTTGGGTCACACGATTACAGTCCCGGGCCCTCGTTGTAAAATTGAAGCCATTTATCTCGTAGCCAGAGAAGGTCACCACGCTTGAGCGTGGTTTGTTTGACAACCAGCACACTATTTCATCAATCGGCACATTATTTGCTTTATCATGTGCCACCTATAAATTAAATTAACAAGTACAGTAATTAGACACATGTAGAAAAAAGTTATTAAGTTTATATCCTATATTGTATTTAGTTAAGTAATTCTAACCTTTGCTTGTAACCAACCAGAAAATGTACGTATGTGTTCATTTTGCAACCACAAATTTGTTTTTGCCTTATAGGGGTTTCTTGATGCCAAATAATGCATATGCTCCCTACAGTGAGACATATTAAGATTTAAAAACTAGTATATTAATCTAATAATACAATAGTAATATTTTTTTGGAAAAATTAACAACTTACTCGATATATATTTAGATTTCAGGGGTGTTCATTAGAACACACCGGTGTGCTTGTGCCAACAAAGGATCATCAACCACCTTTATGGTTGCACCTCCCAAAGGCTTTTCGATAGGTAAATCAGTTGGACAACCAGTAGGCAGCCCAATAACATCACAATTTGAGAGGTACTCAGCACAAAATGCAAGTGCTTCTTCTGCAATATAACTTTCTACAATACAACCCTCAGGGCGGTAGCGATTACGAACATAATCCTTGAGAGTTTTCATTTGTCTCTCAAAAGGATACATCCATCGAAGATAAACAGGCCCACATAACTTAACTTGTTCAACTAAGTGGACTGTCAAATGGATCATTATGTCAAAAAAGCTAGGTGGGAAGTACTGTTGCAGTAAGCATAAAGTGATTACCAGTTCCTCTTGCAATTGGTCAAGAGTATTGGGATCTACCACTTTACAACACAATGTATTAAAAAAGAAGCACATCCTGATTATGACCCTTCTCACATTTATAGGCAAACAGCTTCGAATGGCTAGTGGTAGAAATTGTTGCATCAAAGTATGACAGTCATGGGACTTTAGGCCTTGAAGCCGACAATCATCTATTGAAACAAGGTTTTGGACATTGGAAGAATACCCATCAGGGACTTTCACACTCAACAAGGTTTCACAAAATTGTTTTTTTTCTTTTTTACTCAAAGTATAAGGAGCTGGAGGTAGGACTTTGTTTTTTTTGTTTGTTTCATCAGGAACTAGTTTTCCCCTGATCTTCAAAGACTCAAGATCTTTTCTAGCATTAATCCCATCTTTTGTTTTTCCTGGTTGATGAAGTAATGTGCCATATATGTTCTCGCACACATTTTTTTCAATGTGCATCACATCTAATTGATGGCGAACCAATAAATGCTTCCAGTAATCTAACTAAAAAAAGATTGACTTTTTTTTGTACAATTTTTCAGTTATGTTCTCATCACCATCACCGCCATCATGTTTCCGCTTTTTGGCCTTCTTTTTCCCGAACTTAATATCTATATCTTCCACCATATTAAAGATTTCCTCACCAGAAAAAATTTTAGGAGGCTCATTCCACTCTTGCTTCCCATTAAAAACCTTTTTCAATTTCCGAAATAGGTGACCGAGTGGTAGAAAGCGGCGATGGCCCATATATGACATTTTCCTACTATGTGGCAGCCAACATGCACAAGTGTCTATCCCACAAATTGGGCAAGCATAATAGCCCTTAACAGTACAACCAGAGAGGTTTCTGTATGCTGGAAAGTCACTGATTGTCCACATCAAGACAGCCCGTAAATTAAAGGTTTCCTTTCTATAAGAATCATAAACATCAATACCTACATCCCATAGGGTTTTTAAGTCCTCAATCAAAGGTGCTAGGTATACATCTAGATCATTTCCAGGTTGTTTAGGGCCAGATATCAAAAGTGACAACATCAAAAACTTTCTCTTCATACACAACCATGGAGGAAGATTATATGTTATTAACATAACAGGCCAACAACTATAAGTAGTGCTAAGTGTACTATGTGGGTTAACCCCATCAGTTGAGAGAGCTAAACGGAGATTTCTAGGTTCTTGTGCAAATTTTGGCCACTTATTGTCAATTAGTTGCCAGGCTGGTGAGTCTGCTGGGTGGCGAAGTTTGCCATCTCTAATTCTTTTATTAGCATGCCATGTTAAATTTTGAGCTGTTTGTGGTGATTGAAATAATCTTTTCAACCTAGGAATAGGTGGAAAATACCATAATACCTTTTTAGGAACCCCTTTCCTAAATTTTGTTGAGCTATCTTTTTTTATTTGATACCTAGATGCTCTACAATTTGGGCATTCAGCAAGATCAGCAAATTCATTCCTATACAAAATGCAGTCATTTGGACATGCATGTATTTTTTCATACTCTAAGCCTAGCACTTTCATTGTTTTCTTAACCTCGTACATTGACATAGGTAGAGTATTATTATTTGGCAAAATATCAGCAAGGACTTCTAACAAAGCAGAAAACCCTTTATCAGACCACCCATAGTTTCCTTTGACATTGTAAAGTCTCATTAAACTAGATAACTTTGAATGTTTTGCACCCGGGTACAAAGGCTTTTCAGCATCTTCAAGCATATCCTTAAAAGAACTAAAATCTCTATCACAATGCTCGTAAGCATCTTCGACCATGTCAATTATATTACTATAATCATGCCATCTAAATCTTTGACTATGTGAATGGTCTTCACAGTTTGTAAATCTAGATTTTGAGTCAGTCTCACCATGCCAAGTCCAAACAACATATCTTGGGAGAAAACATTTTTCAAATAAATGATCCTTCACCTGTTGAGGAGTATGAAACTCCATATTACAACAAAAGGTGCAAGGACATCTAATTGACATTCGATTTTCAGCATTCAAAATGGCAAAATCTAAGAAAGCAACAACTCCAGAATGATACTCTACAGACAATCTATCACAAGTTATCCAACTTCTCTCCATTTCAAATATTTTACCTGTTCGCATATGTAATGTCAGTTTAAGTTTAATTAAATTGCATGATTAATTTAAAGTTCAATGTTATTATGATTATAGTTGTAATAATAAACTTATAATTCATATCATAGTCATTGTCTCTATTACAAATCGTCCAACCTAAACAGAATAAACGAGTAGGATTATATAACAAAATTTGCCTCTCTTTACATGAAACAAAGATGTAAATAGTTTGTAACCACTAAATACACAGTCATTCAGCCAATATAACACCCAAACAATCATCTCCTAATCACAAAGGCAAAACCTAAAATGAAATTTCATATTTTAGCACATTCAAAATCAACTAACTTATTGCTCATAACTTAAGAAACTGAGCTAACAGTTTATTTCAGAAACTAAAAAAATACGCATTCTTAGTTTTCAATAACAATGACAGTAAATCACATGCACAAAAGTTTGAAACTGACCTCAAATGTGGCAGAAAAAACAGAGTCGCAGCAGCAACAGTTTTGAGTTTAAGTAATGCACCACTTAAAATGCCTGTATTTTTGGACTGCAAGTGAGTGAAGATATAGAAAAATAAGAACAAAAATTTCGAGTTACGAATAAACCAGAGAAAAAAAGATTTGGAAAACAAAACCCACCAGGGTTGCAGGGAGAATGAGATTACCTCAATACCGAACCGATGGTGCCACTTCACCCCTTGTCGATGGCTATTACTTGCTTGCCTAGTATAGGCACTGGATGGTTTAGTTGGAGATCGTTCTGGAGTTTTAGGGTTTTGGTTTGTGCAAAACAGAAACAGAGTTTGTGTTTCAATTTGGGGTTTTGGTTTGTGTTTTAATTTGGGGAAAATGGAAAAACGAAACAGAGTTTTAGCTTTTCATTATCTATCTAAATCAATTGAATTTAATTTGTAAATGGATAGTGCAAAATAGAAGAGATCGAGAAGAGAAAAATGAAAGTGATGAAAGTGAAAGTGAACGATGACAGCAAGATAGAGATTAGAAAGACAGCGATATAACCTAGATGGGGAAAATATGTTGTTGTTATTTATATTTTTATTTTTTAATAATTTAAATATTATTATAACTTTGACTCATCGAGATTTGATGGTCTGTGCTCCAAACATTAAAGCTTTAAGTCTTAGAGCTCTCCGGTTCGAGTTGGAGCTAAAACATAATTTTTATAAATTTTTTTTATCATTGATACTTTAGTGTTAGTGATTTGTGATATTTAGTTTACTGACACCCTAGTATCATTAATCTCTTATTCCTATTTGTCAAAAGCGGAAAATGGTGCATATGTACATAAGTACTGACACTTTTTGCAAAGTGTCAGTAACGAAGTGTCAGTAAAGCTCATTTTTCTAGTAGTGGCAATACAACAAGAAATGAAAACTAATTCAAACGGATATATGCTGTGAACTTTCCCTCCTTGATTTTTCACTGCAGGATTATTGCTTACCTCGGTACAGAATTATTTATTTCCTTTTACTGACCTTCACATTTCCAAAGCGTATCATTCTCCAATTGAATGCTTTATTAATATCTCCTTAAGTAGATTAGAAATCTCTCCTGATCATTTTTTAGTAAATAATTTAAGTGTTAATTAGTTGTTAATAAATAAAAGTAAAAAAATAAAGAAGTTCAGGAGAGAATCCTATTCTGTTTAAGTAATGGACAAAATGTTTAATTTGGTAGTGGAATTCGAATCAACCAATGTTAGTTACCTTGTTAACAGAAAACAAAGCAGTTCAGGACATTCTAATAATTTTTGGCATGTTGTAACCTTATTGCTTCTGTGCTGCACAAGCTTGCTTTGAAATTTTTCCTTATCCTCCTGTTGGCTAGTAGATTTCCGAGTGACCATTATTTGAACACTTAAATTCACTACTAGAAAAATAGTTTTTACTGACTTTAGAATAGTGTCAGAAATTACTTTCACTGACACTTGTTAATTGTGTCAGTAATCTAGGAGTCAGAAAAATAGTGACACTTGTAAGTGGTGTCAGTGATTACTATTACTACAGTATCACCGATATTATGACACCATAGTGTTAGTAGTTATTGATATTTTATTAGTGTCTATGATTACTGTTACCATGATATCACTAGTTAATTTATTTAAAAAAAATAAAAAAATTGAATTGGATCATTGCCTATTGATTTATTGGTAAAATTAAAAGGCACCACAAAATAACGAAAAGAAATTGATTTATATCACAAAATCTTTCATTTCATATTTAAATATTATTAGTATATATTACAAATTCCAAAACTTCAATAACAAAAATATGAGATATCCTACTCTCATAACTAAATAATCCAAACTCAATACATAAAAATTTCTACCATCCAATCAAATGCCTACTACTTGTGGCTAAATTTAATAAATCTAGAAGCTAAATTGAGAAGGATGATTGTCTTTCACTCTTTGAATATGAGTAGTATAATTGTGTTATCACACCAGCAGCTTCTCCATTCAATAGACTGTATGGGTTATGATATAAGTGAAGTTGAGGAATAAACACTTCAAACACATTGATCAAATTTGCATATGAATACATGGAAAAGAAAAAAAAAATTAGCTGCCAATATTCAACCATTAGAGAAACAAAAGTTAACAGAAATAAAATTATTTTGTTCAAAAGAAAAAAATACTCATAAGCTATTTATAAATAAACTCAATTATTCTCTTTTGGTAAAGGTTATATATATAGCAAACTCTAGCAGATAAGAAGTTTTCAATGTAATATCTACTTTCAGTACAAGCATGTTACTCTATCTACATATACCAAATGATTTTTGTGCATAGTTAAAAGCTATCACAAATGCTCTATTATAAATAAATCACCACTCATTTCCTCAATTTATTCATTCTAAAAGCTTATTGAACAAGGCAAAAAATAAGTCCTCAAACTGTAGTTTCCTCAAACTGGGCATAAAATAACTATGAATCTCCATATTTATATTAGGCATAATAAAGTTTGGACATAAAATATTTCAATAATTTGAGAGTTCGATCCAAAATTATTACTATTAAAAGAAATAATATTTGCAAACTTAGTTAAGCCTTTATAAAGTAAGTATGAGATTTATTATACTACTTAAATCTATTCATGTGAACCATTTAAAGAATATCACCCTAAATTGTAATTAAGTATTCATTAATTTTGCCTAATTATAAAACTTTAAGAAGATAAAAAAAAGTAGAATAAAAATATAATCATTATATATTTCCACTCACAAGTAATGTTGCTTTAACTTGATTGACATCATAACCCAAAACCACTTTAAACATTTTTCCTAAACCTAGAAAGGGGAAAAAAACAAACTTCAAAATATAATTATTATATATTAAGACATGCATATATAACATAACCATTTACTAGAATATTCATGGAATAATCCATAGTTCTTAAAATTAATATGCTACACTAAGTATATATTTGATACAGTAAATTAATTTTCAAACTATTACTCATATGCTCATCATCCAAAATTATTTCTTGGAAGCCTTCAAAGTCTTAAACTAGGATGTCAAACTCAAACCAACACAAAACAAGAATGTCAAACTCAAATCAATCGCAAACCATAGAAATCAATAATCGGGCTAATATTTAAGTTAAATTAGTTCAATTAAAAAGAATAGCTAACAAGGTCCTAGCTTTCTAGAACCACCCGGTTGGTCCTAAAACCATTTATTTTTGGGCTCCAACTATAGTAGTAATTGGTACTTAAATACATATTTATAAAATTTAAGATACTTAATACATTGGATTGATATTTTCTAGTTTTAACAACACATATGAATGAACAACATATTAAAATTTGAGGTTATTCTGATATTATTATGCTGGTGTTTTGTAAGATCAAAAGTTAATAAATAGTTATGTCAAAAGAACTTGCTGTAGAGCAACAGAGTTTAAAAAATCATTAAAATTAAGCTGCAAGTTCAATCAATATAAAATTTTTCAGATTTGAAGTATGCATACAGAACTTTAGTTTCTCCGAATTTCAGCTCGTTCAGACATGTTTAGACTATTGTTTTGCACCACCAAACATGATACATGAGTAATTTAGGAAAGATTGGACAACAACCAACCATTTTGAAAAATCGATTAAAAATCAGTTAGAGACCCAATTCATTCCAAAATTTCAAGAATTGAAACGTACACATTTAACTTTAATTATTTCAAACATATGATAAAGTTTGGACAAAATATTTCAATAATTTGAGAGTTCATTCCAAAATCATTACTTATAAACAAGTCTTATGATTTTGGCCATCAATCTTATAAAATTTAAGATACTTCATACATTGGAATGATATTTTCCAATTTTTAACAACACATATGAATGAATAACATATTAAAATTTGAGGTTATTCTGATATTATTATGCTGGTGTTTTGTAAGATCAAAAGTTAATAAATAGTTATGTCAAAAGAACTTGCTGCAGAGCATCAGAGTTTAAAATCATTAAAAATAACTTGCAAGTTCAATCAACATAAAATTTTTTAGATTTGAAGTATGCATATAGAACTTTAGGGCCTATTCGGTATCATTTTCAGGGCCCTATTTTCATTTTCGTTTTGAAAGTACATATGTAATTCTTGTTCCGTGGGCTGGATCCAAAAATGAATTATAAAACAAATAATTCATATTCTTTTTTATTGTTATAAAACTGAGAACGTGTTTAACACGTTCTCAGATGAATCACAAATTATATCACAAAAGAAATTGCAAAACAAAACCCAAGCTCAATCTCCTTATCCCGATCGAAATTCACATTTCTCTCTCTGTCAGAGTTCTTCAACCACGATTCATCACAACTGTCTCCCTCTCCATCACGGTTCTTCAACCAGAATCGACTGCTGTCGTGTCCTAGCTTCTCTCGATTGGCGGTAGTGGTGCTGCTACGGCTTCTCTTTTAAGGATCGCTAGTGTTGCTGCTGCTGTTGCGTCTCTCTTGAGGAATAACTGGTGATGCTGCTACTGATGCGTCTATGCTCCGTCTCGGCTGGTGGTGGTGGTGGTACTGCATCTCTACTCTGTCTCGACTGGTGCTGCTGCTGCTCCACAGTAGATGCTTCTGGGTTTAACGGAATCACGAATTTACAATTGCCTTTTTTTTATTTGGTGGTTGTTAAATTAAATAAAGTTTAAAACAAGTAGGTGGAGTGAGAGATTCGACAAGGGACTGATCCAACAACATTGCCTTATTTTTATTTAATCTCGTGCTTTTAGTGGGGGGGGTAAAAGAAGACCAATCAAAACTTTAATTCTCGGAAGCCTTGTTTGATTGAGATGTTAGCATACAACGTACTGAGTGTGTCTATTTCGTTGGTTTGGAGATTGATTTATTAAAAATCATAAATAATATATATATATATTGGGGGAAAGAGCAAAAGTATTTTCTGAAGGGACTGGGGGGAGACCGGAGAAGGAAGGCGAAAGGAATCAAAATCAAAGACGTGTTGAGCTGTTACCATCCTTTTCATAAATCCATTTTTTTAATTAATGATGATACTCAAATTTTATTATCATGTAATTTTTTATAATTATTTTATTTAAACTATTTATGGAATGGTTGTGTATGTATTAGTTAAATAATTACTTTTTATTCATAAATGTGACTTAAATATTTAGTAAAAACTGTTTTTGAAAATGATATTACCGAACACATATTCATTGTTTTTATCCTCTCAATTGTGTCTACCAAACGCATATTATTATTTTCAGTTTTAAAATACAGGATACAGAAAATCATACCAGACGCATACTTAAATTCAAAATACAGCAACTGTAAAACACCATTTTCATTCTCATTTTTATTTTCAGAAAATACAAATTCAAAAACAATACCAAACGGGCCCTTAGTTTCTCCGAATTTCAGCTCATTCAGATATGTTTAGACTATCGTTTTGTACCACCAAACATGATACATGAGTAATTTATGAAAGATTGGACAACAACCAACCATTTTTGAAAAATCGATTAAAAATCAGTTATAGACCCAATTCATTCCAAAATTTCCAGAACTAAAACATACACATTTAACTTTAATTATTTCAAACATCTGGTAAAGTTTGGACAAAATATTTCAATAATTTGAGAGTTCATTCCAAAACATTACTTATAAACAAGTCTTATGATTTTGGCCATCAATCATATAAATATAAATAAGAAAAATTAAACAAATGAAGTAGATATTGCCTTATTATGAACATAAATATAAATAAGACAAATCTAATATTGCCTTAGTAATGAACTGAAGAAACAAAATTATGTTTTGCCTTGTAAACAAATCCATTAAAGAAATGATAAAGACACCTCATTTCTCAACCTAAGCCACATACTTCAAACTTTTCCTTTGTAAAAGCATCTATTTGATAGTTTGTAATAAGTAATCATCCAATGAGACTATTTATAGCAAATAAAAATTGAAATCTATTTGATATGAACAAAACTAAAAAATAACAGCCGAAAAAAAATGAAAAGATTGCTTTTGAAAAAAAAACTAATAACACATGAACAAATGGTTAATAAGCAATAAGTTATATCAACATAGAACCATTATGAACCAATATAAACCATCAATTTTAGCATAATCATGCTGCTCTTAAGAATTCCCAAATTAGAAATTTTTAGGGTTTTAGTGTAAAAAATGTTTAATGTCGTTCATCAGCGAAATAAAGTTAACCTTATAGTGACAATCACCCTAAACACAATATTTTCCAAAGTAGATATAATGAAGGCTATTTGGTGCCAATAAAAGAAAAGAAAGTAGCAGAGAAAAAAACACAATAAAAGCTAAATCTTTACCTTATTGTTTCTTCCAAGTAGCCAAAGAAACAATACCCTCTAGTTTCCTCCAAGTAGCCAAAGAAACATAGAAGCTCTTCTCCAAATCACTTATTTAAGCCTAAAAGAACAATTAAAACAAAAAAAAACTCAAGATCTAATGACAATAAGAGAGACCCGAATCATAAAATAAGAAAAGAAATAAGAAGTTAGGATTTTGAAGGCAAATGGTGAACCTGTGCCACCGGTTTGACAGGATCATGGCTGAGCACTTTTTGACAATTTGGATGTTAGGGATTTTTCAGATCTGGGAAGCTTAGGAGGGAACGAATACTTTGGTAGAGGGAGTTGAAAAGTTATATTTTGGATAAGATAAGACTTGTCCATTTGTTTTGTTTTTATCCACTCAAAAAGCACAACTCTAAATAAATTAAAAACTAATTCGTAGCCTAGTGGTCTTTTGATTCAATGTAGAAGCTTTAGGTTTAAGAGGTCTTGGGTTCAAATTCGGACTAAAACAAAATTGAAATGATAATTTTTAATTGCTGATACCTAAGCGTCATTGATCGCTATTACTAAAGCTATTGATACTTCAGTATGAGTAATTAGTGATACATATCTGTTAAACGCGGAAAATGATCCAAATATATGTATATACTGATACTTTTAAATAAAGTGTCAGAAGACAAGTATCAGTAAAGACATTTTTCTAGTAGTGATTCTGTTTTATGAATGAAGTTCTTTTACATAAAATAAGAATAATAAAATATAATAATAATTCCATTTATGAGTACATGAATTTATTTGCTAATAACTATATCAAATTAGCAAAATTACATTAATTAAGTAGTAAATGTAGCACACGTGCATGCAATCAGAAGTAGTTAGCTTCATACTTCATTTGTCAGCTTGAAGCGGTATATATATATATATATAATTGAGAGGTGCATGCTTTGATTCGTGGTTGTTCGGCGGCTATATAGAGCGTAAAATATTGACAACTACTTCGTTTATGAAATTAGAGAACCTAAAGCAAACAAAGGAAAATGGAAGAGAAATAGGAGGGTGGAGAAGAGAAAAGAAAAGAAAAATGAAAGAAGTGAAAAAATAAAAGAAAAGAGGGAAGCTGAGAGTGAGGAAAAAGAGAAAAAAGAAAAGAAAAAGAGAAAAAGTAAAGAAATATTGAAAGTGAAAAAGAAGTTGAAAAGAGGAATTTGGCAGTTAGATTTATATTCAATCAGTGGATAACAGATTTATAAAATTTGAACAATTATGATTTAATTTACATCATACGTATAAGTTTTTATATCAGTTCTAACACTTTATAAAATCCGAGGATTCAAGAACCCACAAGAGTCCCAACGAACCCCAGAGTGAAACAAGAATGGTGATGGATACTATTATTACTATTATGTATCTTATGAAGCATTTATATTTAATAGTATGATTTAGAATCATGTTATGATTATACGTACGCATATTATATGATTGTTTAAGTCAAGAGATGTGATTGTATGTCAATATATGTTTACATTTCCGCATAGGCTCTGCACATGTGTACTGAGAGTTAAGTTACTCTGCCCATGCGATGTAGTTAAATCTTGTTGGGTATTGAGAGGTTTTTCCCCTATCATGCAATGATGATCTATGCGAATATTGAGAGTTATTTCCCCTATGTACTATTTGGTGTAGTTTTGTAATGTATGTATGTATGAATTTATGTTTGCTTATGTAATGTGTTCATTGTGGAGTTATTTCATATGATTATGTATAAGTACTAGCTCGTTACTTTATTTATATATACATAATTATATCCACTCATTGAGCCGCAAACTCAATATTTTTCTATTTATTCCATTTCTCCTAGGTTTTCATTGGGTTTCGTATAGTTCGATTTTTAGTCAATTGAGGTTGGACCGCGACACACATTACTGTTTGACTTGCATTTTGAGCATATTTATGTTTATATGTAAATATTTAAGATGTATGTGTATATAGTGAGATATGAAATGCATGAAGTTTGAATATGTTTTCAAATGAAGCACAAATGTTACTATATATTTATAGTAGAGGCTTGAGACCATTTTTATATATTCATGAATTAAGTTTATATCATGAGTTTTATATATAAGATCGCATGGTTCACCTCGAATCCGATAGATGGATCCGGGCAGGTTGTGATAGTAAAAGAATAATGGATTAATACAGAAGACTACAACTCTAAGCATGTCTTTGGTTAAACAATTTTTTACCTTCTTCGAATGAATAGCATATGGTCTATTAAGCAGGATCAATAAGGAGTAACATCTCATAGAAATAGAGCATAAAGAAGATTGCGCAGATAGTACTATAAACACTCAATATGTTTGTAATAATATTATTAAATAATGAAACAATTGCTCTCAAACCAAACCACACATGAGTTGATAAATGATTTCATTGCTTTTTTAATTTCTTCCTTGTAGATTCGATTCAATCAACTTTATTTGTTAATTGATGAATATTTATGAATCTATTACTACTTGTACATGAACAATATGTTTGGTTTTATTTCTTGATGTTACAGAAACATTCTTTGTACTAAAGAACTAATTGACTCTCGACTACAAGAAAACAGGAAAACAAGAAAAATAAGCTACGATATATAAAGGCTAAGCAAAACCTCATAAGACAAGAATGATTATTACGCATTTAACATCATTCCTACATCAAATCCTCCAACCAAGAAAAGTCTCCTTTGCATGGCATAACTTAGCCACATCATTTCTCATCTCTATTGAAAGAAATTTAGATCTATCACAAATAGATGTAAGCAATTAAAAACTAAAAATTAATTACTTAATTAATTTTCTAAAAGTACTGTTCACAATATTGTTCACGAGTACTGTTTACGATTACTGTTCATCCGCATAAAAAATATTAATTTTCCAAAAACACAATAAAATGCAGAAAATAAATGACGCGAAGATTTTTACGTGGCTCGGACAATCCTACATCCACAAGGCCATGCCCAAATGAAAAACAATTCACTAAGTTGAAATGTTACAACCTATGGATTTACCAAACTTAAGACTCTCGCTTACAGTTTATCACCATACAGTTTATTCAACCTTAGACTGAATCTGCTTCTCTTGAATAATTGCTACCCCTCTTGATCCACGATCCTCAAGGCACTTCGTAAAGTGATCAATAGTAATTCTTCAATTCTTCAATGTCTAGTGATCCAAGATCCACATAAACTCTCCACAAAGATGAAAAACAAATCAACATAACATGGTGCGCCAAATCCGGATTCTCTAGGAACGAGGCCGAATTTTGCTTGTCTGCTTTATGCTCTGTGTTGTGCGATCAACCTTCAATTGTGAAATACTTCTCCTTATATAGACACTAAAGTTTCACCAAAATAGCAAGTCTTAAAAGATTTGGATTCTTTTCAAATAAGAGTTTCTTTTCTCTTATAATTCCTATGAATCTGAATAGTAATAAATTTGATCTTCTTGCATTATTTGTCTCCCAAGAAATATCTAGAGCATTTAATGACTTCCTATTTGAACCAAATTCTTACTCTAAATAGATCTCATACGCCAATTATAGAATCACATTATTAATTGCCTTGCTAAATTAGACATCTAATTAAATTAGGAAACAAATATTCTTAATAAATTGGAATCTCATTAAATTAAGGAATTAAATAAATTAATCTGTATTCAAGATGTGCAATAAATAAACTTCTAATTTAACTAGACTTACCATAAAATACCAACTTTATAAATAATGGCCTTAACATCTATCAGCTTATTTAGAGATTCCATTGAACAGAGAATAGTAATTCTAATTACAGAATTCAAGCAGTCCTCCATCCTGGCTCTTCGGTCTCCTCTAGTATTACTCCTAGATTTGTTTGACGTTACCTCCCGTAAAAGTGAAGGAACAACAATCTTCATCACTTTTTCTCGTAAAGCCATCTTGGAAAATTCATAGAGAGTAAGTCCTTCACTAAACATGGCATCAGTTGGTTGACTTCTTGTAAACATCTCCAACAACAAAATTCCAAAGTTGTTTACATTTCCTGTCGTAAATGCTTTGCTGCCCATGCCATACTCTAAACACGTTGACTGATAACAAACAGAGGTGTGCGACGATAAGCTCAAGCTAAAATTATGCTCATTGGTGGAGGTCGATCCCCTCTTCAGTGCCTCCTTGTGGTCCTTCTCTTTAGCTTTTCCTCGACCCTTAGTACTAGTTGATAGGCCATTTTTCACATCTCTAAGTCAATTTTACTAGACAAAATATCAATAATTTGTAATTAAATAGAGAATGGGAGGGTGTGATGCCGCACATCGTGGGAATAGTATTGGTAATGAGCTTATAAGAGATGATCACTCTCAAATTAACAAGAGACTTTTTGTGTACGCTTAGGCATACTAAGAATAAAAACTGTAAGGGTGAATTATATGTATGTGAAACTTAAAACAAACAATATCTTACAAATAAGAATCGTATCTTTTTCTTTTTATCACCCTTAATCATTACCAATATTTGTGTTATGTCTTTCCCAATGTAAGAAATAAAAATATAGATGGGAAATCCAAGAATTGATACAACAAAACTATTCTTCTCTCCTCTCCCTTCATCTTATTGATTCATACAATAGATTTTTAGAATCCCATCTTGGATTTAACCAACTTTTGCCTGACATTAATCAAATGATTAAAATTATTCATAAAAAAGTTCTCTTAGATTATTGTGTATAGAACCTAACTCTTACATTATACGATAATTCCATGTTGAATCTTTGATCCAGCATTATTGGACTCTTAATCCAACGATGGATTTATATGTGAATAATTATATGTTGTAGATTGTCAGATAAGATTAAGTCCAATTAAAAGTGATTTATTAAGGTTTTCGATAACATGGACTTTGATGTATCTAATAAGGTGTACCCCTTCATATGTAAAGACTTAAAGGGTAATTATTTTATTTCTATGATGGACTAAAATATGAATATCTAAAGATAATAAGAAAAGTTTGAAATACTAACTAGGCAACCCAAGAAGGGGGGTGAATTGAGATTTTAAAATTTTAGCTAAGCAAACCACACAACAATTTAATCTATTGCCTTAATCAAATTGAAAATAAAAAATTCAATCATGCACAATATTAAAAGAGTAAGGGAAGAGAAAACAAACACAAGATTTTTTCGTGGTTCGGCAATCCCCGCCTAAGTCCACGCCTCCAAGCTCATCCGCTTGAGGATTTCACTATCCAAGCCTCCCAAGGCTTTAAGTTTTTACAATTGACTTCCAAGGTGTCAATGAACTTTTACAATCAAGAGATTATGTCCCCAATCTCTTCACCCCAAGTATTTCTCACACTTGTACACTCACAATTTGATGAGAAATGAAAATTACAACAATGAAACTCTCTTTAAGAGTGGATATACAAATGATAGCTCAATGAAGATTTAATCTATGATGATTTTCGAATTTGAACCTCAATATAAATTGTGTGCACTTGTTTATGCTTCCAAAGATTACCAAAAATGAATTGGATTTAAGTTTATATAGTTTGGACTTAAAAACTAGCAGTTATGCACATTTTGGTGATAACTAGCTTATCGTTTATGGAATCCGGTTAGCCACTTTTATGTTACCGTTACAAAAAAAAAAATTGAATTTCAGAATATCCGGCATGCCGCTTTTCATATCCGGTTAACCGCTTTTGAAATCCGGTTAGCCGCTTTCGAAATCCGGATAGCCGCTTTCATTCCAGAAGCTTACTGCCCAAAATTCGGCTAGCCGTTTGTCACATCCGGTTAGCTGCTTACTACAGTAACCGGTACAGTGCACTATTTTCTAAAATTATAGTTTAACCCTAAAACTTTATAAAACTATATTATGGCCCAAAATGTTATATTATTTTGTAAATAAGTCTAATTTCAAAATCTCTAAATAATACTTGTTATTCCCAAAACTTTTTGAAATTATGATACGGCCTAAAATGTTATGAAACTTTTCAAATAAGTTCTCTTCCAAAATTTCAAGCAATACTTGTTGATTTCAAAGTTTTCAAAACTCTTTCAATTAAATCATAAATTTAAAAAACAACTAATTTCATAAAATCATTTTTTCATTAAATATAAAACCTTTATAATGTGAAAATAATGATTTATTTAAAATATATAAAAAATAATTTGAGCTTAAAAGATTAATCATTCTTAATCTTGTTTGTTATCATCAAAATCAACATTATGGAAACATATATGTTAACAATCTCCCCCTTTTTGATGATGACAAACATTTCATGTATTTAAAGAATGATTCCACAAATTGCTCCACCTAAATATAATCTTCTCTTACAATTTGCCAATTAACTAAATTAATAAATTTAAATACATGAATTTTTCTCCCCCTTCATCATCAAAAAGAAAACTTAATTGGCAAAGAAAAAGAGTAGCAAATTTTTATAAATTTAAAAAACATGTATTCTTCTCTCCCTTCATCGTTAAAAAGAAAACTTAAAGGAAAAGAATAAAAGTAACAAATTTGTTACCCATGTTGTCCGGGTAGAAATTTTGATAGAATCTCCCCCTAACAACAAGCATCATCTCAAATGTAATATTACAACCATGTAATTATTATAACATTAAATTATCATATAAAACAACCATGTAATCAAATCATATCCCAAAATCATCACTATAATCAAAACAATACTCAAAGTGCATATTATTCTCCTCCTTTTGACAATATCGAAATGATATATTACTTTGTCTCCCCCTTTGGATAACAAAAAAGTTTAAAATGCATATTATCTAAAAACATATTGCATGCTCCCCCTAAATATATGGCCAATTTAAAATTTTAATCAAAATGATTTTATCCAAAAAAAAAACATATCATATTTATCTTCCCCTTCATCGTAAAAAGGAAAATATAGATAGATGCAATCAAAACAAGATCATAAAAAAATAATTCGATGGAGATATTACCCATTTTGTCTGAGTAAAAATTTCAACAGAGTCTCCCCTTAAAAATGAACAAATTCTCAAATACACAACATGTTTAAAAATACTTCCATGTAAGCTTAAACAATTATAACAAATCAACAACTTCTTCAATTCATCAAGCAACGCACATATAATCATCAAGAAATCAAATCATCCCAAGTTCATGCCGAATTTTTGAAAATTACTCTTCGCAAAGAGGTTTTGATTTGTTTACCAAATTGGCATACATATTATCAACTATACAAGCTCCATAATTACTAATCACATTAAAAATTAAACTCATTTAGTATCTAATGCGACATTTCAATATAACTTAAAATAAATCTCATACGCTTAAAATTCTCGAAGTATATGTATTTTTTTTTCGATATCATTTACAACAAGTAATGCATATTCAACAATACATCGATAAAGTACAAAAAATGCATCCATTCACCAATCATAGATTGCATAAGATTAAACTTCATCAAATACAATGTAATCATCAAAGCACATTCTTTATCATCAAAACTTAAGTAAAGCATAAGTACATAATGGAAATATATAGATCATCAAAATCAACATATGCCAATATATAGATCATCAAAATCAACATAGCTATTAAGATAAGCTATAATTATGAGTTAAAGAACAAGTGATCAAACCCATTATTACAAATGCTTACATATATTTTTAAATGATGATCTAGTAATTACATCTTGTGAGGGATCTCCTAAAATTAAGTCCTTAAGGTGAGAAGAAACATACCTCCACTCTTTGGGGAGTGTTTAAGAAGTACCTTCATTTTGCTCCGCATTTGTTTCTTTGTGTTGCTCTTCTTGATTTTCAAGTGGTGTGTTCTTTTGGCTATCCTTTGATAATCTTCTTGTAGCTTTTCATCTACATCATCATCAACAACAACTTTCTCCGTAGAGGAAGAATTAGACTAATCAAATATAACATGTATAAATTCTTCCACAATCAAAGTTCTTTTGTTATACACTCTATAAGTTTTGCTTGTGTTTAAATAGCCAAGAAAAATACCAACATCAAATTTTGGATCAAATTTGCCAAGATTATCTTTTGTGTTCAAAATAAAACATTTGCATCCAAAAACTTTGCAATAACTAATGTTGGGTTTTTTGTATTTCCAAAGCTCATAAAGAGTATTATTGAGATGATGTCTAATCAATGGGTCCTATCTATTTTTTGAATAGACCTATTCTTTCTCTCTACAACTCTATTTTATTGTGGAGTCCTAGGTGGTGAAAATTTATGCTCAATGGCAAAATCTTTACAAAAAATCTCAAATGCATGATTTTCAAATTCTCCACCATGATCACTTTTAATACAAGAAATAACATATAACTCATCTATCATGCATATACATCACACAATCATGAAATATGTAAGTATTGAAAGATTGAGAATTAAAACATATCATTTATTTACATTGCTTAGGCATTACATAATATTTAAAATCAAAACAAATCCATCATGATGAGTTGACAAGCTATCATCTTATATATATAACCATGCCTCATGATAAAGCACTCAATGTTATACACGATGATAATTCGATCATGTAAATATACAAGTATACTTTCACAAATTCAAGCTACTATCCATCTATCATGATCCACTCAACATAGTAAATAGCCAAGATAAACTTATCCACATCATGTTAATTCACTTAATGTTATGATACCAAATGAAATGTTAAATATTTACTAAGATTAAAAGACCATCACTTAATAATCAATAAGGCAATAATTGTTACCAAAATATGTTAACATTTATGTATTCATAATGTTGATTTTGATGATAACAAACAAAATTAAGAATGATTCAGTTTTTGAAAAGCTCAAATTATTTTTATACATTTTAAATAAATCATTATTTTCACATTTTAAAGGTTTTATATTTAATGGAAAAATAATTTTATGAAATTATTTATTTTTCAAGTTTGTGGTTTAATTGAAAGAGTTTTGAAAACTTTAAAATCAACAAGTATTGCTTCAAATTTTGGAGAAGAATTTATTTGAAAAGTATTCATAGCATTTTGGGCTATATCATAATTTCAAAAAGTTTTAGGAATACTAAGCATTATTTAGAAATTTTGAAATTGGACTTATTTGCTAAATGTATAACGTTTTGGGTTATAGTACAGTTATATAGAGTTTTGGGGTCAAACTATTATTTTACAAAATAGTTCACTGTAGCAGTCACTGTAACAGTTACTGTAGAAAACGGTGATCCGACATCTTGATAACGGGTCGCCGACATCTAACAGAATTGAAGATTAGCTTCTGGACACTAACGATGATCCGACATCTAGTTAACGGCTCGCCAACATCGAACAGAATTGAAGATTAGTCTCTGGACACTAACGGCAATCCGACAACTAGATAACGGCGATCCAAAAATTTGAAAATCCAGCCCAACGGTCATATTGACCAGTCAAACGACGATCCGACATGAGCCGAAAGTCAATAACCGCTAGTTTTTAGCTCTAACTATAAATAAGCTCATTCAAATCCAAACAAGAAGATTTCTAACGATCATCATTGAGCAAAATATTGAGAATACAACTTTCATTGAGCTTTAAATCCTTGTATTCATCTCATTCATTTACACATTGATCTTTCATTTGTGATCAAACACATTGTGTGAGAGAAATTCATTTGTAATCCTTTTTGTAAAATCAAGTTAAAAGATTGTAAGTGTTGTGATACACTTAGGTTAAGAGATTGGGGATAATCTCTTGTTGTGAAGGTCCATTGACACCTTGGAAGTCAATTGTAAGCATTTGAAGCCTTCGAGGCTTGCTTAGTGAAATCCTCAAGCCCGGTGAGCTTGGAGGCATGGATGTAGGCGGAGATTGCCGAACCATGTAAAAATCATTATGTTTGCTCTCTCTTCCCTTATTCTTTTATTATTGTGCTTTATTGAATTTATTGTTTTTTATTCCATTAAGGCATTAGATTAAATTGTTGTGTGATTTGCTTAGCTTAATTTTTAAAATCCCAATTCACCCCCCCTCTTGGGTTGCATAACTAGAATTTCATTTGGTATCAGAGCAAGGTGCTCTTGTGTAGACTTAACCGTCTAGAGTTAAAGATCTATGACAACCCATAATGACTCAACCTTTAAGGAAGGACAATCCACAATTAGACCACCATTCTTTGACGGTAATGACTACCCATATTGAAAAACTAGGATGAGAATTTGTTTACAAGCTTTAGATTATGAAATTTGGGAAATTGTTTGTGATGGTCTATTTATGCCTTTGACTAAAAATGAAGTCGGAGAAGATATTACAAAACCTTCACGGGAATGGAATGAATTGGAAAAGAGAAAAGCTTCTGTAAACTCCAAAGCTATGAATGCATTGTTTTGTGCACTAGATAAGAAAGAGTTTCATGGAGTTTCTAGTTATGAAAGTGCTAATGAAATTTGGCACAAACTTGAAGTTGTTTATGAAGGCACGAATCAAGTGAAAGAGTCTAAAATTAGCAGGTACACTCGACAATATGAATTGTTCCAAATGGAACAAGATGAGAGTGTGTATTCTATGTATACTAGATTTACAGACATAGTGAACACTTTAGGAGCCTTAGGAAAGACATTTTCAAATAGCGAGAAAGTTAAGAAAATCATTAGGTCGCTACCTAAGGAATGGAGACAAAAAAAGACTGTCATTGAGGAAGCCAAAGATTTAAATATTTTACCTATTGATGATTCAATTGGTTCTCTTATTTCTTATGAGGAAGACTTGGCAGCCGAAAGAGGCAATGAGGAGAAGAAGAAAATCATTGCTCTCAAAGTCTCGAAACATGAAAGTGATGAGGAAAGCGAGCTGCATGAGGAGGAGATGGATATGCTGGCTAGGAGGTTTAGAAAACTTTTTAAGAAATCCAGTGAGCGAAGAAAATTTAGAGACCTCAAGAACCGAAAGGAGAAGAAGGAAGTAATCAAACGTTATGAGTGCAAGAAGCCTGGCCATATAAGAATGAAATGCCCTCTTCTTTACAAGCTCAAGAAGAAAGCAATGGTAGCCACATGGGATGATAGCAATGAGGAAACAAGTGATGATGAAGAGCATGAAGAAATGACAAATCTAGCTCTCATGGCAATTGGAGATGAATCGGATGATGAACTTGATGAGGTAAATGATCTTTCTACTTATGAGGAATTATATGATGCTTTTAAAGAATTGCATGATAATTGGATAAAAATTAGTAAAAAGAATGCATGTCTTAAAAAGAAGACGGTAAAGCTCACAAATGAGAATGAATCTCTAAGTGCAAAGATTACATGCCTAGAATTAGAGAATAAAACATTGCATGATAGAGTTGCATTATCAAATGAGAAACCTAGCACTTCACATGAGCATCTAGAATCATATGTAGATGACTTGAAAAATGAAAAGGATGCTTTACAAAAATTTAATGATTCATTAAATGAAAAGATTAAAGGACTAGAGTTAGATAATAAAATATTGCATGATAGAATTGCATCATTTAAATGCAAACAAAGTACTTCATATAAGTATGAGAAATCACATGTTGATGAATTAATGAAAGAAAATGAAGTGCTTAAGAAGAAGAGTAATGAACTAAATCAAATTGTGTTAAAATTCACAAATGGGCAAAAGATGTTGGATAACTTGCTTAACTCACAAAAATGTGTGTTTGATAAATGAGGCATTGGTTATAAGCCAAATTTGAAACAAAAATATTATAAGAGTTATTTTGTTAAAACTACCTCCATTAATGATAAAATTGTATGTCATTATTGCAATAAAAATGGTCACATGAAGAATAGATGTCCAGTTAAAAGAAATGCATATTATGGAGCAAAATGTATTTGGGTTCCAAAAAGAACCATTGCTAACACTCAAGGACCCAAGAATATTTGGGTACCAAAGCACACAACTTGAATTTTTTTTTAGGTACCACAAACAAGGAATGGTGGAGAGTTCCTTGATGAAGCTTGTGAAGATAATCACTTGATCATTGTCTAAGTGAAAATGATAAGGCAAGATGATTTAATTGTTTTGGTAACCATTATTGCCTTATTGATTATAAGTGATAGTCTTTTAATCTTAGTAAATATTTAACATTTCATTTGGTATCATAACATTAAGTGCATTAACATGAAGTAGATAAGTTTACCTTGCCTATTTATTATGATGAGTGGATCATGATAAATGGATAATAGCTTGAATTTGCGAAAGTATGCTTGTATGTTGACATGATGGAATTATCATTGTGTATAACATTGAGTAATTTATCATGATGTCTTTGTTTGATTTTGATGATTGTATGGTCTTTCATTTGATCTTTTTAATTGTCTATCATCATTGTCCATCTCTTATGTATGTGTGAATTCATATGCCATTAATTGTGCACAAATGACTTATTGCACTTATGAATTTGATCACTTGTTCTTTACTTATAATGATGGCTTTTCTTAATAGCTATGTTGATTTTGATGATCTTATATTGTCATCATGTACTTATGTTTTACTTAAGTTTTGATGATAAATAATGTGCATTAATGATTACATTGTATTTGATGAAGCTTTGATCTTATGGGATCTATGATTGGTGAATGAATGCATTTTTTGTACTTTATTAATGTATTGTCGAATATGCATTACTTGCTTTAAATAATAGTGAAAGGGGGAGAAATACATATACTTCAAGAATTTTAAGCATATGAGATTTTTTAAGTTATATTAAAATGTCACATTAGATCTTTGATTAGTTTAAATTGTCTTGATTTCTAAAATGTGTTTAGTTATTATGGAGCCTGGATAGTTGATAATATGTTCTTATAACTTTTGCATGCCAATTTGGTAAACAAATCAAAACCTTTTCGTGAAGAACAATTTTAAAAAATTCGGCATGTACTTAGGATGATGAAATTTATTAATATCTCTAATAATGTCATTAATACTATTAAAATTGATTTCTTGATGATTGATGATTATATGTGCGTTCCTTGATGAATTGAAGGAGTTATTGGTTTGTTATAATTGATTAAGCTTTTATGGAAGTATTTTTAACCATGTTGTGTATTTGAGGATTTGTTCATTTTTAAGGGGAGACTTTGCCGAAATTTTTGCTCGCACAAAATGGGTAATATCTTCATCGAATTATTTTTTTATGATTTTGTTTCGATTGCATCTATCTATCTTTTCTTTTTTATGATGAAGGGGGAGATAAATATGATATATTTTTGGATAAGATCATTTTGGTTAAAATTTTAAATTGGCCATATATTTAGGGGGAGTATATAATATGATTTTGAATAATATGCATTTTGAACTTTTTTGTTGTCCAAATGGGGAGACAAAGTAATATATCATTTTGATGTTATCAAAAAGAGGAGAATAATATGGACTTTTGAATATTGTTTTGATGATTAATATGTGATTATGGTGATGATTTTGAGATATGATGATGATTTGATTACATGGTGTGTATCATGATTTATAATAATTTGTATTTGAAGTGATGCTTGTTGTTAGGGGAAGTATATATCCAAATTTTTACTCGGACAACATGGGTAACAAATTTGCTACTCTTTTTCTTTTCCACTAAGTTTGCTTTTTGATGATGAGGGAGAGAAGAATGCATGTATTTAAATTTGTTAATTTAGCTAAATTGTAAGAGAAGCTTACATTTAGGGGGAGCAATTTGTGGAATCATTCTTTAAATACATGAAAAGTTTGTCATCATAAAAAAAAGGGAGATTGTTAACATTTATGTATTCATAATGTGGATTTTGATGATAACAAACAAAATTAAGAATGATTTAGTTTTTGAAAAGCTCAAATTATTTTTATACATTTTAAATAAATCATTATTTTCACATTTTAAAGGTTTTCTATTTAATGGAAAAATAATTTTGTGAAATTATTTGTTTTTCAAGTTTATGATTTAATTGAAAAAATTTTGAAAACTTTAAAATCAACAAATATTGCTTGAAATTTTGGAGAAGAATTTATTTGAAAAGTATTCATAGCATTTTGGACTATATCATAATTTCAAAAAGTTTTAGGAATACTAAGCATTATTTAGAAATTTTGAAATTGAACTTATTTGCTAAATGTATAACGTTTTGGGTCATAGTACAGTTATATAAAGTTTTGGAGTCAAACTGTTATTTTACAAAATAGTTCACTGTAGCAGTTACTGTAGCAGTTACTGTAGAAAACGGTGATCCTACATCTTGATAACGGCTCGCCGACATCTAACAGAATTGAAAATTAGCCTCTGGACACTAACGGCAATCCGACATCTGGTTAACGGCTCGCCGACATCGAACAGAATTGAAGATTAGTCTCTGGACACTAACGGCAATCCGACAACTAGATAACAGCGATCCGACAGTGAGTAGAAAGTCAATAACGGCTAGTTTTTAGCTCCAACTATAAACAAACTCATTCAAATCCAAACAAGAAGATTTCTAACGATCATCATTGAGCAAAATATTGAGAATACAACTTTCATTGAGCTTTAAATCCTTGTATTCATCTCATTCATTCACACATTGAGCTTTCATTTGTGATCAAACACATTGTGTGAGAGAAATTCATTTGTAATCCTTTTTGTAAAATCAAGTTAAAAGATTGTAAGTGTTGTGATACACTTGGGTTAAGAGATTGGGGATAATCTCTTGTTGTGAAGGTCCATTGATACCTTGGAAGTCAATTGTAAGCATTTGAAGCCTTGGAGGCTTGCTTAGTGAAATCCTCAAGCCTGGTGAGCTTGGAGGCGTGGACGTAGGCGGAGATTGCCGAACCACGTAAAAATCATTGTGTTTGCTCTCTCTTCCCTTACTCTTTTATTATTGTGCTTTATTGAATTTATTATTTTTTATTCCATTAAGGCATTAGATTAAATTGTTGTGTAATTTGCTTAGCTTAATTTTTAAAATCTCAATTCACCCCCCCTCTTGGGTTGCATAACTAGAATTTCAAAACAATTAAATCATCTTACCTCATTATTTTTGCTTAGAATATGATCAAGTGATTATCTCCACAAGCTTCATCAAGGAACTCTCTACCATTCCTTATTTGTGGTACCTACAAAAAAATATTCAAATTGTGTGCTTTGGTACCCAAATATTCTTGGGTCCTTGAGTGTTAGAAATAGTTCCGTTTGGAACCCAAATCACATTTTACTCCATAATATGCATTTCTTTTAATTGGACATATATTCTTCATATGACCATTTTGATTGCAATAATGACATACAATTTTATGATCACTTGTGGAGGTAGCTTTAACAAAATAATTCTTATAATATTTTTGTTTCAACTTAGGCTTATACCCAAGTCCTCCTTTATCAAATACACATTTTTGAGTGCTTAGCGATTTTTCTAAGTTCTTTTGACCATTTGTGAATTTTAACACAATTTCATTGAGCTCATTACTCTTTTTTTTAACCACATCATTTTCTTTCATCAATTTATCAACATGTGATTTTTCATGCTCATACGAAGTATTTTGTTTAACTTTAAATGATGCAATTCTATCAAGCAACATTTTATTATCTAACTCTAGTCCTTTAATCTTTTCATTTAATGAATCATTACATTTTTGTAAAGCATCCTTTTCATTTTTCAAGTTATCTACATGTGATTCTAGATGCTTTTGTGAAGTGCTAAATTTCTCATTTGATAATACAACTTCATCATGCAATGTTTTATTCTCTAATTCTAATTCCTTTATCTTCTCATTCAATGAATCAATGCATTTTTGCATGGCATCCTTTTCATTTGTAAGTTTTAGCATTTTCTTTTTAAGGCATGCATTCTTTTTACCAAGTTTCATTCACTCATCATGCAATTCTTTAAAAACATCAGGTAATTCATCATAAGTAGGAAGATCATTTACCTCAACAAGTTCATCATCTGATTCATCTCCAATTGCCATAAGTGTCAAATTCGACACTTCATGAAATTCCTCCTCGTTTGTAGTCTCCTCATACACAATTTCAAGTTTTCTCCAAATTTCATAAGCATTAGAACAATTTGAAACTCTATGAAATTCCTTTTTATCTAAGGCACAAAATAAAGCATTCATAGCCTTAGAATTTAAAGACATATTTTTCTTATCCAACTCACTTAAAGCATTCTTCCTATGAATGATGATTAGTATTAAAAATTGTTGAATTATCAAGCAATAATATGTTATTTTATGCTTATGTTATAATTTATATTTGTGTTTATGTAATATATTAGGAATTATTAATTATGTTTTAAATATATTTAATTTTGTGTATTTTTATGTGTTTATTAGGAAAAATATTAATTTCACGTACTTCGAGGCTCCAAACAGATAAATGAAGGTCAAATTTGGATTCCGGAGGTCCGAAAACCTTAAGATCAGTCAAGATCGGCTTAAAATTGGGCTTGTATAAAAAAAGTTGACTTTTCCTGTTGACCGAGCACTGATTGGATGATGAAATGAGCTTACAATAGATATGAGTGCATGGGATAGCTGGCAATTTTGACTAAATCTCAACCGTCCATGATTCAATGGCTATGATTGTGCCACGTGGCAATGGTTGGTTAAGCAAGTTGGAGGATCCGAATCTTTGTATTCGGGTCGACCCGATCCACCCATTAACCCGCCAAATCTCAACCGTTCTTTGGGCAAATCGGACGTGTCAAACGATGCCACGTGTGATGTTGACTTTTGAAGTTTGACCAGCCATTGGATCTTGATCTAAAGGTTGTGAGGAGCACATGCATGAAGCTTATGATGGACCGCAAAGCACTGGATTATGAATTTATTTTTCTGTAAATAAAGCCTCATTTTTATGTTTTTAATCATCTCTCTACAACTCTCTTCTTCTCAAATTCTCTCCATCTCCTTGTAATCTTGATTTCCAGGTGTGTTTTTAATATTTTGTATAATTATTTTTATAAATAAAATTAGTTTTATTTTCAATTTTAGTTGTTTTTATTACTTTTAATTATAAGTAATTCAATTTTACTACTTCTTTTTATTTTAATTATGCTTAACTAAATAATATTAGTTAGGAGAAGGTGAAACTCTTAGGTAATAATTATGATTTAATCAAATTCTATTTTTAATTTTATAAATTAAATTATTTTCTATTTAATTTTATACATATTTTATATTTTGAAATTTTGATTTATTGTAGACAAACAAATGAATTTGGCACAATAAATTCTTAAGATCTTAATATAAGGCATAGTGAAATGGTATTTTGACTTATTGTAGACAAATTAAATTTTGGCACAATAAATACTTAATCCATCATAAAATTAATGGGAAAATAATAATAATTTGTATAATTAATCTTTTGGGTAATAAATCTAAAAAAAATTGGCAAAAAGAATTTATTAAGTTTTATTTATTTCTAAGAGTGGATCCATAACCCTAACTAGTTCAATTCCATAGTTTCATTTAAATTAAGTTGTTTATATTCAAGTTTTAATTTCAATTTTTAGATAAAATAAAATAAACAAATTAAATCTTTTCTCTGTGGATCGACCTCGGACTCACCGAGTTATAATACAACACGACACTCTTATACTTGAGAGTTAAATATTACTTTTAAGTTGTGTCAAATGAATAAATCATCACAAACAACTTCCCAAATTTCATAATCTAAAGCTTGTAAATAAATTTTCATCCTAGTTTTCCAATACGGGTAGTCATTTCCGTCAAAGAACGGTGGTCTAATTGTGGACTGTCCTTCCCTAAAGGTTGAGTCATTATGGATTGTCATGGATCTTTAACTCTAGACGGTTAAGTCTACACAAGAGCACCTCGCTCTGATACCAAATGAAATACTAATTAGGCAACCCAAGAGGGGGGGTGAATTGGGATTTTAAAATTTAAGCTAAGCAAACCACACAACAATTTAATCTATTTCCTTAATCAAATTGAAAACAATAAATTCAATCATGCACAATATTAAAAGAGTAAGTGAAGAGAAAACAAACACAAGGACTTTTACGTGGTTCGGCAATCCCCGCCTACGTCCACGCCTCCAATCTCACCCGCTTGAGGATTTCACTATCCAAGCCTCCCAAGGCTTTAAGTTTTTACAATTGACTTCCAATGTGTCAATGAACCTTTACAATCAAGAGATTATCTCTCCAATCTCTTCATCCCAAGTATTTCTCACACTTGTACACTCACAATTTGATGAAAAATGAAAATTACAATAATGAAACTTAGATTTTACAAAATTTTAATAATTATTTTTATTAAAAAATATAATTTTACAAAATTTTAATAAAAATAAATGAATTTATTTATTAAAAAAAATATAATTTTGTAAAGTTTTATTAAAATAACTGAATTTATTTCTTAAAAGAATAAATCCTAAAATTTTAATAATCTAGGGGATTTTTATTAAATCCCAAAATTTTGCAATTATTTTTATAATTATAATTTTATATTAAAATAATTTTTATTAAAAATAAAAATTCTAATTTTGAGATTTTTTTATTAAATTTAGGGATATTTTTATCATTATATTTTTTTATTTTTAAAGTTTTTATAAAATAAAATGTTTAATTTATTTAGGGGTAAAATTGTTATTTTATTAAAATTATTTAATAGTGTTAATGTAAAAGTGGTTAGTTGATACAAGTGTAAAAAGAAAAGTGGTGTAAAGTATATGTTAGAATTTTATAATGATTGGATAAATATAAAACAAAATAAGGATGGTGTAATAATAATTTTCCTAAAATCATTAGAAGTACATAAATAAAAATGCGGTTGTTACAGATTTACCAATCTCAATTTGTGGTCAGTGTTCAGGCCCATGTCAATTCTCATCACCACAACGGATTCTCGGTGAGCACAATCTTCCAATACGCCTTCACTAATATCATCAATATTTTGGCCTTTGTGTAATCTCAAATACACATGAGCAGAAGACATTTTATCCACATGAAACCTAACAATATATTAATAAAATTATCAATTGAATTCTCGTGTAATCTCAAATACACATGAGCAGAAGACATTTTATCCACATGAAACCTAACAATTTATTAACAAAATTATCAATTGATTCTCGACAAAATTAAATTGGACTAGAAAGGGGGAATTTTTTTTTTTTTTTAAAGGTACCAAATGTCTTCGGGGAAGCCGTATTTGATCAGTTCCTCGTTCTCGTACTTGTCGAGACCCATGAAAATTGTGTAATCGCCGGCCTCTGGTCGGGCTTTGAAGTAAAACACCATCTTTCGTCGTCGCTTTTGAGATCACAGACTCCTTGCGTTTTTCTTCTCCCTCTTTCTTACTGCAGATCGCTGATAAATTATGTAATCATAAATGCGGTTTCAGTTTTTTAGGTTTTGTTGTTTGGTTACGAGATTTCCTTTTTCCCTCATGACTGTTAGCTTATTCACAACGCTGTTTAATTTGTTTTTGGCTTCCAAAATATAATTTTATGCTTATTCCCTAATTCTCTGATAAAACCCATATTCTCATTATCGCCTACCAGAAAAATGGGTATTTTACAACAAAAATTTTCGTCACTGTAGATAATAAATTGATCTCTTTATATTCAATAATGCAAAATAATTCATCAAAAGTTAGTCGTGAAAACGACATCACAAAATGTTGTAGCGACCAAACCAATTTTTGTTATATAAATCAATATGTTTTTTAGACTAAAATGCATTTCTTAAGTTTAAACTAAACATATCATATATGGTATTCAAAATGGCTAATTTAGAAGTTCAAAACTGCAATAAACGACATTATGTTTTTGTCGCTATAGGTGATTTGCAATTACTAAAATGTTTGTCTCTAGAATATATAAAAATAGTCACAAATGGCATTCAAAATTGTTGCTTTTGATAATTCAAAAATACAATCAATAATGATATATTTCTGTCATTGATTAGCTATCAAAGCGTACTTTTATCGCCAATAGTTAATATTTATGAAACTTTTCTTAATTGTAATTGGTAATTAATGTAGTCTCAAAATTTTGTTAAGCATAATGTATTCTATTATATATAATATTTCTCTGCTAGTTAATTCGTACTAGAAAATTTTTGGTGATTTTTTTTGTATTGTCGCTGGAAGCAAAAATCCACCGCACCTAGTTTTAGTCATGGAAAATATTATCCATTAATTAAACAATTCGATTCTAAAAACGTTGTATTGTAACGGTTTATTTCGTTTGAAACTGTAAGTAATAAAGTCTCGCATTATGTTGAAAAACTTGATTTTCTCTTCATCTAAGCACGATGTCACGGGATGATTCTAGCGGCCCGTGACAAAGAGCTAGAATTGGTGTACTGAATCTCAAGGAGAGACAATTTATTGAAATAAAAGAAACAGAAAACAGGAAGCAAGCTAGAGGGTAGAAGATAAAGCTACGCCACCTCAAAGAAAGGCATACCGAAAATAAAATACAAACTAAAGCAAAACACAAGCAAGAGCAGACTTATTATAATTTAGTGGAAGCATCAAATATGCATGGTGCATGGTGCATGGTGCATGGTGATGTTCGCATGCTGTTTCTAAATGGTTGGCAGTTGTTGTTGTGGAGCATCGAGTGGCAGTATAACACTGAAATTGGATTGGAGGCTAGCCAAGTAGAGATTGCCTTCAAACTTGACAGCTGAATTGACAAATGATATATAGGTTTGCATCGAGATCGTTGAAATCGATGATTTTTTGCCATTGTTTCCGTCAATTTTTACTACTCTTGCCGGCCGCCCCCCGCCCCCCCCCCCCCCCCCCCCCCCCCAAAAAAAAATCCCAAAAATCGCCGCCCTTGGGGAGGAGTAGGCTGATAAGTACTGGATATGCATCCAACAGTTTCCATTTCTACCTGCAGTTTTGTATGGCACTCAGCCCTGTCTGATTCATCTGCATGCGCCATACTTATTTAGATAATTAATTTGCGAAGACATTTATTTCTTTGCCCGTCCAATCTCCTCTACGATTTGAACTCGAGTGGTCAATAACTAAATAAAACTGTTTAAAAACTACTTAATCAAAATCTTGGAAGAAAATAAGTACTACAATATCTTGATTAAAACAATCCAAAAAGAGCCATCATAGGCAAGATAGACGTTATCAGGTCCACCTAGAGGGCTTTCAACGAAACTATCTAATATTCCAGTACGATCATCCTTTGGCAAATACATTCTGCACTGGAATCTGAACCTCAGCCATGTAAAACGAGAATTATTTAATTGGTTAAAGGGAAAAGGAAAGCCATATCACCAAATTTTAGGAAAATAGTTATGGAAACCCTCAAATTTTCAAAAAAAGACACAAGGTCTCTTTTTTCTCACTATAACACCATTTGAATATAGCAACTAAAAAGTTAATTTTAAATTTTTTTAATAAATAAAAATATAATATATCTAGTAAACAAATAATATTAAAATATTTTTTATTTAAAATGATTTTAAATATGTATATTACTATATTTATTTTAATAATATATTCGTATTTATTATAAAGATTTTAAGTAAATCTTTGGGTTATTTTACACAATATTCAAAATAATATAAATTTAATATATTTTCTTTTATATTATGGTTCTATTTATTATAAAACTTTTATCGATATAGTAAAATATGTCTAATAGACTGTAAATTTTTTAAATATGATTAATATTAAAATTATTTTAAAAGATATAAATTATTATATTTTTATTTATTATAAAACAATAGAGTCAACTTTTTTAGGCTAATAGAGTTAAATAATGTTATAGTCAAAAGAAGAGAAAAGAAGGGTCACAATATCTCTTATTAAAAACTTGGAGACTTTCGTGATTATATTTCCAAACCTTAGGGTGTAGGTGTTCTTTTCCTCAATTAAATTGTGGATGCACACATGCTATATGTTAGGTGGTCTTAGGCCTCTCTCAACCCCAAAAGCTAGCTTAAGGGTGAGGCTTTCCGTCACGCCTATAAAATCACCACTAGCCTCCTTCCACGATTAATGTTGCATAATCTCATCAATCTCCCCCTCACATATTGGGCCTTAGGCTAGAAGCATAGATACTCATTTTCCTTATTAGATTCTTATGCTCAAGATTGTTGGTGAACCTAAGCTTTGATACCAGTGTTAGGTAATCTTCGGTCTCTCTCAATTCTAAAAGTTAACTTGAGTGAGGGATTTCCCTCACACTTATAAAGTCACCACTAACCCACTTCCACAATTGATGTACGATAACACCAACACCATATTATTATTATTATTATTATCAATTCAATTAGAACTTACTTCCATGGTTCAAAAACGACCACAAATTCTTCATCTTTCGAGAGTGCAACACCATTAGCAAAGTAAAAACCCTCATGCAAAACTGTTTTCTTTCAATATAGGATCGCGCTTACGCAGCTGCTCGTATGGTTCTCCCTCAGCCGTGTCTTTGTAGTAATCTGCGGGTGTGTATCTGGTGCTTGATGCAGTAAAATACAAACTGCCATCTGATGCTTCGATCACAACATTTGCAAAACGGATCGATCAATACAATAAAATTAATGTAAATAAATATAACTGATAACATATGGTGTCCGCCGTAGAATGCATGCATGCATGCTTTGGTCGAGCAAAATAATCAACATCACCTCACATCTGAAACAATAGCTTCTAAACCTTGTTCTGTAACCTTAAGCAAACCCTGATCGACCAAAATAAATGCATATAAACAAATACAAATAACAATGTGAAGATGACATACCTTTGGACTCATATTTCTGCTCACTTGATTTTGGCATTTCTTCCATATTCTTTGGGTAATAATCCTCATATTCTACATTTATTAAAAGTTAAAACAACAAAAAAAAAATTGCATGTCATAGAAAAAATAAAAATAAAGAATAAATATGAAAAAAAAAATTTACTCACTGCTTTTCTTAGATGACTGACCAGAGCAAAGTTGTCGAGCCCTACCGTTTGCAAAAATCAAATTGAAATTCGACAAAAAGAGACACATCAAAGCTTCATGACACTTAGTTATTCATTTAAGCTTACCTTGAACAGAGATTGAGGCAATATGGCAATGATGGCGGAGCAGCTGGACAAAGGCTGAGAAGTTGATTCCGATGATGAATGACTGAGTATTGATGATGGCTCGAAGCTGTTATGGCCTACAGGTGATGACGGCAGTAGATTTGTGACCGGTGACTGGCCCAAAATGATCAATCATGGCAATGAATTTCCAACCAGAGCAAAAGAGACAAAAATACAGAGACTAGACATTTAGTGCACGAGAGATGATAGCAGTAGCTGGTCGAGAGCAGTGACGTAGGTTTTGGGTGCGTCGGCTGTTGGAGAAAAATCAGTTTTTTTTAATTTTTATAAAAACTTTTAGAACCGATCTCATACAATATCTAAGAATATGTAATTTAAAAAATTATATCTTGATAATCCGAGAAGATGATCAATTGAAATTAATCCAGACTTCCCATATCACAATCCGTCACCACCACGCCTATTAGATCACAATCCGTCACCATTGTGCTAGTTAGATGTTGACTATAAGAAAGTGCATATTTATAAAGGAAAAAATCATTATTTTACACTTTAAGTTTCACTAACATCCCTACTTTTATATATTTAAGTCTCTTGTAATTTAAGTATGGGTGTTGTATTATAATTAAGTATTTTATGTATTTTAGGGGCATTATATGTTGGGGAAAAATTCAGGTTTTTAAATTTTTATAAAACCTTTTAAGGACCACTCTCATATAATATATAGGAATACGTAATCCAGAAATTGTACCTTGAAAATCCGATTTGGCTTTTTCCGATGAAGTGATTTAGGCTCCTAAATCACGATCTGCTACCACCACTCCTGCTAGATCACGATCTATCACCACCACGTTTGTTAGATCACGAACTGTCACCAATACTCTTCCAGTTTATGACTCAGGTTCGATCTGCACTTGACGTGTGGGCGCCTTTATCACTACCAAAGCAACTAGCACGAGAAAATTTTTCTCTCAATAATAAAGAGAAAAATCTTTTTCACTGATCTGTAAAAATGGCTTCTACCTCTTTCTTTTGAGAAAATAAGCCTTTTATATCTCCCTTTAGTAAAAATCCTAGGCTCCAAATAATCAAAAAACAAATCTTACGTTACTTGCTTTTTCTATAGGGGACCCACCTTGCAAAATAACATAAGGCCCCTTACACACAAGCTAATTAAATGGAGTCTCCCACTAAATGATATATTTAGGCTTTTGACCCAAATAACTAGTTATCTTACTTATTAGTCCAGTAGTGGTGCAGTCAATTAAATTAGCTAACCCGGGGATCATTTGGGAACATATAATAATGGCTACAATAATTAGGCATGTAATTAAACTAGCCCAATTATTTAATTCCAAATCTACTCCACTAAAAGATTGGAATTGACCTCCATAATTGTATGCTCGAATAATAATTCGAGCCCAAGCCACATTGATTTCTTTACTGCACAATCCTTTGTACCACATCATTAATTAAATCGATATCTCAACTGTCCAATCAATTTAATTACATCTTGTCCCTTGATACTTACTGATTTTCTCTAATGATCATTTTCAACATACTAAATATGTTGACATACTCTGGCCAGAAAATTCTATGATTAAGTGCCGAAAACCCATCAAGAGATGTGTTGTACAAATTCTATATTGTTAATCTATAACTCCAATACTCATAAATGCTCCCACCAAGATACTGGGTAATCTAGACTACAAGTATGTGTCATGCCCATTGGTAACTTAAATGGAATAACAATTACAATCATGAAATCATAATTAACTCAAGATTAAGATTACAGTAAAATCAATGCCTATGAGATCTAATAAGTCTGACAGTTATTACAAAGTTAATTAAATCTCATATGTGATCATGTTCAATGTAGTCGTACTACATCAATAAATTCATACATGATTAAGACAAATCATTCAATAAATTTATTATAGTCTATACATAAATAAAGTGCCCAACTTTATTTATCAATTGCGAACTAAATTTATTTAATCATAAGATAACTTGTATTTATGTCTTCTGTGAATCCACATGGTGATCACATAAATACATATAATATGATTAAATGAACTTTAATAAAAATATTAATGCAATTAAGATATTTTCATAAAATACCTCATTATTTTTATTAATCAGAAAAATATTTATTACAATTAAATAAACACATATGCTTTTAAAGAGCATATTTTCCCAACAATCTCCCACTAGCTCTCAAAGCATATCTGGCATATTGCACATGCTCTAAGGCTCTAAGTGCAGGTTATAAAGGTTTCCCACTAATGATTATTGTAATAAGATCTGTCATTTAGCATCTAATGCCATTTGGGGTACTGTCATATAACCTTTCTACACTATTCCCTTATAAGATGATACTTCCTGTCAGTATGTTTTGTTTCTTGTGGGTCCTTAGATTGAGCTACTACACCACCATTATCACAAAATACTTTAAGGGGTGTAGTTACAACAGGTACCACCTCAAGATTTTGTAGGAACTTGCGGAGCCTATATAGCTTCTTTTGCAGCTTCAGATGTAGCCACATATTCAACTTCAATTATGGAGTATGTGATACAAGATTGTTTCACACTCATCCAACTAATAGCTCCACTTCTTAATGTAAACACATAGCCGGAAGTTGATTTTCTAAAATCCTTATCTGACAAAAAAAATAAGAATTAGTATAACCCACTAGAATAAGTTCATCACCAGAATACACAAGCATATAATTTTTAGTTCTTTTCAGATACTTTATAATATGCTTGACTGCAGTCCAGTATTGAGATCCAGGATTAAATTAATATCTGCTAACCATCCCTACCGCAAAACAGATGTCTGGCCTAGTGCAAAGCATGGCATACATGAGACTTCCCACAGCTTCTGCATAGGGAACTCGTCTCATTCTCTCTATCTTTTCAGATGTTTTAGATGATTGATCCTTAGAGAATGTAATTCCATGTCTGAATGGTAATAAACCAGTCTTGGAATTTTCCATGCTAAATCTAGCTAATATCTTATCGATATAGACCGCTTGAGACAAACCTAAAGTTTTATTCTTCCGGTCTCGTAGTAACTTGATACCAAGAATATAACTTGTCTCTTCCAGGTCTTTCATATCAAATTGTTTTGCTAACCAAATCTTTATTGTAGTCAATACTCCTATATCGTTTCCAATTGGAGAATATTGTCTACACAAAGAACTAGGAAGACTACAAATTTTCCCTAAATTTTCTTGTACACACATGGTTAATCAATGTTCTGAATGAATCCAAGTGATTTAATCGCTTGATCAAATCTGATGTTCTATGACCGGGATGCTTGCTTCAATCTATAAATGGATCTCTGCAACTTACATACCATGTGTTCTTGGCCTTTTGTACGAATCCATCTGGTTGCTACATGTAGATGTCTTCTTCAAGATGCCCGTTAAAAAAGGCTATCTTAACATCCATTTGCCAAATTTCATAATCTAGCACTGCAGTAATGAAGAGCATAATCCTGATGAATTTAAGCATAGCAACTGCAAAAAATGTTTCCTCATAATCGATTCCCTCTTTCTGAGTAAACCTTTTGGCTACTAATCTTAGTTTAAATGTTTCTATTCTTCCGTCTACTCCTCTTTCTCTCTTGTAGATCCACTTGCACCCTATAGGTTTTACCCAATTTGGTGCTTCTACAAGTTCCCAGACTTTATTGGAATACATAGATTCCATTTCTTGATTCATGGCCTTTTTCCAAAATTCAACACCTCTATCTATTAGAACTTCGTTATAACTAGTGAGATCTTGTACATGTTCATCTGAGACAGCCTTATAGGTTTCTCCCAAAAGCATGTATCTCACAAGTAACCTAGTTACCCTCCCACTACGACGAGGTTCTAAAAATGATGGTTGCTCAAGGATAATCTTGTGCTGATCAGCTGGTTGTTGCTGTTCTTCCTGTTCTATAACAGGTGTTGAAAGCTGAGCATCAACCTGATCTCTTTTATTTCTTTAGTTTTACCTTACTTTTAGGTTATAAGTCATTATATAGTCTTCCTCAAAGAAAGTAAAGAATATGTCTATAAATACATTCCTATCTTGAGGACTATAATTCAGACTTTCCCTTATTCTTTTAAGATACCTAAAACATGCAAGCTTCTGAACACGAATACATCTCCTCTATCTCTGATTCTAGTAGAAATCCTAGTAAACTCCAAATACGAATGTGTCTCAAACCATGTTTATGACTTTTTTATAATTTCTTGGAGTAGTATACACCGAGATAGATGAAACTAAGTTCAATAAACTTTGTAGTTTTAAATACTAGTATCTGGAATAAAAAAGGTAAATGATAAACCACTTAGTATATATATTGTCTTGTCCAAAAGAATCTTGTTTCTCCATTTAATTACACTATTGTATCATAGTGTTCATTAACAACCAAATAGTGCTTGAATTCTCCATAGAGATATTCTTTGTTTCGATCATATAGAAGTTCTTTTATATTCCTGTCTAATTGCTTCTGTCTTATCCACGTACTCTTTTGAATTTCAAAAGCAATGAAATCATGACGCATTTAGACAAACATAAATTAAAATGAATATTCATCAACAAGATTGATAGAATACTCATAATCTCTTATAACATGTAAACTAATTAGTCCATATACATTTGTATGCGCTAAATCATCAAATACAATATTATGCTTTTAGCTCTAAACGAGCATCCTCGTCATATTACTTTTCTAAATAAGATTTATAGAGTTACAATTATCAATCTTAATAGGTCAACAAGTCTATCATTAATCATTTTCTTAAAATCTTATTATAGTTTATATGACTTAAGCATAAATATCAGAGGCCATTTTGGTTTGAAGAAACATTTCTTTTCTTAGATAAATGCATATACTCTTTATCATTATATATTGCTTTGAATAGATCAATAGACTTATATGATATAAATTGTCTTTATAAATAACCAAACTAAGTAATAAACAGAGGATAAAAAAATAATAAGGTACTCTTGTTTATTAAAACAAGCCACCAAAATTAAATTTCTCTAATATTTGGAAAAATAAAGACAAATATCAAAACTTTAAGTCTTGTAAAATTGATCTACCTTTCAATTGATATAAACTAGTATGTCCTCAACTGCTATTTGAAACTTTCTTCACTTAATCTCTTGGTTTCCTGAAAACCAAATAAATGATTACAAATAAGATTAGTTATCTCAGAATTCATTATTGTATCAATCAATAGAAATCTGAACTAATTAGGAAGCTTAAAGATTTCCTATACCTAATTTTAATAATCTTAGGACAATTTTGAAGTACTAACTAGGCAACCCAAGAGGGGGTGAATTGGGATTTTAAAAATTAAGCTAAGCAATCCACACAACAAATTGATCTAATACCTTAATAAATTCGAAAACTATAAATTCAAAGAAAGCACAATAATAAATGAGCAAGGGAAGATAAAGCAAACTCAAGGATTTTTACGTGGTTCGGCAATCCCCGCCTACGTCCACGCCTCCAAGCACACCGGCCTTGAGGATTTCACTATCCGAGCCTTTCCAAGGCTTTAAACATTTAAAATTGACTTCAAGGTGTTAATAAACCTTTACAACAAGAGATTATCTCTCCAATCTTTTCACCCCAAGTTTTTCTCACACTTGTACACTCACAATTTGATGAGAAATGAAAAATACAACAATGAATCTCTCTTTAAGAGTGGATATACAAATTGAAAAACAAAGATGATTTAATAAATGATAAGTTACGAAATTAAAGTTCAATATATGTTGTGTGCACTTGTTTATGCTTGCTTAGATTACCAAAAATGAATTGGTTTTGAGTTTATATAGTTTGAGCTCAAAAACTAGCCGTTATGCACATTTTAGTCATAACCGGCTTACCGTTTATGGACATCCGGTTAGCCGCTTAATGTTACCGTTACAGCCATAATTTTGAATTTCTGAACATTTGATATGCCGCTTGTGAAATCCGGTTAGCCGTTTAAGTTCCAGAAACATTCTGCCTGAATCCGGTCTACCGTTTGTCAAGATCCGGTTAGCCACTTGCTACAGTAACTGCTACAGTGAAATATTTTTTAAATTTATAGTTTGACCCTAAAACTTTATAAAACTATACTATGGCCTAAAAAGTTATGAAAGCTTTCAAATAGGTCCAATTTCAGAATTTTTAAATAACGCTTTGTCAATCCCAAAACTTTCTGAAATTATGATTTAACGCAAACTATGTGAAATTATAGAATGACCCAAAATATTTAAATAGTTTCAATAGGTCCAAATTCGAAATTTTAAAAACAATATCAAAGGTTTTAAAATACTTTCATTTTAGTGCAAAACACTTTAATTCCATAACATCATTTTTCCATTAAATATGAAACCTTTATAATTTGAAAATAATGAT
Source organism: Citrus australasica (assembly GCA_029618585.1). NCBI lineage: Eukaryota > Viridiplantae > Streptophyta > Magnoliopsida > Sapindales > Rutaceae > Citrus > Citrus australasica. Next base: position 948,055 of record JARCIV010000015.1, read on the forward strand.
TTATTTAAAAAGAAAATAATTTGAGCTTAAAAGATTAATCATTCTTAATCTTGTTTGTTATCATCAAAATCAACATTATGGAAACATATATGTTAACAATCTCCCCATTTTTGATGATGACAAACATTTCATGTATTTAAAGAATGATTCCACAAATTGCTGCCCCTAAATATAATCTTCTCTTATAATTTGCCAATTAGCTAAATTAACAGATTTAAATACATGGATTTTTCTCCCCCTTCATCATCAAAAAGAAAACTTAATTGGCAAAGAAAAAGAGTAGTAAATTTTTATAAATTTAAAAACATGTATTCTTCTCCCCCTTTATTATAAAAAAAAACTTAAAGGAAAAAAATAAGAGTAGCAAATTTATTACTCATGTTTGTCCAAGTAGAAATTTCAACACATTCTCCCCCTAACAACATGCATTACCTTAAATACAAGTTTAGTAATATTACTCCCAAATTATTATAAATCATGATACAAGCCAACTCCATACACAAATCATCACACAAAAATATCATGAACCATTATTCCATCAATTACCAAATCAACAACTCATAACATAAATTTATCATATAAAACACCCATGAAATCAAATCATCATCATATCTCAAAATCATCAAGTCCTCACCATAATCACATATCAATTATCAAAACAATTATTCAAAATGCATATTATTCTCCTCCTTTTGACAACATCGAAATGATATATTACTTTGTCTCTCCCTTTGGACAACAAAAAAGTTCAAAATGCATATTATCCAAAATTATATTATATGCTCCCCCTAAATATATGGCCAACTTAAAATTTTAACCGAAATAATTTTATCCAAAACATATTATATTTATCTCCCCTTTCATCGTATAAAAGAAAAGATAGATAGATGCAATCGAAACAAGATCATCAAAAATAATTCGACGAACGTATTACCCATTTTGTGCGAGCAAAAATTTCGGCAAAGTCTCCCCTTAAAAATGAACAAATTCTCAAATACACAACATGGTTAAAAAGATATAAGTTTCAACACTTATAACAAACCAACAACTTTACCAATTCATCAAGCAACACACATATAATCATCAATCATCAAAATCATCAAGAAATCAATTTTAATAGTATTAATAACATGATCAGAGATATTAAAAAATTTCATCATTCCAAGTTCATGCCTAATTTTTTGAAAATTATTCTTCGCAAAGAGGTTTTGATTTGTTTACCAAATTGGCATGCAAAAGTTATAAGAACATATTATCAACTATCCAAACTCCATAATAAGTAAACACATTTTAAAAATCAAGACAGATAAACTCAACAAAGATCTAATGTAATATTTTAATATAACTTAAAAAAATAAAAATTCATATGCTTAAGAATCTCAAAGTAGATGTATTTCTCCCTTACATCTCATATCTCCCTCTTGATCATCAAAAAGTCAAGATAAGCACATTAGTTCCACATTATCCAAATATAAAACATCCAAATATCAAACAATAATCATCATCAATCCACAATCAAAGCAACAATGCATATGAAAATGTAAGTGCATAATATAATAGAAAACTACGGTAAAATCCATAAGGAGAGCACACTATGGAAGTGATAATTTGAAATACTCAAAATGCACAAATTCGGATTTTCAAGATATTGAGTAAAAAGTGTAAGTTTGAATCAATTAAAATGATTTTAGAGATGATTCAAGGCGATGTATGGTGTTGATTAAAAACAAATGGTGGATTTTAAAGAGAGAGAGAAATGGATAAGTACTATTCACGCGTGAGAAATGATGAAGAACAAGTGAAGAAGTAATGGTTAGGAAATGTTTAATGAAAGTGAAATGCATGGGTATTGGTTTGAATCATTGATTTTGGCATAAAAATGGGTGAGAAATGAAGAGAAATTGAATGAAAATAGAGATAAGCAGCTCACGGTTTTGGAGAGAGAAAGAACGTGTGAAGAGAAATGAAAAATGAAGAAGAAAGAGCTTAAAACCTGTGACCAAGCAATAACGCGAATCCAGATTTCCGGATAAAGGAACCGGATGTTCGGTTTTGAGGCAGAAAAAGAGTTGTGCAGATCCGACTTTTCGGATGCCATAATCGGCTGACCGGTTGTTGTCCAGAAATGAAACTCTCTCAAACGACTTACCAGTATTGCCAATCCGGTTATTCGAAATTCAACCCGAGAGCAACCAAAGCCAATTCGATTTACCGATTGCTAATATCCAGCTGACCGGTTGTGCTCCAGTGAGCACCAAAATGAATTTGGCTTACCAGTTTTAAATGTCCGATTATCCAAATTTGGTCCAGAGAGCTCCAAAATGAAAAACGGCTTTCCGGTTGATTAGAAGTGGTATACCGGTTAAGCTTTGGAAAATATTTTTGAAATTTTGTAAGCTCTTAGACTTGTATTATACACACCATTTTATTTTTGGCTTAAAAATTGATCAATTTTAAAAATCATTTAACTTTTCAAAAACGCCAATTAGTGCATGAAACATATATGTATACAAGACCAAACATATGAAATCATATTAAACAATGATGGCGATTTTATAAATGAATGATGATATAACACAATTAACGATACAAGAATTCACACATATAATTCATTCATCATGTATATATTTTACACAATCATGAAACATATAAGCATTCAAAGATTAATAATTCAAGCATATTACTCGTTTATCAAGCTTAGGCGTTACATAATCATCAAAATCAAACAAATCTATCATGATGAGTTGACAAGCTATCATCATAAATATATAACCATGCATTATGATAAAGCACTCAATATTAAATACAATGATAATTCAATCATGTAAACATTTAAGTATACTTTCACAAAGTCAAGCTACTATCCATTTATCATGATCCACTCAACAAAACTAATATGGCAAGAATTGTTACCAAAACAATTAAATCATCTTGCCTCATCTTTTTCTCCTAGATCATATTCAAGTGATTATCCTCACAAGCTTTCATCAAGGAACTTCTCCACCATTCCTTGATTGTGGTACCTACAAAGAAAACATTCACGTTGTGCCCTTTTGTACCCAAATACTCTTGGGTCCTTGAGTGTTAGCAATGATTCCTTTTGGAACCCAAATACATTTTGCTCCATAATACGCATTTCTTTTAATTGGACATTTATTCTTCATGTGACCATCTTGATTGCAATGGTGGCATACAACTTGATTATTAATGGAGGTACTATTCACAAAGTAATTCTTATAATACTTTTGTTTCAAATTTGGCTTATAGCCAATACCTCCTTTGTCAAACACACATTTTTGTGAATTAAGCAAGTCATCAACATGTGATTTTTCATGCTCATATGAAGTACTTTGTTTACCTTTAAATGATGCAACTCTATCATGCAACATTTTATTATCTAACTCTAGTTCTTTAATCTTTTCATTTAATGAATCGTTGCATTTTTGTAAAGCATCATTTTCATTTTTCAAGTCATCTACATATGATTCTAGATGCTCATGTGAAGTGCTAGGTTTCTCATTTGATAATGCAACTCTATCATGCAATGTTTTATTCTCTAATTCTAGGCATATAATCTTTGCACTTAGAGTTTCATTTTCATTTGTGAGCTCTAGCATTTTCTTTTTAAAACATGCATTCTTTTTACCAATTTTCATCCACTCATCATACAATTCTTTAAACGCATCATGTAATTCATCATAAGTGCCAAATTCGTAAGTAGGAAGATCATTTACCTCATCAAGTTCATCATCTGATTCATCTCCAATTGCCATAAGTGCCAAATTCGACACTTCATGAAATTCCTCCTCATTTGTAGTCTCCTCATACACAATTTCAAGTTTTCTCCAAATTTCATAAGCATTGGAACAATTTAAGACTCTATGAAATTCCTTTTTATCTAAGGCACAAAATAAAGCATTCATAGCCTTGGAATTTAAAGACATCTTTTTCTTATCAAACTCACTTAAAGCATTCTTTCTAGGAATGAATAAATCATCACAAACAACTTCCCAAATTTCATAATCTAAAGATTGTAAATAAAAGGTTTTAAAATACTTTCATTTTAGTCCAAAATACTTTAATTCCATAATATCATTTTTCAATTAAATATGAAACCTTTATAATTTGAAAATAATGATTTATTTAAAAAGAAAATAATTTGAGACATACTTTCACAATAAACGATAATCTAGTACCGCTTTGACAAGCTATCTGTTGGGGAAGTCATGTCTACACTTACTAGACCCAATTATCCATTAGATTATTTACTTTCATGTTGAGACATGATAAATAATTATCGTTATCCCTTTGGGCCTAAATTTGTTAACAGAGTTTCGTTGGGAAGGTTAATAACAAATTTTAGTTGAGTGTATAACTATTGTTTCAATCTACATATTTTTCATATCAATAGTCACCGTTGGGGCGAATAATCGAAAAAATATTTCAATTTTATCTTTGAAGAAGTTCATCAAATAAAATATCTAATATATATATACCCTTCGTAGGGAGCATCACCGTATCATGAAGTAGAGGTATATATATAATTTTATTATTGAACTTACAATGGAGCCCGTGGGAAAAATTATCTTGAATTTTCCCTCTCCCACTTAATATTTTAAAATTGATTTTTCCTTTTTAAAACATACATATTGTTAATTGCATGCTTCCTATAATATTATCTAGATGATATCTAATATTATTAAGCATAGGCAAATTACAAACAATAAAATGAGATTCATAATTAATGAATGACATGTATCATTATGCATAGAGTGGCACTACCTATTCTATATGACATGTTATCATGGCATGTTATCATCCAAAACATAACATATAGAAAAACAATTAAATAATCTTAATTCGTGGCTTTCCTAATAATGAAAAATACATTAACCCTAAGCCTAATCTTCATTGGGCTTCTTGTCAATGTCCATCTTCCATAATCTTGTCTTTGTTAATGGACTAGGGGAAATTGAGCTTTTAAATTTATAATTGGTCCAATTTCAATTTTAAAAGAAATAAATAAAAATTTATTAAAATAAAACTTTTGGACCAAAAATAGATTTAATGTGTTCAATTTTATCTATACATTTTAATCCATTAAGCCCAATTGAAATTGGGCCTAAAACTAGGATTCTTTAAGCCCAAAACTATTTTTGAACTTAGTTGCAAAAAATTGAAACTTATCAGCCCAAAGAGAAAAACTATAGAACTATAGGGATTGTAATGATAAAAACCATTTAAACCCTAAATCCATCTTTTTCTCTTCCCAGCCGCCATCTCCACAAAGGGCAACCATTGTTCACGCATCTCCGACGCTGATTTGACCATCACCGCCACGCCGGGAAGCCACCAAACGACACCCTCCGCAAGATTCCAACCTCAGCACCCTTGCTGCTGGCCTCGGCAGCGTTGCTTCTAGCTGCAACACATGCAGCGTGCGCTGCTGGCCACGCTGGCCGCAAGCGCAACTTGCTGCGCACAGCGCAATGCGCGCCGCTGGCCAATACTGGCCACGCGCGCTGCTTTGCTACCTGCAGCCAGCACCCGCCGCTAGCCATTGCTAGCCGCGCGCGCTGCTGCAGCGTGCCCTGGTTTGCTGCCACTGTCAAAATTTCCAGCCTCCGTCGCTCCGATCTACCATTCGTGATTAATTTACAAATTTCCTAGGCCAATTTTGGTTTACAAAAATTCTATAACAGTAAAATAAATCAAGAGGGAAACATGGTGATAAAAAACCACCCCTCTTGTTACAAATCCAAACGAAAAATATAGCGAAAAATCTAACCATGAATTAAGACAAACCGTAACATACTTTATTCATATATTAAACAAATAATATATATCTGAATAAAATATGTCACTCTAATACATAAATTTCAAGATTAATTTCATACGAAATTCTTATATATTAATATGAGATGGCTTTGATACCAATTGTTGGGGAAAAATTCATGTTTTTAAATTTTTATAAAACCTTTTAAGGACCGCTCTCATATAATATATAGGAATACGTAATCCAAAAATCGTACCTTAAAAATCCAATTTGGCTTTTTCCGATGAAGTGATTTAGGCTCCTAGATCACGATCTGCCACCACCTCTCCTGTTATATCACGATCCGTTACCACCACGCTTGTTAGATCATGAACTGTCACCAATAATCTTTCAAGTTATGACTTAGGTTCGATCTGCACTTGACGTGTAGGCGCCTTTATCACTACCAAAGCAACTAGCACGAGAAAATTTTTCTTTCAATAATAAAGAGAAATTTTTTTTTCTCTGATCTGTAAAAGTGGCTTCTACCTCTTTCTTTTGAGAAAATAAGCCTTTTATATCTCCCTTTAGTGAAAACCCTAGACTCCAAATAATCAAAAAACAAAACTTACGTTACTTGCTTTTTCTATAGGGGCCCACTTTGTAAAATAACATACGGCCCCTTACACACAAGCTAATTAAATGGAGCCTCCCACTAAATGATATATTTAGGCTTTTGACCCAAATAGCTAGTTATCTTACTTATTAGTCCAGTAGAGGTGCAGTCAATTAAATGAGCTAACTCGGGGATCATTGGGAACATGCAATAGTGGCTACAATAATTAGGCATGTAATTAAACTATCCCAATTATTTAATTACAAATCTACTCCACTTAAAGATTGGAATTGACCTCCATAACTTTATGCTCGAGTAATAATTTATCGCGAGCCACATTGATTTCTTTACTGCACAATCCTTTGTACCACATCATTAATTAAATCGATATCTCAACTGCCCAATCAATTTAATTACATCTTGTTTCTTGATACTTACTGGTTTTCTCTAATGACATTTTCAACATACTAAATATGTTGACACACTCTGGCTAGAGAATTTTATAATCAAGTGCCGAAAACCCATCAAGAGATGTGTTGTACAAATTCTATATTGTTAATCTATAACTCCAATACTCATAAATGCTCCCACTAAGATACCGGGTAATCTAGACTACAAGTATGTGTCATGCCCATTGGTAACTCAAATGGAATAACAATTACAATCATGAAATCATGATTAACGCAAGATTAAGATTACAGTAAAATCAATGCCTATGAGATTTAATAAGTCTGACAGTTATTACAAAGTTAATTAAATCTCATATGTGATCCTATTCAATGTAGTCGTACTACATCAATAAATTCATACATGATTAAGACAAATCATTCAATGAATTTATTATAGTCTATACATAAATAAAGTGCCAAACTTTATTTATCAACCGCGAACTAAATTTATTTAATCATAAGATAACTTGTATTTATGTCTTCTCTGAATTCACATGGTGATCACATAAATACATATAATATGATTAAATGGACTTTAATAAAAATATTAATGCAATTAAGATATTTGCATAAAATACCTCATTATTTTTGTTAATCAGAAAAATGTTTATTACAATTAAATAAACACATATGCTTTTAAAGAGCATATTTTCCCAACATTATAATCATTTCATAATAAATGAGAAATCAGACAGCAAAACGGACATCACTTTTGAACTCAGAACAGTCGAAAACCTAAGGAGGAGTTATTAAAAGAAAAATGTTCACATGTACGCTAGGGGTGGGCATCAACCCGCCCAACCCGTGAACCCGACCCAACCCGTGTGATTTTTTGCGGGTTGGGTTGGGTTGATAAAATAAACGGGTTGGGTTGGGTTATTAAATTCCCAACCCGCACTATTTGCGGGTTGGGTTGGGTTAAAAATTTTTAACCCAACCCAACCCGTCAACCCGCATATAAATATATATAAATTTTGATATTTTATATAAAAATTAAAAAAATATAAATAAAAATTTTTGAAATGTTGAGTTTGTTTTAAGGATTTTAATATTTACATTTTTTTGTTTATCTAATTTATTTATTTATTTTTGTTCACTATTTAATTAGACTATAACAATAATTTTTTTCAAAAACCCAATCCAATCAACCTAACTTAACCGGTCAACCTGAATGTATATAAAAATTATTATATAAATTTTGTTATTTCATATAAAAATTAAAAAATATAAATATAAAAACTTTGAAATGTTGAATTTGTTCTAAAAATTTTAATATTTGTATTTTTTAATTAATTAATTAATTTTTTATCACTATTTAATTATACTATAAAAATAAATTTTTTAAAAAATCTAACCCAATCAACCCAACCCGACCCAACCCGCAAAACTGCGGGTTGGGTCGGGTTGGGTTGAGATATGTAACGGGTTGGGTTGGGTTGATTTTTCTCAACCCGTGCTACATGCGGGTTGGGTCGGGTTGAGCATCAACCCGACCCAACCCGACCCGTGCCCACCCCTAATGTACGCTACTGTTCATGTTACTGCTCAAAATTTTTTTAATCTGATGATCATAATTTACTCAATGTATCTATAAAAGGGGGCTCTCCCCTAAGTTGGGACCCCTGAATTCATTTTTTAGATTCATTTTCTGTATTCTCTATCTTGTATTTTCTATATATTTTAATAAATTTTCATTTTACCCATAGTTCAATTATGAGTAGCTAATTTTCTCTCAACCTTGGGTTGAAGGTGAAGTCTCAACATGTGCCATGGGCTTTATTTGGTAAATTTACTTTCTCTTCCCCTCTAATTATTGTATATGTTTTGACTTTTCATCGGCAATTAATAATAATATTGTCTAAATACCGTACTGGTTTAACCGGTTCCCTAGTGCAAGGTTATTATTATTTGGCACGATAAGTCATTAGCACCATATTGATTAGAGTGTATTTCATGAGGAGTAAAAATCTCTCTCATGATTTAATTGGCACTAATAAGGAATATACAGTCCATGGTGCATGTTGATGCAGATGTAGATCCAGATACCTAAGTGCTTCATTTTAATAGATTTCGCTTTAATTTATTCCCGCCATTTTAATTTAAATTTTAGAATATTCTAAATTATTTTCACCACAAATTCAACCACCTTCATAGAAAATTGATTCTACACATAAATAAAATCCACCTCTTCGTGGGATTGACACTCGTCACTATTGATTTATTCTACAATAGATTCGTGCACTTACGAGTTCAATAAAATTTACACAACAAGTTTTTGGCCCCATTACCGGAGATTGTTAAATGCCAATAACGTTTATGATGGCTTCATCGCATTTCTTAACCATGCAATAAAAAATTATTTCATTCATTCTACAGCGAAAAAACTTTTTATTTGTGCTCACACTGCTAATGAGCTACTTGATATATTACAAGCTTACATACTAGAGCCAGACCCCAAGACCTTTGTGTTGGAGTGCCCAAATAATGATGGTAACACTAGCTGCAGTAAGAAGTGAAAATTAAATTTAACTCTCCACTTGTAAATATTTTCTTATGTGTTGCACCACCCAGGTGATGTCTTCTAAACTCTACTTTTTTTCTTTTAAAACATTGAGAACAATGTTTCGTTCTGATTGGGGGGAGAGAATAGTTGAAATTGTGGAATCTTGGTTAAGTTTTTACTGATTTTTTGTTATAAAGACTAACCGTGGCTAACTTTTTGTATTGAAGATGGCTCAAAAACTTGTTGTGCAAATTTTATTGAACTTGCAAGTGCACGAATCTATTGTAGAATAGATCAATGGTGACGAGTGTCGATCCCACGAGGAGGTAGATTTTAATTATGTATGGAATTAATTTTCTATGAGGGTGGTTGGATTTGTGGTGAAAATATTTTGGAATATTCTAAAATTTAAATTAAAGTGGCGAAAATAAATTAAAGCGAAATCTATTGAAATGAAGCACTTGGATATCTGGATCTACATCAACTGCACCATGAGCTAAATATTCCTTATTAATGTCAATTAAATCATGAGGGGGTTACCACTCTTCATGAACCACACTCTAATCAATATGGTAGTAAGGGCTTATTATGCAAAATAATAATAACATTGTACTAGGGAGCCGATTGCGGTATCTAGACAAGATTATTATTATTTGTCGATGAAAAGTCAAAACATCCACAATAATTAGAGGGGAAGAGAAAGTAAATTTACCAAATAAAGCTCATGGCACATGTTGAGACTTCACCTTCAACCTAAGGTTGAGAGAAAATTAGCTACTCATAATTGAACAAGGAGTAAAATAGGAATTTATTAAAATACATAGAAAATACAAGATGAAGATGGAATTATAGAAAATTGAACTCAAAAATGAATTCAGGGGTCTCAAAATAGGGGGAAACCCCCTTTTTATAGATACACTGAGTAAATTATGGCCATTGGATTAAAAACATTTTGGACGCTTAGGATTGCGCCACATCATCGGTCAACAATACGAGGTTTGACCACGCGGTTTGCATAGTGACGTGATTTGATTGTAAATAATTTTGTGAATATCCATGTACCGTACGCACGATTTTTGGTCCACTAACATGTTGTCACGTCACCGATCAACAGTACATAAGAATTTTAGTCCAATAGGATCATGACACCACATCAGTCAATACCACATCATCGGTCAATACCATGTCATCGTTCTGTATATGTGAACAGTATCGTGAACAGTAACATGGACAATACCGTATATGTGAACAATGACATTTTTCCTTTTATGCTCCTTCTAAGGTTTTCGACTATCTTAAGTTCAAAAGTGATATTCGTTTTGCTGTCTGATCTCTCGTTCATTGTAAAATGACCATGATGCCCCTAAAATACATAAAATACTTAATTATAGTACAACACACATAGTTAAATCACAAGAGACTTAAATACATAAAAGTAGGGATATTAGTGAAACTTGAAATGTAAAATGACGTTTCTCTCATTTATAAATATACATTTTCTAACACTCAACACACCTCTCAACCAGCTTATTGCTGGTCTTACCAAATAAAGTAAAGACAAAATTCAAACCCAAAATAATTTAAAAAAAAAACAATCGTGTTTATTCAATCAGACTAATGATAACAATCAAATAAAAATAGTGACATTCTCACAAGAAAATTAAACCCAATAAAAATAGTCACTCCAATGAATGCTAAATTTTGAGAGAAAATAATAAAGAAGTAATATCACATGCTCTCACCAAGATGAAAGAAATATGCCCACAGCTTAGAAATAATACGATCTTACGTCAAACAAAAATGCTAGTAAACCTAATTTATTTATTTATTTCTTTTTTTTATTTTTTTTTTATGTATCACTACATCTTTTCAGCCCATATAATTAGCTTATACTTCAGATTATAACTCCCTAAAATCAAGAAAGACTTTTATTAGGACGTAACGTAGGCTAGGAACATGGCTAACAAATGAACGAAAATAGGAAAAACAAAATATATGTTTGAGAAAAGGTAGAGATATTTTGGGAATTACAAGGTACATTTTGCTTATTTATTATTATTGTTATTTTTCTCTCTTTTTTCTTTTTTTCTCTTTTTTTAAACAATTTTTTTATGGCACAACTTTACTAAACAAGATAATTATTTACATTTTTCTCAAACATTAATAGGTAATGGAACTTATAAGACATCGGGTAATACTCCAAATCGGAGTGGGTCAAAATGATAAGTTGACAAAGAAATTTTTTTTTTTAAGGCTTAAAATGGTTAACTATAGATATTTCACAAAAAGGATGGCTAGAAAAGCTCAAACAGGTCAAAGATGGCATTTCCATCGTCTTTTAGGGCTCTAAATAATTTTACATATCTACTAGTTAGATGGACCTCTAGATGTAGTAACACACATTTGTTTTTTTTTTTAGAGAGGATTGACTCAAAGGAAATCTAAAGATCATGTATAAAATAATAAACTGCTAAGCTATATGAAGAATAGGCAAAAAGAGTTACTCTCCAAGAAAAATGATCGGCTCAAAAACTCATTTGGTATTTATTATAACATGTGCATTCCTTCGAGCAACTCATATTTATCTCTGACATCAACATATAGAATAGCAAACATTGTGTAACATCACTTAAGACCAAAGATAATACAAATACTAAAATTTGAAAGTCATCATGTCATCTAATGTTAAAAAATCACACAATTTTTTTTTAGGTTCAAACGACATTCTACCCCCCTAACCTATTCTAAACATAAAAAGAAAATATGCATACATAAAGGTGAAAATGATGTATAAAAACTAATTAAAAATGTTACACTTAAAATGATAGAAAAGGAAATTATTTTTTTTTACTAAGAAGATGCGTTTCTAAAGTCACTATACTCCATATTCAGCCATCTTTGACTTAAAAATTTAAAAGTGTATATTTATAAAGGAGAAATTAGAAAGAAGAAGTTAGAAAAAAAATTAGATCACGATCCGTCACCAAATAATCTTCTGAGTTATGACTCAGATTTTATCTGTATTTGACGTGTGGGGGCCTTTATCACCACTGAAAGCAACTAGCATGAGAAAATTATTCTCTCAAAATTAGAGAGAAAAATTCTTTTTCTCTAATCTGTATATTGCGGCTCTCTTTTTTTCCTTTAAAGAAAATATGCATTTTTATTTCTCTCTTTAGTGAAAACACTAAACTCCAAATAATAAAAATCAAAAGTAGTGTTATTTGCTTTTTTTATAAGGGGCCCACCTTGTAAAATAACAAAAGACTTCTTACACACAAGCACATTAAATGGAGCCTCCTACTAAATGATATATTTAGGTTTTTGACCCAAATAGCTTCTTATCTTGCTTATTATTCCAGTAGTGGTGTAGTCAATTAAATGAGCTAACCCGGGAATCATTTGGGAACATACAATAGTGGCTACAATAATTAGGCCTGTAATTAAACTAGCTCAATTATTTAATTCCAAATCTACTCCACTAAAAGATTGGAATTGACCTCCATAAGTGTATGCTCGAATAATAATTCGTTCCAAGCCATATTGATTTCTTTACTGCATAATCCTTTGTACCACATCGTTAATTAAATCGATATCTCAACTATCTAATCGATTTAATTACATATTGTTCCTTGATACTTACTGGTTTTCTCTAATGATTATTTTCAGCATACTAAATATGTTGACACACTCTGGCCAGAGAATTCTATGATCAAGTGTCAAAAATCCATCAAGAGATGTGTTGTACAAATTCTATATTTTTAATATATAACTTCAATTCTCATAATTGCTCCCACCAAAATACTGGGTAATCTTGACCGCAAGTGTGTGTCGTGTTCATTGGTAACTCAAATAGAATAACAATTACAATCATGAAATCATAACTAATTCAAGATTAAGATTACAGTTAAATCAATGCCTATAAGATTTAATAAGTCTGACAGTCATTTCAAGGTTAATTAAATCTCATAAATGATCCTATTCAATGTAGTCATACTACATCAATTAATTCATACATGATTAAGACAACTCATTCAATGAATTTATTACAGTCTATACCTAAATAAATTTCCCAACTTTATTTATCAACTGTGAACATAATTTATTTAATCACAAGATAACTTGTATTTATGTCTTTTGTGAATCCACATGGTGATCACATAAATACATATAATATGATCAAATGGATTTTACTCAAAATATTAATGTAATTAAGATACTTAAATAAAATACCTCATTTATTTTGTTAATCAGAAAAATTATTTATTACAATTAAATAAACACATACGCTTTTAAAGAGCACATTTTCCCAACATCGGCAGCGTGGTGGTGGGTTTGTTTTATAAGTTTCGACTGACAGTATCTTGAAATGGGGGAAGAGATTTCGATTGGGATTTAGAGATTTTTCTTTTGCTATTATATTTTTTCTTTATTTTTTTGATATGATGCATTTTAATTTTAGAGAGTTTAGTGGTCAGTGGTCTAAACATAAAAATTTTGAATTTTACGGTCTTAGTTTCTAGCTGGAAGATTTACAAATTATAATAATTTGTTTATTTTGATATTTTAGTGTCAGTTACTTTTTATGTATAATTTACTAACACACTAGTATCAATAATTTTGATTGTTATTTGTTAAAACTAGAAAACAGTGCGTATATACATAATTATTGACACTTTGTACAAAGTGTCAAAAAACTAAGTGTGAGTAAAGTCATTTTTGTAGTAGTGCTAGCATTGAGAGAAATTTTTTTCTATTACTAGTTACTTTCAGTAATGATAAAGGAGCCCACACATAAGATTGAACTTGAATTATAACTTGGAAGATTGTTGGTGATAGATCGTGATTTAATAAGATTGTTGGTGACAGATTGTGATCTAATAAGATAGGTGGCGACTGATAATGACTTTGGGAGCCCAAATTACTTCTACAAAAAAATAAAGATTCAATTTTTAGATTATGGTAATTCTATATATTGTATGAGAATTGCAATCTAAATATTTCTTTTACAAAATGATTTTTAACTAATAATTGGTATCACATCGATCTCCAATAATACATAAAATAATTGTATGAAGTCATTATCTTGTATTATACGTATTAGATGAGTGGAATTGGTTTTATATAGCATTTCATTACGTGAATGAATATATCTGTGAGTATATTAATGGTTGTCTCAATTTATGGTTAGAAATTTCCTTTGCAATAATTTTTCTAAATTTGTGAACAAGATAGGTGGCCAATTTTCGCCATGTTCTTGATTGGTTATTTTATTTCACTAGTCTTAGATTTTTGTGAGCCATTAGTGTTATAGGAGTTTTTATAAATTTTTAATTTTGCTATAAAAAGGCAAAGAACTCAAGAAAAGGAAGAGAAGTTGATGACGGCAAGGAGAAGCAAAAACGGCAGCAGCTCCTGGAATCGGCGGTGCAAACCACAAAGGGAATGATGGTTTCTTTTGGATTTTTTTCATTAGAAATTCTAAGGTTTTAGTGATTTATGTTTATGAAAACATTCTAGAAACTTTTTCATTTAAGCCCAGCAGAATTTACTAGTGGCGGCTGGAAGAAAAATATGTGAATTGGGGTTTTAGGTTTATATCTCATGGAACTCCATAGTTTCACTATTTTATAATTTAGCTAAAGTATTTGGGTTTTGGGCAGAAAAATTCAAATTTATTTATATTGGATCCAAGTCTATTTTTGGTTTTCAATTGGATAATACAAATAGAAATTTGATAAGTACAATAATAATTATTTGTCCAAATTTATTTATATCGGTCCTAAACCTATTTTGGGATTTCAAAATTAGGTCATAAGAAATTTGGTAAGATTAATTATAAAATTTATTGGCTCAAGAATTTTTGAAGATAATTTTGGCCTTATTTTATCAAATTAATTTCGTCTACTTTTTTTATAAATTTCATTTCAAAAATAAGACCCAATAGAATTTTATTTAAAAGGTCCCCAAATTTAGTTTTAAAAATTGAACCAAGCATAAATCTAAAATCCCAAAAGTGCCCAAGCCAATGGATATGGTCAAGAACAAGTACAATGAAGAGAAAGAAGGGAAATGGACGCTGACTTCAAGCCCAATAGATACAGTAAAACCTCTATATAGTTATATGGTTGGGACTGGAGAAATTTATTTTTATAAAAAGGTTATAACTCAATAGAAATATAGTACAAAACTTATTGTATTTTCTTAATTATTCCTATTTGGAGGGGCTTGTAGATTAAGTATTCCTATTTGGAGGGGCTTGTAGATTAAGTCAAATTTTATGTAGGAAAACTATGAATTGAGATTGTTTAATTGCTTTTATCTACATGCTATGTTTGGACAATAACATGCTATGACAACATGTCATATAGAATTGGTAGTGCCACTTGATGCATAATAATACATGGCATCTATAGATCAAGAATCTAAATATATATTGTTTGATGTTTGCATGTGCTTAATAATATTATATTTCATCCAAATAATATTATTTTAGAAAACATGTAATTAACAATATAGGATATAATCTGTAAATTGTTCAAAAGGAAAAACCAAATTTAAAACAATAAGTGCAATAATTTTTCCCATGGACTCCATTGTTAGTTCAATAACAAAATTATGTATATACCTTGACTTTATGATACAATGATGCTCCCTACAAAGGATATATATATTAGACATTTTATTTGATGAACTTCTTTAAAGATAAAATCAAAATATTTTTCAATCTGTTAATCACCCTAATAGTGCCTGCAAGTTATGAAAGATACGTAGATTAAAATAATGGTTATACATTTAATAAAAGTTTGTTATTAACCTTTCCAAAGAAGCTTTGTTAACAAATTTTGGCCTTAAAGATTACGATAATTATTTATCATGTTTCGACATAAAAGTAAATAATCTAAAAGTTAGCTGAGTCTAGTAATTGTAGGCATGCTTCTCCACCGATATCTTGCCACAACAATATCTTATTATTGTTACAATAAAATTAAATGCATTTATGGCTTTTTGTATTTCAGATTATTTATTGTGAACATTATTTGATTCAGAGTGTTTATGCATGTATGTCTTATTTTTCAAAAAAATGTCTTCCATTATTAATTATCCTAGTTAAAAATGAATTCACTTATGAAAATTAAAAATGAACTCATTGGTGAAAATTACTTAGATTGGATACATAATTCATTTAATATTTTCACTGCTAACGGTTGCAAGTATGTTTTGATGCCCTCCAGAACCAATGTTATACGATTATAGACATAGGGAGCCTTATGAGAAATGGTGTCAAGCTAATAAAATGGCTAAATGTTATATATTGGCTTTGACTTCTTTGGAACTACTAAAAAAACATCGAAGCATAGAACAACCATGGAATTATTGACCAGTATCCATAACATGTTTAGGTAGAATACCCAGTTTGTCAGAGAAGCATCATTGAAATATATAATTGACATCAAGATGGAAGAGAGTATAAGAGTTCGTGATCAAGTCTTCAAAATGATGGACTACTTGAATGAAGTTGAGATTCATGGTATTCAAATAATGACAAAACATAGATTAAAATGGCGATTGAATCTTTTCCTAATATATTCAAAATGTTAAGAACTATATCTTACACAATAAAAATATGACCTTAATTAATATTGGAATGTGAACCCGAATTAAGATTTTGGATGAGATGACATTGTCAGATGGAGAAGCAACAGCTAATCGACATTAAACTATTGTCATCTAAAGCAATAGGTAGAGCATGTGTTCAGCACATGACCATTCATATCAACGCAAGCCTAAATGACTTTTGCTAATGTTATTTTGGTCACTGATGTTTCTCACGAATTTGGCATATGTGGCAGACTGTTAAGCAAGTTTAAAAATGGCGGGAAGTTCTGGTATCTTAATTGTCAACAGAATCTAGAACTCAAACTAGCCCTTTAACCCCCTTACAGGATCATTTTAGAGATATATATAATGTCTCTATGACTGTTGTATAGAGGATGATGTTTTCTGGTTCATATAGAAACTCTTTAAGCTTGTAATCTGAATTCAAGAAGAAAAAAGGCCATAATTTTTTATTTTTTAAGAAGAAGTAGGTATTTGGTCGAACCTCTATAATTCTCTGTTTCAGTTATGTTTTTATTCCTCTGATCCATTTTAATTCGATTAATCTCTTCTTAATTGATTTCAATAACCATTCTTGATATAAGATCAGTGTGTGGAGTTGAATTTTGGGTGATTGGATTCAAAGAGAATTTGATCAAACTTGCAACAAACTAATATCAGAGTCCACATCTCTGATTTTGATTTATCAAGAATGGCAACTCAGAAGCTGTATGTGGAAAAGTTCACTAGGGAAAATGATTTTCACTTTTGGAGGCTTAAGATGAAGGCTTTGTTAGTTTATCAGGGAATTGAAGAAATTCTGGGGATTTATAAAGCTCAAAGAAATTACGCAAAAAATTAAAGGATTTGTACATCGAAAAATCTTTTACAAAGAGATTTGAGTACAAAGAAAATACTCTACACTCTTCAAATGGAAGAAATTGGTTCTTTAACTGCTCTCATTGATGCTTTCAACAAGATCATCTTAGATCTTGAAGATATTAATGTGAAGATTGATAATGAGGATAAAGCAATTATTCTATTATCCTCATTAACACCCTCATATAGGCACTTTCTTGACACTTTATTATATGGAAGACAAACCTTGACTATACAAGATGTTAAAGAGGCATTGAGTTCAAAAGAGAGCTCTAAGAAATCTGAAGTAAAGGAAGGTGAGAGATTAACTGCAAGAATAAAATTAGAAAAGAAAGATGGCTGGAAAAGGGAAAAAATATATCAAATTCCAAGAATAGAAATTTGAAGTGCTTTTAGTGCCACAAGGAAGGTTGCCCTAAGAGAAAGAACAAGCTTAATGACGCCAAAGGTAGAAATAGTTTTCAAATGAGCTGGATCAAGGATATGACTCAACTGAAGTCTTTGTAACCTCTTCCAACCAAATTGAAGGTAAATGGGTGCTTGATTTTGGTTATACTTGTCATATGTGCCCAAATAGACAATATTTACTAAATATCAGTTATACAATAGTGGTGAAGTCACGATGGGTAACACTGCATCCTATAAAGTCATTGATATAGGCTTTATAAGATTAAATTGTCAGATGGCACCAGTAGGGAGCTATGTAATGTGAGGCATATTCCTAATTTAAAGAGGAATTTAATTTTCCTAAGCATGCTAGATAAGGCAGGTTGTGTCATTAAGATGGAATGTAATGTCTTGAGTGTCATTAAAGGGTCTTTGGTATTAATGAAAAGTGACATGTGAAATGGCTTATATGTACTACAAGGTACTGCTATAATTGGTGATGCTAATGTTGTTGAGAATCAAATTTAAGATGAAATATTGTTGTGGTATCTAAAACTGGGACACATGAGTGAAAAAAAGGTTGAAGAAATTAGAGAAACAAGGAGCTCTAGGAAAAGATAGGATAAGTGGTTAAAAAAAATACAATGCATTCAACAAAAGGCACTTTCGATTATATACATGTAGATCTCTGGGGACCCTCACAGACTAAATCTCTAGGTGGAGCTCGGAATTTTCTATCCTTGATTGATGATTTCTCTAGAATGGTTTGGGTTCATCCATCGTAAAATAAAGATCAGGCATTTGACAGTTTAAAATTTTTTTCAAAAACTGGAAAATTTTAATTGAAAACCAAACCAATAAAAAAGTTAAAGGACTCAAAACTGATAATGGATTGAAGTTCTGTAACAAACACTTTGATTATTTCTATGTAAAGAATAGCATCCTTGGGCACAAATTGTCAGGCATACACCTTAGCAAAATGGATTGGCTAAGAGGATCAATAGAACCTTAATAGAAAAGGTTAGGTGTATGTTGTTTCACTCCAAATTACCTAAGTCTTTAAGGGTTAAAATAATACAGCCTGTTAGATGGTCAATAGAAGCCCATCCACTGCTCCAGATTTCAAAACCCTTATGAGATATGGTCAGGAAGACTTGCAGACTATGCACATCTAAAAATATTTGGTTGTACTACTTATGCACACTCCAAACATGGGAAACTTGAACCTAGAGACTATGCACATCTAAAAATATTTGGTTGTACTACTTTCACACTTTGGTGTACTGATTTAAAACCACCAAGGTGTATTATTATTAAAGATGTGATATTCAATTAAGCTAAAATGTTAAGGAGTCATTCAGAAGGTGGAGATGATATTTAGTAAATTCATAAGCCTACTGGATCATATTTTGAGGTGGAGCTATCTGATAATAAGATTGCAACTGATAAAGAACAAAATGATGCAGATAATGAAGAAATAGAGGAGACTACTAAACAAAGAGTAGGACAAGCTTCAATGCAAGACTATTTGCTAACAGCGGACATATATAAAAGAATAATAAAAGCTCCCAAGAGATTGGGATATGCAAATCTAATTGCATATACTTTGACAACAACTCATAACCTGAATCAAGATGAATATAAAACTTATGCAGAAGTTATTGCAAGTCAATAATCATCTGAGTGGTTACAAGTTATAAAGGATAAGATGGATTCACTATATAAAATAAAACTTGGTAACACATCAGGAAACCAGAGGGAAAGAATGTTGTAGGATGTAATTAGGTTTTCAGAATTAAATATGGTATCCATAATGTTGAACCAAAACGGTTCAAAGCTAGGCTAGCTACAAAAGGGTTTACTCAGAAAGAAATGATAGATTTCATTGAGGTCTTTTCTTTTGTTGTAACGCACGCATCAATCAGAATTATCTTATCACTTGATGCTATAAATGGCATTCATCTTGAACATATAGAAGCCAAAACTGCTTTCCATTACGATGAGCTTCAAGAAGAAATTTTGATGTCTCAGCTTGAAAGTTTTGAAGATCTTAAGAGATCAAACAATGTTTGCCTGTTGAAGAAGTCACTCTACGGCCTCAAGCAATCACTTAGACAGTGGTATTTAAGGTTTGACAGGCATATGCAGAACTTGAACTTCATCAGGTGCAATTTTAATTATTATGTGTACTTTAGAATGGTGAATAAACATGACATGATCTATCTAGTTTTGAACATTGATTATATGCTTTTGGCATGCAAAAACATGAATCGGATAGATATGTTGAAGCAACAACTGAAAAATGAGTTTGATATAAATGATCTTAGTTTAGCTAAAAATATACTAGGAATGGATATAAGAAAAGATAGGTCAACAAGGTCTTTGTTTCTTCTCAAGAAGGTTATATAATAAAAGTATTAGATAGATTTGAGATGTTGAACAGCAAACCAGTACTCACCTTATTAACAGCACATTTTAAACTATCAAGTCAGCAGTGTCCAAGCTTTGATTATGAATAATCTTAAATAAACAAAATACCATATGCAAGTGCTATTGGGTGTTTAATGTATGCAATGTTGTTAACCAGACCAGACATTGCACATGTTGTTAGCATTGTAAGCAAATTCATGGTAAACCCAGGAAATGAGCATTGGAGGGCTGTAAAGTGGATCCTAAGATACTTAAGAGGAACATCTAGCTATAGTTTATTGTATGGAGGAGTAAGGATGGGTAACAATTTGGCGGAAGGTTATGTTGACGCTAACTTTGCAGATGATCTTAATAATAGAAGGTCTCTCATTGGATATCTTTTCACTATCAATAATTGTATCATTAGTTGTAAAGCATCTCTACAAAGTGTTGTAGCTTTATCTACTACTGAAACTTAATACACAACTACTGTAGAGGCAGTTCTTCAGTGACCGTTTATTGTGACAGTCAAAATGCCATTATTTTGAGTAAGAATCAAGTCCATTATGAGAAGACTAAACACATAAATATCAAGCTTCATTTTATCAGACTTGAAGTCTCTAAAGGCTCTGCTAAGTTGGTAAAAATTCATACAAATGATAATATAGCTAATACATTAACGAAACCAGTTCTTGTTGTTAAGTTTGAGCAGTGCTTAAACTTAGCTAGAACCTGCAGAAGGTGAAAAATTACAGATGATCAAGAAGAAGAAACTATAAGAATATTAATTCAGGTTCAAAGTGGAGATTGGCATAATATGAACATGAATTATGATTCTAGATGAGACAATATTGTCAGATGGAGAAGCAACAACTAATTGACATGTCACCCACAAATTTAGACTGGTTGTATGACATTAAATTGATGTCGTCTGAAGTAATAAGTAGAGCATGTGCTCAGCACGTGACCATTCATATCAACTCAAGATTGAAACGACTTTTGTTGATACTGTTTTGGTCACTAATGTTTCTCATGAGTTTGGCATATATGGTAGACTATTAAGAGTAGGTAAAAATGGCGGGAGGTTCTAGTGTCTTAATTGTTAATAGAATTCATATTGCAAGTTGTCTCTTTAACCCAATTACAGGATCATCCTAGAGATATATATAATGCCTTTATGATTGTTGTATAGACGATGATATTTTCTTGTTCACATAGAAACTCTTTAAACTTGCAATATGAATTAAAGAAGAAAAAAAGCCATAGTTTCTAATTCTTGAAAAGGAAGTAGGTACATTTGGCCAAACCTCTATAATTCTTTGTGTCAATTTTGTTTTTATTCTTTTGTTCCATTCTTATTTCGATTAATCTCTTCTTAATTTGATTTGAATAACCATTTTTTAAAAATAAGATTAATGCATGGAGTTGAATATTGGGTGATTTGATTCAAATAGAATCTGATCAAACTTGCAACAATTAAATTGATGCATTAACAACATGATATAGAAGAATTTTTTTTTATTGCCTGAAAATTCCTAAAAAAAGGATTCTCTTCAAGGCTTAAGTAAAAAAACTAGGATAAGCAGAAGAGAGTTGGGATAATGAAGCTGTCGATTAAAAGATATGTTTAGCCAAAAGGTAAGTGCTTCAAATATGGACAGAAGGGTCAATGGAAAAAAAAATTGTCCTAAGATTATTAAAACCAAATATAGAAAATCTTTAAGTTTCCAAATTAGTTCAGATTTATATTGATTGATGCATAGTAAATTCTCATGTAAGAGTATCTCCAAAAGGCTTTATAAATTTTACTCTTCAAATATCTATTTGTTTACCTATGTGGCAAATAAAAGGGTAAAAAAAATGATATTCTCCAAAAAAACTCTTCAAATGGAAATAACTTAATATTATTTTAATTAAATAATTATTTTTTTAAAGAAAAGTCAATAGCAATTAAAGTACTTCTATATTTTTCTCCAATGAAAAGTAATAAAATATAAATTGAAGAGGGAGAAATCAACTCTCCAAATTTGAAGAGAGATAATCATTTCTTATTTGAAGAATTTTAATTGGAATGTCTTTTGGAGCCTTAAATATTGAGGTGGCTCTTCAAATAATTAATAAAATCTTATTTGAAGAGCCTTTTGGTGATGCTCTAACTAATCTTATTTGTAATTCATTTATTTAGTTTTAGGAAACCTAGAGACTAAAATGAAGAAAGCTTCAAATTGTAGTTGAGGAAATACTAGTTTATATCAACTACGAAAATAATATCAGTTTTATGAGAATTTAGTTTTTGATATTTGTCTTTGTTTTCCAAACATTAGAAGAATTTGATTTTAGTGCTTGTTTTTAATAAACAAGAGTACACTGTTATTTTGGGATCCGTTATTGCTTGTTTTGGTACCTTATGAAGACAATTTATGTCACATAAATCCATTGATCTACTCATAACAAGATATAATGATAAAGAGTATATGCATTTATCTAAGAAAAGAAATGTTTCTTCTTAACCAATTTTGCCTCTGATATTTTATGCTTAAGTCATATAAACTATAATAAGATTTTATGAGAATGATTAATAATAAGCTTTTTGGGCCCATTGAAATTGATCACTGACACTTTACAAATCTTAATCTAGAAAAGTAATATGATGATGAAACTCTTTTTGAGCTAAAGGAAAGCATAAAATTATATTGTATGATTTAGTGCACATAAATGTATGTGAACTAATCAATTTACAAGTTAAAAGAGGTCATGAGTATTTTATCAATCTTATTGATGACTATTCAGTGCATTTATATTTGTCTAAATTTGTCATATTTCGTTGCTTTTGAAATTAAAAAAGTACATGAATAAGACTGAAAAGTGATTAGACAGGAACACAAATGAACTTCAATCGAATTGAAGTAAAGAATATCTCTTTAAAGAATTCAAAATCATTTGATTGGGATAAAGTCTTATTTATAATGAACATTATGACATAATAGTGTAATAAAATGAAAAAACAACACTCTTTTGGAGAAGATAAGATATATACTAAGTGATTTATCATTTACCTTTTTGATTCCGAATACCAATATTTAAAAGTACATAATCTATTAAACTTAGTTTCATCTACATCTGTGACTATTACTCTAACCAATTATGGAAAAGTCACAAACATAATTTAAGAAACATTTGTATTTGAAGTTCACCAGTATTTATGCTAAAATCAAATATAGAGAAAATGGATTCAGGCTCAGAAGTTTACATGTTTTTGGTATAATAAACGAATAAAAGAAGTTTAATTTATAATCCTTAAGATAAGAATGTATTTCTAGCCATACAAATAACTTTACTTAAGGAAGACTATATAAATGACTTATAACCTAAAAGTTCGGTAAACTTATAAAAATCATTAGAAGATCAAGTTAATGCTCAATTTTCTATATATGTTTAAAAACATAAGAAAGAGCAACAACTTGATGATCATAACATTATCTTTGAACACTGAGAACCTCTCGTAGTGGGAGGGTAACTAGATTACCGCCACCGGCACAGTACATGTTGTTGGGAGAAATTTATATGGTTATCTTATATGGACAAATACAAGATTTCACTAACTAGGATTAAGCTCTATTAGATGAAGATGCTTAACTATTTAAAAATGCCATGAACCAATAAAAGGAATTTATGTATTCCAATAAAGTCTAGGAACTTGTAGAGACACCAAATGAGATAAAGCCAATAAGGTACAAGTGGATATGGAAGACAAAAAGACGAGTAGATAGAAGGATGAAAATGCTTAAAGCAAGATTACCAGTCAAATTACATACTCAAAAAGAGCGAATTGATTATAAGGAAACTTTTTCATCAATTGCTATGCGTAAATCTATCAAGATTCTACTCTCCATTGTTGTAGTGCTGGATTATGAAATTTGACAAATGGATGTCAAGACTATGGACATCTTGAAAAAGGCATCTATGATATAACAACTAGATGTAAGTTATAAAGATTCATTTATGGATTAAAGCAAGCATCCCAGTCATGGAACATCAAATTTGATCAAATAGTTAAATCGTTTGTATTCATACAAAATTTTGATGAGTTGTGTGTGTACAACAAATTTAGGGAAAGATTGTAGCATTACTAATTCTTTAT
Organism: Citrus australasica; assembly: GCA_029618585.1. Lineage (NCBI taxonomy): Eukaryota > Viridiplantae > Streptophyta > Magnoliopsida > Sapindales > Rutaceae > Citrus > Citrus australasica. The sequence continues at coordinate 972,793 of JARCIV010000015.1, forward strand.
AATGGTAATTTCATCTTAATTGAAAAAAATATAGAGGAGCATTATCTGTAACAAAAGAGTTGATTAGCAAAATAGTTTGATGAAAATGACCAAAAAGTATAAAGTTGTATTCTTGCTAAAGCACAATGGTGAAACAAGAAGAATAAAACTTTAACTTTATCTTAAACTACTTGTATTGATGAGATACTTTCTTGATTAAACATTTAAATTCCAAAACTGATTTTTATCATTCAGAAATGAAATTATATATTCTCCAACCATCAGCATTTTTATACTCTTGAGGAAATAGATAAAATGAGACAAATTATCTATGCAGAAGTTAAAAATGAAAAGTCTCAGGTATATCATGATAAACTCTTAGTTTGCAGTTGGATGGTCAATAGATGTCATTCAAACCTTAATTATCAAAATATTGTTATACCATTTAATGTAGATTCTGAAAAGAACTGAGAAATTATATGCTTATGCATTTTGGTGATGAACTTATGCATGGGCAGACCAAGTTAAGGCTCATATTTTTTCTTTTAATTATACCGCAAGCCCTTTTTGAAAGAGTTAAATAAAAAAAATTTGGGCATATTTTCTAGATAATAAAATACTTGTAGTTTAGTGGTAATAGTGCTTTTTAGCAGTTTTGGAGACTTGATTCAAATCCTAATAGCCATATAATTTTACTTTTTTATATATTTCGTTCTCAAAAACTCAAATTCTATTATTTTCCCTTAAACTTTAAAAAATAATAGTAATAAATTATTTATTTTAAATGTTGCACCTCGTTGTGAACATTAAGAAAAAAATAAGTACCCCAAATTAAATTAAAACTTTTTTAAGTAAGCCCCCTACTTTAAGTGTCTGGGTCTGCTATTGATCTCATCCTAGTAAGTTTTGCAAAAGGTTCTAACTACATCTCAGAAAAAGGATTCTATGAAATTAATTTCTAAATTATGTTTATATTGAGAGGTGGAGATATGAGTTATAAGAGTATTAAACAATTTAGTATCTCTATTTTTAATCACTAAAGAAGTTGTTTAACTTTACAAGTCCTTGTAAGATCTTGAGATAGTATCTATACCAACTGCGTCTATTAAACTTTAATAGTGTAACAGTATAACAATGTCAAAGTCATAGGAACCCAAATAATACCTGGTAATTGTATCTGTTAAACTTTAATAGTGTAATGGTCGTGCAATGAACTATAGTAACCAAGAAATCACACGAAAGAAAAACACATTGAGAGGAAATACTATCTTTTTAAGAGAATAGTGTAGAAAGGTTACATAAAAAGTATCCAATTGGCATTAGAATGCTATATGGCAGATCTTGTTACAACTATCATTAATAGGAAACCTTTATAACCTGCACAGAGTCCTAAAGGATGTGCATTATACTAGATATGCTTCCAGTTGTAGTGGGAGATTGTTGGGATTATGTACTCTTTAAAGCATATAGTTTTATTTATAAATACATTTTTTATTAATAAAATATTTGAGATACTTTTTTCAGATACGTAAATATTTTGAATAATGTCTGTTTAATAATATTATATATACTTATGTGATCATTATATGGATTCACAAAAAACATAAATACAACTTATCTTATAATTAAATAAATTAAGTTCGAAGTTCATAAATAGAGTTGGACACTCTATTTATGTTTAGATTATAGTGAATTCGTTGAAAAATTTGTCTTAATCATGTATGAATTTACTAGTGTAGTTTAACTACATTGAATTGGATCACATATGAGATTTAATTAACCTTGAAATAACTGTCAGATTTATAAAATCTTATAGGCATTGATTTTACTGCATTCTTAGTCATGAGTTAATTATAGTTTCATGATTATGATTGTTCTTCCATTTGAATTACCAATGGACGTGACTTACAATTGTACTTAAGAGTACCTGATATCTTTATGGGAGCAATTATGAGTAATGAGATTATAGATTAACAATAAAAAATTTGTACAACACATCTCTTGATGGATTTTTGATACTTGATTATAGAGTTCTCTAGCCAAAGTGTGTCAACATAATTAGTTTGTTGAAAACAATCATTATAGAAAACCGTAAGTGTCAAAGAATACAAAGTAATTAAATTAATTAGACAGCTGAGATATCAATTTAATTAGTGTGTGGTACAAAGGATTGTTTAGTAAAAAAATTAATGAGGCATGGGTCGAATTATTATTCGAGAACACCATCCTAGATAGCATAGAATTACGGAAGTCAGTTCCAATCTTTTAGTAAAGTGGATGTAGAATTAAATAATCAGACTAGTTTAATTACATGCCTAATTATTGTAGGTAATATTGTATATATTTATATGATTCTCGAGCTAACCATTTAATTGACTGCACCACTACTAGATTGATAAGTAAGATAACTAACTATTTGAGTTAAAAATCTATATATATTTTTTGGTGAGATACTCCATTTAGTATGTTTGTGTACAAGAGGTCTAGTGTTATTTTATAAGGTGGGCCCCTATAATAATCACAAGTGATGTGTTACTTTAGGCTTTATCTTATTTTAAAATTCTAGGGTTTCCATAAAAAGACTTCTTTCTCTAAAAAGAAGATACAGAAACCACAATATATAGAATAGAGAAAAAAAAAGTTCTTTCTATCTTTGAGAGAAAAATTTTTCTATTGCTAATTACTTTTAATAATAATAAAAGTATTTACATGTCAATTGCAAATCAAACTTAGATTGTAATCTGGAAGATTATTGATGATAGATCGTGCTCTAATAAAATCGTTAGTGACATATCATGATATAAAAAGATAGGTGGTGACAGATTGTGACTTGAGGAACCCAAATTACTTCACTTAAAAAAAAAGTATGATTTTGAAATTATGATAATTCTATATGTTGTATCAAAATTTTGATCCAAATATTTCCGCTACAAATGATTTTTAACCAACCAAAAAAAATGGAACAGGAAGCAAAAATCCATGTGCTATAATAAAATGCCCTAATACATAAATTACTTACATTTATCATTTAAGAGCCGAGAAAGTTTCAAAACTTATTGAGCAAGAAGTAGAATTTTTTTCAAATGACTCTGAAACTTAAAAAAAAAATGAATAAGGGTCGGGTCTCAACTTGAAGCTACATTGGAGAAAAATTAAAAAAGAAGAATCAAACAATAGAAAAACAAAATCCAACTTGAAGCTACTGATTTTTTTTCCCTCTTAAAAAGTTATAAAGTTGACAAAGTTTAAATTAATATTTTAAAATCCTACTTCCCCAAAATTTAAATTCGACTATCCAAATAAATGAAGCTACTCAAAAACTACCTACCCAGTAAAGTCTTTATAATTTCTTCAGTACCCATCATGACCAAACAATACAACTTTGGTTACAAGGGTTCCCTACCAAAAAAAAAATCATTACAAATTTATATTTTATAAAGAATTTATTAACGTTATGAAAAAAAAATTGAAATGAAAACATTTTGATAAATTACATCTTTTAGTCAGATTCCACATTCTACATCAAACCATCTAGTTAACTAAAGAAAATTACAAAGTTCATCTTTCAAGGAACAAAAATCTCTTAAACTTACATCCTCTCAAGGAACAAAAATCTTGTATTATTGATTTTGAATTGGAGCATTCTATCTAATTACCTTCCCAAAAATTGTGAAAACAATGAATTCAAGAGGAGTTTGAAAAAATGAAATTTTAAATTGAAGATTGAAGAGAAAAAAGGATAGTTACAAAAAAGATTTAAATTTTAGAGTTTTTTATGTTTCAAGAATTTAAGGGTTAGAAGCGAAATTGGTGAGAAGATGCGAGTCATGGGACAACTAATAATATTTTTTTTTTGGGAAAAGGGATTACTTAAGAATTAAAATATAATAAAGGTATATATATCTACCGGATAAAAATTCATTTAGTCTCGATATTTTGTGGTTAATGCCCGTTTAATCTCTTTATTCTTAAAATTGTCCCAGCCGTTAGATTATGACACCTCTGTCATTACTTTTTTTTTTTTTAACTTGCTTTTATAATATTATCCAGTTACAATAATGTTTCTTTTTTTTATATTGATAAAAAATTAAGTTACCAATTTAGCCCTAAAAAATAAAATAGAAATAAAAAGAATATCTATTAATTTTTGTGGAACACTATGTTGAGGGGTTAATGTATGAAACAAATTTTAATGTCAAAAAAATTGGCAATTTAATTTTTTAGAATATTAATTTTTCTGAACATATGTGAGCTTCCACAAAAATTAATATATATTATTTTTTTATTTCATTTTTTAGGATTGAATTGATAATCGATTTTTTCTTTTTATTAATGTCCCTACAAAAAAATATTATTGTAAGAGAGTAATATTGTAAAAACAAGTAAAAAACAACAAAAAGTAATAGTAAAAGCGTCAATAATTTAACGACAGAGATGTTTTAAGGTATTTTTAAAAGTATAAGGACACTGACCTTATAATATAGTGACTAAATGAGTTTTTATTCTATATCTATTCTCAAAGGAAATTGCTTTCAAAGGACCAGCAATACATTCTCTTTTAAGGTAAATACATTAGTTACCAAAAAGAATTTTTTATAACATCTCTTTTTTCTTTTGTTTCCCTAATATCTTTAGCTAAAAGAATTTCTTTTCTTTTAGCAATCTTACTATTACCCTACACATAAATTAAAAAGTTTCATGGGAGATGATTTTTTTAATTTCAGTCTTTGACTTAAGTTATACATATTTTAAATTATAATTTGAAAACAATCTTAAGTATAAAAATATTTAATCAGATAGAAATAAAATAATATATTATTATAAATTTGTGTAATTTATTTTGGTTTGATAGGACGTGACAGATAAAAATTAAAAAAAATTAATTAATTATGAACGCAAGTAAATTGTTAAAAAAAAATCTCAGTGCATTTGATTTTTATTTACCTTTAACTGTAATTTTCATTTGCATTGGGGTTTTACAAAGATAATGGAAGCGTGCCAATGGCTTCCGTCTATCCTTTTGCTTTTCATTTTTTTTACTTTGGGCCGCGGCCCAGTTCGCTATTTGGCTATGTTGCGCCGTGGAGTTCTTTTGCGAGTTCGGTGTACAAAAAGTGTCTGGATTGTGGTTGTTGAGTCTCTACGGCCTGCAAAAAGGCCTCCGATCTTCTAATACACGCATCACAGACCCCATTTAGTAAATTTCTAAAATAATTTGGTTCTCTATTTTATGGTACTCTCTGTGTATGAAGAACTAATTGACTAATTGACTAGTAGACTCCAAACCCCAAATATGATCAACGAAACAGAGAAAATTGGCTATAATACAGGAGTAATTGGTTATGATACAAAGTAATTATCTTTCTTATTATCATTATATCTTTTTAAAAAAAAAATTTCCTAGGGCCGTGGCCCAGTTTGGTCTTACTCATGTTCCGCCCCAGAGTTATTTTTAGAATTCGGTGTGAAACAAATATTTGAAATTATGGTATTTGAGTAAATTTCTATGGCCTGCAAAACGGTCTCTGTTTTTTAAGGATACACTACTGCCAAAATGCAAAACGATGACCCATATATTATGACAGTTTTGTCATTAAAAGTCTTTGATGATCATTATTACACGAACGGTCATAATATCTAACATTTAGAATGATAATTCTATTATATAATTGTCATTAAATGTCAAATTAAAATGTAATCTTACCTTTAATGACGGTTCTGTATAAAAATGGTGATTGAAAGTATAAGATTTACAATGACGGTTCTATTATATAACAGTCATTAAATGTCATACTAAAATATAGTCTTCCTTTTAATGATGGTTCTGAATAAAAACAGTCATTGAAAGTATAACATTTATAATGATAGTTCTATTATTTAACAGTTATTAAATATTTGGTCTTACTTTTAATGATGACTCTTTATAAAAACGGTAACTAAAAGTATAAAATTTATAATGATGATTATATTATATAACAATCATGAAATGTAATCATATTTTTAATGACGATTGTGTATAAAAACAGTCATTGAAAGTTTAAGATTTATAATGATAGTTATATTATAACAACGGTCATTATATTATTATTATTATTGTGACAATTCCTTATGAACCATCGTCTTATTAAATAAAAGAAAAGTAGTGTTTTTCCGCGTAGCCTTCCCATTTATATTGGATTTGAAGGTAGACTTCTTAATTTGTTAGAACCTTTCGATTAAAAAAAAGAAAAGAAAAGAAATTTTGATGGTTGTTGCTATTGATTTTATACCTTACTTGTTTTCGTAGGGGTGTTCATAAGTAAATCTGATATGTTTAATTTATTTAATCCAAAAAAATCTAACTCATAAAAATTTAATTTATGAATTGATAAATTAGATTGGATAAAAATTTTAAAAATCTACTGTCAATAGATTGAATATAGATTTACATCTTTAAATTCGTAAAAATCAGCAATTATGAAAAAAAATTTATTTAAATAAAAAATAATCTTATAAATATGGTGTTACTATTTACTAATAAATAAATAGATTAAAATAGAGTTATTTTAACACTATATTATATTTTATCTAATAATAATATTAAATAATTAAATAATTATTCTAAATAGTTAATTTTCACAATTTAATTAATTTCATGTTTTGCTTAAACACATTAAAAAAACCGATACAACGAACAAAAATAACGTGCAATCCCTACCCACTCACACACAGTAAATTCTCCTCTTCTTCTTCCATCTTCACAATCGCCAGCTGACGACGAGCACGCAACTTCTCTTCTTCTTCAATCTTCAGAAATCACAATCACAACTACGCACTCACTCACACACAGTCACACACACCAGTCCTAACCCTGGCTAAGCTATCAAACGCCCACGCTGCAGCTGCTGTCAAATCCGTTCAGGTGCGCCGGCGCTGCGTCTCGTCGTCCTTGAGCCGATTTGCTTCCTTGTTCCAGCCTCCAGGTTTTATCTACTGTCAGTCTCCGCCATTCTTGAGCCGATTCAATTTCGCAAAACAGCTGCTGTTATTTCTGCCCTGCTGTCTCGGTGTTCGTTCACCGTCAGCCGCACTATGTAATTCAAATTTACATGCGTTTTATAACAATTTCAAATGGTGCATGAATCATGAATGGGACAGTTTAATTGTAGTTTCAAATTTGTATATAGGCTATCTTGTAACTCAATCGGACAGATTATTATGATGTTTGATGCATTACAGTATGAATTTTTCGGTCAAAATGTTGGGGAGGAAGTTGAATTAGGGGGACTTGAAGATGAGGGAAATAATAATACTCCTGTCTTTTGATCGGTAAGACGGTAACTGATGATGAGTACCATTTGTTCGACAAAGGAGAAGTAAGATTTCTTTCTTGTTTTATATTGTAATGTACTCTTACCTCAACTGCTCAAGTTTATCGTGTGGAAGCTGTATAATTGATCTGGCTGGTGTTTTGTACTAAGTTGATTCATTCTTTGTAGGCATTGAAACCTATGATACATTTTCCATTGAAATTGGGGAGGATATTGGCGTCTGTCTTCTAAGCTGAGTCCATCCCACTGAACATATAGAGAGTAGAAACTCATCTTTATTAGAGATCTGACAGCAACAATATATTTTTGGGCATCCATTCTGTCCGTGAACTTTGGAGACAGATGGTAAATGATTATCTTTGGTAGATAATGGCGTTTATTTTTGTTTTTATTGGTAGTTTAGTTAGAAAGAGTTATGAGAAGGTTTGAAAGTTCCATCAGGGAAAATACTCTATTTTTTATGGGACTCAATTCAATTTTGTTCAACTTGCTTGGCTTCGGACTTCTTTCTTCGTTGTTTAACATAACTAGGAAGTTGGGGGTCTGCCATGGAAATTAAGTAGTTAGTTATTGTTCTTTGTTCTGATAAATTTTAAGTAAGTTTTCATTAATATTTAGGTGCATTTGCAGTTGCATCATTTTCTGCATATTTTATCTATTAGAGAAATGCAGTATCTTGTTGAGGTTATATATGAGATATGCAAATTCTTGATTTAATCTTTGATGCCTGCTATCAAAAGAAACTTATTGATGGCATTTCCCACCATTTCTCTCTGTGTTGCTGAATTATTCATGTTTTGTTTTCAAATTTTGACTTCACTTTCTCTGTCTACTCCATAAGACACTCATGCATTGGCTCTAACTTTTTCTTTCTTCTATTTGGCTTGCACGGTTTAGATTTAGTCTCTTTGTCTGATGTGGATGATTTGACTACTATGTTTGCAGTAGCCGGAGGTTAATCGTTTGGGTAGCTGGAGGTTTATGTGTTTTGGACTTTATCTCATGGATTTAGAGTTTGATCATGTTTGGAATTGGAATAATGCATTCACTTACATATGATGTTTGATGAAATTCCCATAAGATTAATTCAATTATATATATTTATTGTGCTGAACAAGTAGAGCAAAAATTTTATCAATGGGCTGATTTCACCATTTTGAGTAAGTAAAGGAAAGAAATTGTCTTTATGCACTTTAACCCTTCCTCCATTTAAAATAAAAAAAGTTATTGAAGCTTTTGGAAGTGATTTGTTCATTTTGTTTGTGCACTTATGTAGATGGATTTACTTTTGGTTGCTTAACCCTTCCTCACTTATGTTTTTTCAGTTTAAATTGCAGTATTATGCTGCTGTGCAACCGCACAAGAGGCTGTTTTATTGCTGTTTATGCAGAACACAGCACCTGGAAGTATCCAGGTGCTATTTAGCTGCTGTTATGCAGCAAGAACAGCACCTGAAAGTTTCGAGGTGCTGTTTTTAGTGCTGTTTATGCAGAAACACAGCACCTAGAAGTGTCCAGATCCTGTTTTGCTGCTGTTATGCTGCAAAAACAGCACCTGGAAACTTCCAAGTGCTGTTTTTACTGCTGTTTATGCAGAAACAAAGCACCTGGAAGCGTCCAAGGATGTTTTACTGCTGTTTTGCACTTAGAAATTTTAGGTGCTATTTCGCTGAAATTTTGCTGCTAACAGTGCAACTAAATAGTTTCGGACGTTGTTTTGAACCTTCTCTAGTTCTTTTCTCTTATGTCTATAAATCTTTTTTCCCCTCTTTGGTAATAAGTATGTACAATTTTTGCAAGGTAATATCCAAGCACCCTGTTAATTCTTTGGTTAAGAGGTAGTATTCTAAACTTTAGGCCTCATTTTTTAATTTTCAGAGTGTATAATGAATAGGTACTGGGTATCTTATGGATGATGTAGTTAATGCTTTTTTATTGTCTCTATTTTGGCAAATGTGTTGTCATTTATTATCTGAACACATGGTTGATAAATTTGAGGGTAAGTCTATTAACTAATAGTGATTTGTTACTTTAAAGTCTTGTTTTACAACTTAAAGTCACCAAAATGTTTTAATTTTTATGACTTATAATAAATGAATTTATCTTAATTTCTCTTTATTCTTACTTTGTAAGCATGACATAGATTGGTGACAGTGGTGAGATTCCTTTGCAATTGAAGACTTGATGAGAAATTAGATGTACTCACACATGCCAATCTTGTCAGTTTCCAGTGGATTCATTAGCAGAAATTAAAGAGTACTGAGAATTTTGATGTTAAAGTTAACTGGTAGTTTGTTGAAGTTTAATGATCGTTAGAAACTTTTGTAGAGCTACCATTTTGTATATGAAACGTTTGTATCCTTTTGTATATGAAATATTTGTGAAAAAATAATTGTAAAGAATTTAATAGGAAATTAGAATTAAAATAGGGGTTTGAAATGGTCTTAAATTTGTCATATTTATTTTTTTTAATAATCAATAACAAAGATGACAGTGATTTCAAGAGAACTGTCATTAAATGTAGTGTTCAGTAACAAAGATGACGTTTTTTTTAAAAACCATCATCAAATGTTGTTTCAGTATTTAATGATGGATCTTATAATAAACTGTTATTAAATGTAACCATCATTAAAGATATATATTTAATGACGGTTTTACGATAAAGCATCTTTGAAATGACACGCGATTATTTTAATAACCTTCATTAAATATATATACATTTAATATATTTAATAATAATTCTTACAATAAATTATCATTAAAATAATACATTTAATGACAATTATTCAAGTAATTATTATTAAAAATACACATTTAATCCTTAAATGCATGTTTAATGATGGTTATATGAAATAACCATCATCAAAACATATAGGGTTATTATAAATAATAACTACTTTGAAAAATAACCATCATTAAAAGTATACATTGACAAAAAGTATACCTCTGTTAATGTCTGTGTTTAAGGTGATGGTTTCGACCAATTTCGTTGTAGTTACAAGTATCACAGATCCTTTTAATGTAAATTTCTGAACATTCTTAGTTATAATGATTGGTAGCCAGGATCTTCTATTTCATGGTACTCTGGAATGTATGAAGAACTAATTGACAAATTGATTCCAAACTCCATATATGATTAATGAAACATAGGGAAAATTGGCTATGGTATGGGACTAATTGGCTATGATACACAGAAAATCTATATATAAACTTATAAGACTATACTGATAATTAGGCAGGTAACATCAATACTAAATCAAAACCACCTGCCAAGAAAAGTCTCTCTTGCGTGGCATAACTTGGCAACAGCGTCTCTCATCTCCATCCGCTCAGTTGGAGATTCCATCGAGCAGTGAACACCAACTCTAATTACAGTCCTAAAACAATCCTCTGCTCTGGCCCTTCCATCTCCCCACGTAGTACTCCAAGAATTGTTCGCCATTACCTCCAACAGAAGTGAAGGATCAACAATCTGTGTCACTTTTTCTGGTAAAGAATTCTCGGCAAAATCATGGAGAGTAAGTCCTTCATTAAACAAGGCATCGGTTGGTCGCTTTCTTGTAAACAACTCTAGTAATAGAATTCCAAAACTGTAAACATCTCCTTTCATGGATGCTTCCCTGCCCATGCCATACTCTACAAACATATTGATTCATCGTATTACTTGCCATATTATTGTTAATATTTAATAAATGTATAAAACAACGACATATAAATATCAAATGTATCAAACATGAAAGAATTACCTGGAGCCACATAGCCAACAGTGCCTTTTATCCCAATTGAGATTGATCGAGTTTCCACAATGGTGTCAGGATTGTGATTTGATAGAAATTTTGCTAGCCCAAAGTCACTAACATGGGCAACTAGGTCTTGATCAAGCAAAACATTGCTTGGTTTAAGATCTCCGTGAACAATGGATGGTTCACAATAATGGTGAAGATATTCTATTGCCGAAGCAACATCAATGGCTATGTTTAGTCTTTGAATGACACTTAAAATGCAAACTTCAAGTTGATCACTGCTATGATGCAGCCACTCCTCTAGGCTTCCATTTTGCATATACTCATAAACAATAGCCTTGAAATCAGCCCCTTTGAAATCTCTGCCAGAGCAAACTGTGATGATTTTGATGAGATTTCGATGGCGAATATTTCCTAATGCTTTACATTCAGCCACAAAACTCTTAGAAGCCCCTTTCTGCTTAAGATTAATCACCTTTACTGCAACTTCTGTTCCATTTTCGCCCAAAAATCCCTTGTAAACAATCCCAGAGCCTCCTTCACCAATCTTGTTTGCCGATGAGAAGTTATCAGTTGCCTTACTCAGCTCTGCATAAGAATCCACTAGAAATTGTTGTTCTATCGGCATCATATTAGAAGCTTTACGTGCAGATCTCCTCATCCAAACATAAATAAGAGTAAAACCTACTGATAAGATTAAACATGAGACTATCACAGGAATCACCACTTTGAGAAGAGTAGTTAGGGATCCTTTAGATTGGCAAGATGGCAAACGCAATTCATCTAAACCCCCACAAAGCTTTCCATTTCCGGCAATTGAAAATCTCATTTTATTGTTGAAAACTCCTTTCATTGGTACCTCTCCCTCAAAATGATTGTATGAAAGATTCAAGAATTCCAAAAAGGATAGATTCTCAAGATACTCCGGAATTTGGCCATTTAAATTATTGCTAGAGAAATCTAGCTCTTTGATGCTTTGCAAGGAATCCAACGAAAGAGGAATGCTTCCACTAAAAGAATTGCCCGAAATATTAAGGTATTCTAAATTTGCACAAGCACTTAGAGTAGCAGGAATCTCACCAGAAAATTTATTTCCAGATAAATCCAAGCGCATGAGATTCTTCAAGTTACCCACTTCTGGAGGAAGAGAGCCGTTCAGAAGATTATTACCCAGCTCCAAGTAAAGTGAAAGAGTAGTTATCCTAAGAATTTGTGGAGGCAACGTGCCAATGAGCTTATTGTGGGAGATGTTCAACCCCAACAAATTAGTGCAATTTCCTAGGGAGGAGGGTATATTGCCTTCCAAGTTGTTGAGTCCCAGTTTCAAATACGTTAGCAGCGTCAAATTACCTAGAGATGAGGGAATGCTACCCTGTAAAAAGTTTCTATCCAAGTCTAGTTGTTGCAAGTTTGTAAGCTCACCAATTTCAGGAGGAATAGTGCCAGTTAATTGGTTTCTATCGATTGTCAACCAATTTAGACTGACAAGCTTTCTTATCTCTGGAGGTATGGTGCCGGATATTCGGTTTCTGCCCATCGCTATTTGCTTTATTGTTGATGAGAGGTTTGCTACAGAGTGTGGCAGCTCTCCTACAAATCTATTCCTGTTAAAGTAAAGCCTTTCCAATTTGCTACAGTTTGTTAGAAGGTTTATAAAATCAAGTTCATTGGCTGCCCCGGTTCCCAAATTATTAATCCCCAAATTTAGCCAATACAGATTCTTGAGCCTACTAAAATCAACTGAGACTCCCCCACTGAATTGATTTTTGGAAAATTCAATCATTTCAAGACTCGAAGCATTGGACAACGAAACTGGGATAAATCCAGTGAAATTGTTTCCATTAGTTCTAAGCTCTCTAAGGCTTGGAAGATTGACACCCGTGTCAACTGGTAAACTACCTGTAAATCTATTTTCCGAAAGGGAAATCACCTCAAGAGAAGAGATATTAAAAATTGGAGGAGGAATCATACCAGAGAATTGATTAAAAGCTACGCTGAGAAGAGTTAAGCTTTTTAGTTGGCCTAGGCTGTCAATTCTCCCCCACAATCTATTCTCCCGAACATCAATTACCCGAAGAGATGAAAGATTCCCAATGGAAGCTGGGAGCTGTCCTGTTATATGATTCTGGAAAATGGACAGTCGCTCAAGCTTGAACAAGCTGCCGATATCTGCAGGAATTTCTCCGACGAGGTTGTTGGAGTCGGCAGAAAGTTCGATAAGGTTGGAGCAACTGGACAAGTTGGCAGGTATTGCACCCGAAAAAGAATTGTTGGACAGTATCAGCCTTTCAAGCGAGATCAGACGGCCAATTTGATGGGGGATTTCGCCATTGAAGCCGTTGCTTGCAATGTTGATGTACCTGAGGAAGCTGAGATTCCCAACATAAGGAGATAGGGTACCTCGTATGCTTTGGTTTCCCAGATCTAACCTGGTTACCCTTTGATTCCGTTGACCGCAAGTGACCCCTGTCCATTGGCACAAGTTCATAGAATTATTCCATGAACTTGTAACTCCTAGTGGATCTTGAAGCTGTGACTTTATAGCTAGCAATGCAAGACGATCTGTCTCGTTTGTATCGACACAAAAGCTTTGATGAGAATGAATCAACAAGCCGAGACTGATAGTAGCAAGGCAGCGAAAAATGGAAATGGAATTAAGCATGTTGAGTTTCAGAAAAGCCTAACGTTATCTGGTAAATGGGATATGACTGTTTCAAGTTCACAGCAATCGTTTTAAATTAGAAAAATGATTTGTTAGGCATGTTTTTTGGGGCATTTCTGACAGTGACGGAAGCCTCTGAATATGAGGGGGATCTGTGTTCTATCACTTTGACCCAAAACAAACTGCTCTAAGACACTTTTAATCGCCGCCCACCCGTTTATTTTTAATTCAACGACAATGACGGGACTTGCATGATGACCAGTAGTAGCAGCGAGTCAATTTTTCTAGTCTTCTAGATAAGAAAAGTTGAAAATGGTAGAATTCGTTTTAAAAAAAAAAATCAGAAAACATATTCTTGGGTTCTGTGGATTTTCCGTTGTCATTTAATATTTAGTGGACACCATTTTAAATTCTGTGACTAGCAACGCATTCATGATTTATCCCAACTAGAGAATAAACTAGTAATGAAACCGAGCATATTCTTCCTACTGTATCAAAGGCCACGTGACACAAATCAAATGTTTTAAATTATTTATTACGAAAAACTCTTTCTTGGAATGTGAATAGAACAACCAACAGTTAAATTACTTTTTTTTAAATTACGGCTTTGTCGAAACTTCCACTGGAAATCAAATGGTTCGTAATTGCAGTTGATTAAATGAGAGCAGGCAAAAACAAAGCTTACTACTCCCATGAGCCCAAAGCCTCTTATCAGCTATGGCGTGTATTTTTGAAGTCAAAGTCAATTTTGTCGGCCATCAGCTTTAAGTTAAAGAATGGATATAATGAGACAGGCGGCTTTCCATATTTGGTACGCCGTGGGAGAATTGAAAAAACGCACTCAAACATATGGTATGCTTTGACTTTGAAAGTTCCACACTTCTAGTTGATTAATGCTTGGTGCGGCCACTTCGCTAAACTTCCAATTCACGTGTATTTGAAAACAAGAGCGTTTAAAATCAACTTCCTTGAAATATTCACTAGAGCAAGTAATGACATTTTGATGACGAATATCTCATAATGTTTTCATATTTATTTGCAAAACTCCTGAAATCCCTTTTGCTTAAAAGATTAATCATCTTCACTACAACCTGTCATTCCATTTTTATCAAACATTGCCTTGTATACAAATCCAAAATTACCTAATCAATCATATTTGATGATGAAAATCAAAAAATGCGCCAATTGCGTTACTCGGCATGCGTAAGTAATACACGAGGGAGAAGTAATTATTATAGATTTTTGTATGATATTGTACGGATGCTTTACATTATTGATCAAATTTATAAATCAAAATTAGGGAAAATGAGTAAAACCCCTATCTTATTTATCAAAATCCATCAAAACCCTCCTCATGTTAAAAAATTATACAATTGATAGTTATTAGACAAAAATATAAATCTAATTCAATTGAAGATTACGAAGTGTTGAGCAAGAGTACCAATATGTTGATGAAGAAAAATTTGTCTTTTGAGCTTAGAAGTTGATTTTCGAACTTTTCTGAATTATATTAAAAAAGAATTAACCTTCCAATCTCTCTCTTCGTGCCTCCAGCTCCTGTCTTAAAAAGACATTAAACAATTTTCATCCAAGGTAGTTAAGGAGTTTGGCGGTGAATGATAGAGAAAGCGATAATGATAGAAGGGGGTGGAAAAAAATTGCCAAAAAAGAGTGGAAATATATTTTTTTAAAATTAGCTATTTTACTAAAAAGGTATTTGTTAATTTTTTTCAGGGTTTAACTAGGTTATATTTAATATAGAGCAGCACTATTGGCACTCCTCAATAATCATATTAAAATTTCGTTGTTGTTTTTACAATTTTAACCATGCAGGAAATTACATTAAAAGACAAATAAAAATCTAACGAAACTCTTGCATGCAGCCTGCGCAATTCCGGTTGGAATTTGGATACAAAACAATTGTTCTCTGCACCCATTCAAAATAATGGAGAAAAAGTTTAACTAATAAACAGTTGATTATATATGCTCACATAATCTTACTATTAATTTTTAGTCCATGACAAGATTGTAAATAGTTCAGTCAAATTTGATGAGTTAATTTTCAATATTTATAAACACCTCTCTCTCTTTAGAAGCTCTCTAAATCGCCATGTACTATATTATTTTTGTTTTTTTCTGTATTTGATGCTTCATTGATGCTGATGCATGCAATTAAATTGTAATAACCCCAGAACCTTTATGTTTCAAGCATTCTAGAATAAGAGATTTGTAGAAGAAGAAATCTTCTCATGACAAAGATATTATCATTTTCGCTTCTAAATGAAGGTTCATTATTATGTTAAAGTGTTACCACTCCTCTTTTTATTGAAAAATACGATTTCTTACATATAAAAATGGAATATTTTGCTAAAATTCCTTGTATTGTCTTCTTATTTCTCAAACTTCACTAACTTTTTTATTTTAAATGTAAATTGAGGCAAATTATTAGACCTCCGTTCTTTATATAGATATTTCTACTACTACTACTATTATTATTATTATTCAATCATAGTGAACAATGGTATCATGGGAATTGAAGCTGGTGTTATAAGAGGAAGTCAGTTTTGCAATTATTAAATGGGGTGTTTCTAGAGAAGGAGTTGTGAGAGAATTATTGACGGGTGCCAATATTACCACTCTTAATATAACTTACATTAAATAAAATTTACAATTGACCCATTTGGTCTTATTGTTGTGTTATTTACTTTTAGATTGAAAAGTCTGATTGTAAGTAGGAGTGACAAAAAAGATTGGGCCGGCCCAAGCCCGCCCGGCCCTCACCCATGAGGTTCTGGACAAGGGCCGAAGAAAAAAAGTCCGAACAAAGCCCAAGCTTATTACTTTTTAAAAAATTTTATAAATTAGAATAATATAATTAAAATTGAAAAGTAATTTAAAAATAAAAAAGAAAATTTAAATTCTTAACTTATAAAGTAATTATGATTCAAAAAAACTAAAATTATGATACTAAATTCTTTCTTTTGTGTCAATTAATTAAGAGAGCGTTTGAATTAGAAAATCCAGTATTAAAGAAAATTAAAGTTATGAATTTTTATTTGCTTTATTTATTATTTTAATTTAAAATATTCATTTTCTTTAATTTATTTATAATTGTAATAACTTGTTAATCATTAATTTATTTCAAATTTATAATAATTTAAATATTTAAAATAAACGAGCCCGGTCCAGGCCCGCAATGGGCCCGGACCAACCCAAGCCCGTACACTTAGCTAACAAAGGGTCCGAACATGGGCTTGAAAAAGTCTGGCTCAGACCTACTGTTTGCCATCCCTAATTGTAAGGTATGAGAAATGTAATTTAAAAAAATCTTTTTTTTTCTATTTTCATATATTTTAGGTGGGGACATTAGTAATTGATGATGTCGAGGATTGAATTAGTCATTAAAATAATAAAAGGAGAAAAAATCTTTAAAAAGTTGATTTATTTTTTTGACATGGGAGTTTTTAATGAGTTTTAAAATATAAGGGGAGTTTTGATGAGTTTTAATAAGAAGGTTTAACTCATTTTCCGATCAATATCATCTCTAATCAAACATAAATATTATAAATCGTATATAAAAATAGTAAATAAAAGGTAACATTAATTAATTAATATAATAATGATAAATTATTTTTTAAAATTGTGAAAAGGGTAAAAATTTAAAAATATAACATAAAATTTTTAAATCAATTTTAAGTGTCCAATAACATATTGATTTTATAAGTTACAAACAAGACTAGTAAATATAACTAAAATAAATTAATTAGTATCAAAGTGATAAATTTGTGTTAAGAGGTAAAAAAAAAAAAACAAGAGTGAACATTTTAAAATTTTGGGGACAATTAATAGAAGAAGAGCATTCCCAAAAATCACAATGAATCTTCTGTATAAAAAAAAATCTGATTTTTATTAGAGAGAGCAAAGGACAATTTACAGGTTTTGCCTAATTAATTGGCAAGAAACACAAAAGGTTAAAAGCCTTGTGGCATCTCATATTCAAGAATCGTGTTCAACATGATCATGCAAATATCTATTTACTATATATAATTATAGGAAAAATAAGAGAAAAAGACAGCTAAACACATAATTTGAAGAAATAGTTATATAATTTTTTTAAATTTTTAATAAATGCATCAACATTCCTTTAGTCATCCTTTAATATTTATTTAAATTGAAAAATGATAAATTTGTTGTTATGTCTTACCACGTATGAATTGTTTTTCTAAGTGTAGAATTCTATAATTGAAATAAATATCCAAAATACGTGACTCAACACTAACATTGATTTACAATTTTACTCCTGTACAACAGATAAATTTACAAAAAGAGAAAAATGTCCTACGAAGGAATGATGTGGTCCGTGTGGATGAGATTCGAAGTGACTTGTATACCCTAGTGAATCATTTTAATTACGCAAATAACCTTAAAATATAATTGATTTTGACCGTTCTAATGGCAACTGCATTATTTTAAAATCTGATCTGCTTTGTTGTCTATATACTAGCTAGATGTTTCCGTTTTCCTATGAAAAATAATTTTATTTCCATTATACTCCATTGTTCACTACTCCATCAATTTCATTTTATGGAAATGAAATTCGTCAAGTTCAAAATCAATAGCAAATACTCTGAGAAAGTGAATGGAAGCTTGATTAAATTCAAGAACAAGGCATGCCGCATATATATATATAGAGTAATGATATAGCCACAAACTCTTGTACAAATTTATTTTGTACAAACTGATGTGGCATGATAAGATTGGTTGAATTAAATATCACTTGGCCCACATGATTTATTTTTATTATTTTATATTTTCATTCAACCAATGAATTAATGCCACGTCAGTTTGTACAAAATAAATTTGTACAAGAGTTTGTGACTGTATCATTACTCATATATATATATAGACACACACACACACTCAATTAAAAGACTCATTAGCGGAAATATAATCAAATCTTCATTTAAAAAGTGGCATATACTTCCTCTCAAAAAAGGAAAATACCATATTGTTGCTATTTGTTACAAAATCCCAAAAACAAAACAAAATACAAAAAGAAAAACACACACACAGAGTATACAAACATTAGTCTTTGAACTTCCATCAACTTCAATATAACATCGATAAAAATTCAAAAACACCCAAAGTCATCAACTTCCAATAAGATCCATCTATTTCATTTTTCTTCTAAATTTTATTCACTCACACTAGTGAGGCTTGGGAGGCTGCACCATACCACTAGAGCTAGACTTTAGCCTTAACCATCTTTTTACTCTCATAAAACATTTTTACTAAATAATTGTAACACAATTTCAAATTAAAAGAGCAAAAAAATAATTTCTACAATGAAAATATTAAAGAAATAACACAAAACAAAGAAATGAATTTCAAACAAACTAAATCTAGATATTTGACAATATACAATTGTCCAACAAGTATATTGAATGTCAAAATGAAATAATGAATATAATAGAATTACAAATTTTTATATAAATTTCTTTTCTCCAGATTGATGTGCCTTATAATTATTAGTTCAATTAAAATACAAAAATTGTGAGACTAGGAGATTTTTGAATTAATATGAGTATCTTTATTATTATATCTACCTTCACATGTATTTTTCAATCAATTAAATCATGGTCTGTTTATAGTTACACCATCAATACATGATTTTAATGCAATCAACAAAGGGCGGGAAAAACGATTAAATAATAAGAAGAAGAAGAAGAAGAAGAAGAAGAAGGGAGAAAATACATTATAAACGACTTTTATATGATAATTGATTAGTAATGATAAATTGAACAAAGCCGGTGCACAAAGGGCGTCAACCCTAGAAAAGTAAAAACAGAGCATAAAAGATTAATAGAAGAGGTTCTTTGTTTTTTCTTTTTTGGTCAGAGAGATCACTTGGTGTTTTCTTACTGTTTTCATTGCTTTTAATCTTGGTTTCTTGCATGTTGGTTTAATTCAATCAAGTCTTTGTTTGTTAATAGATCAATCTTGCATAACAGGAAGTAGTCACATACGCAAACTACGTACGGCATTTATTAAAAATAAATTATATGGTGGGTTATAAAGTATTTTTATCTAAACAACCTGAGTTTGTATAAAATAATTGTGTTTGTTGGTCTATCAATTATCATGTATCATTTTGACTAATTTTCTATCATGATTTATCGTAGTGACTTGTTGCCATGGTCTTCTGTTTTATGGTACTACGTCATTGTACCTAAACAAAAGTAGGGTGGATCTTGTGCTGCTAGTACCTGAATAATATGTTTGATTTTTTTTTTTGATGTTGTTGAATTCATTTTTGTAATGTATGAGGAATTCTAAAATAGATTAGAGTTAATATAACCAACTAATGCATGTATGACATATTTAATTGAATTTAATATAATCATTATTTGCATCATAATGCACACATGTCATGAGCATTATTTACTTATTGTATGGTTGACATGATACTTTTGATATATTCTAAAATTTCTTATACTAAATAAATAATTGATTCCAGACTCTAATAAAAAAAGATTAATGAAACATGAAAACAAGAACAATAGGCTGAGATACATGAAGAAAATCTAAGCATAAACTCATTATATTATAGTGATAATCAAGCAATTAAAACATCACTGCAAAAAAAAAATAAAAAATTAAATCCTCGTGCCAAGAAAAGTCTCCCTTGCATGGCGTAACTTAGCCACAACATCTCTCATCTCCATCCGCTCCATTGGAGATTCCATTGAGCAGGTAACACCAGTTCCAATTACAGCAACCAGGTAGCCCTCTATCCAAGAGTAGTTGCTCGCCGTTACCTCCAATAGAAGTGAAGGGTCAACAATCTCCATCACTTTGTCTGGTAAAGCCATCTTGGCAACTTCATGGAGAGTAAGTCCTTCGTTAAACATGGCATCGATTGGTCGCCTTCTTGTAAACATCTCCAGCAACAAAATTCCAAAGTTGTATACATCTCCTGACACGGATGCTTTGCTGCCCATGCCATACTCTAAACATGTTCATTCATTCAAGGAATTTTGCATTTTAGTTAAAGTGTAGAATCTCAATTTAAATTCAATAGCCAATTGCTTTTCTATTTTAAAATATGTACATAAAAGATCTCTATGTATAAATTTTGTAAGTCTTTGGATTTGAATTAATAGTTCTAATTGGGATCGCATGCTTTAATTAATATCCGTATGTCGCATATCCAACCGTCGAAATCTGTGTTGTGATTTTAATTAAAATCAATTTTTTTTTCATACGTTTCTCTCATCTAAAAGGTCAATTATTCAACAGCAATCTAACAGCAATGTCGGCTTAAAAACAGATTTTAATAAAAATTCAACAAATCGCGAAAAGCCACCCTTCTTTTTCATTCCGTACCGCCTTCGTCTTTGGTCTAGTCAAATTTTGATTAAACATGACAATTATCACTCGGAAAATGCTTCTGAGCGAGAATGCCGAGAGAATGCCGAGAGAAACAGTATATAGTAATGCCGTTTTTCTCGGCCCCCACCTCCCCCACCCCCCACGTGAACTTTTGCTCCTTTTATTTTTTTCACATTTTTTACTTTTCTCCCCCACGTTTGATTCTAGCTGAAAAGCACTACTCCTCACGTGAAAGGATTGAGTTGGGATTTTTCTCTCATTTCACAAGTAGAGTAGTTCATCACCGGCTTGAAGTAAAACACCCAACTGGTAAAGAGTGATTTTTTTTTCTATTATTTTTTGTTTATATGATAATGAAATGATAATGATAAATTTGATTTAAAAATTTTTAGTTTAAATTTTGTGTTGGATTTAGAATTTCTTTTAATATAAATGTTGTGTTTGATTTAGAAATCTTTTTATTTAGAATTTTTTTAATTTAAATGATGTGTGGGATTTAGAATTTTTTAATTTAAATTTTGTTTTGATTTAGAATTTTTTAATTTAAATTTTGTGTTCGATTTTTATTTTTTTAATTTAAATTTTTAGAATATAATGGATTAAATTATTTAGGCTACTATAATGTAAGAATGTAATTCGTGAAGAAATTTTAGTTTTAAATTTTTATTTTTGATTTTACATATATATATTTTTTATTTTTACAAGGATCTATATACCCAACCTAAGGTGGTGTGCACAATATTTTTTAACCATTTCCTTTTAATTGGCACCAAGTAAGTTTTCACCTTAAAATCACAATTTGTTAGTGTATACTTATATTTTTTAATTTCTAAAATCTCATACCATATTTTAATTTTTTATATATTACAACAACCACTCCCGCCGTATGCTTTGCAACCACATTATCATTCTCATTCGATGACATACGAAGGATCTGGAAGTGGAAGTTTCCAACATTTGCTACATTAACAACGTAATGAAGACAACAATGAATGTGATTGATGTATAACTTATATTTTGTTCAAATAAGTTTTTCTAGCATTTCGCTTAAATTTGGCTAAATCGAACTAATTACAATGATGAACATGTAATTGCACAATTGCATTTTCAACAATGAACATGTATTTTCACAAGTAATTACCAATAAAAATTTATACCCAACCAGAAATTTTCACAAAATAATTACCAACAAAAAATTCAACGTGTAATACATATACCAACTGACAATTTTCACAGAGTAATTACCAACAAAAATTTATACCCAATTGGCAATATACCAAACATTTTTTTAGAACCACCCAGCACAAAAAACCATACCCAGAATGCTGGTAAATCTACAATTTTACATGCAAATCAAACCTCAACTGTCAATAAGCCACCATCCAGTGTGCAAAACCAGGCTCAAAGTTCGGAAATTTCTGATAAAGATCAAATTTTGAAAGCGAATCAAACCTCAGTTGTCAATAAGGCACCATCCAGTGTGAAGAACCAAGCTTAAAGTTCGGAAATTTCTGTTGAAGATCAAAATTTGAAGGCAAATTAGAGTGCTGCACCTGCTAGTAAGAGCACTAATTCAAGCTCATTGGTGAAGGATGGAGTGGCATCGAATGACTCGGCATATTTGGCGAAGAAACAGGGTAATGATGGGAAGAAACAAAGGAATGGAAATGATGCAGGGGTAGTGGTGAAGCAGGGGAATGAGGGTTGGATTGATGGAGATGTTAGCCTATATGGCTATAGATATTGATTTTGATGATAACAAACCACATGTGTTGATTAAACAAAGATTTATGAATTGTGCTTTTATAATAACAAAATGATGTTATGGAATTAAAGTGTTTTGGACTAAAATGAAAGTATTTTAAAACCTTTGATATTGTTTTAAAATTTTAGATTTGGACCTATTTGAAAATATTTAAATATTTTAGGTCATTTTATAATTTTACATAGTTTGGGTGAAATCATAATTTCAAAAAGTTTTGGGATTGACAAAGCATTATTTAGAAATTCTGAAATTGGACCTATATGAAAGCTTTCATAACGTTTTGGGTTATAATATAGTTTTAGAAAGTTTTGGGGTCAATTTATAAATTTAGAAAATATTTCACTGCAGCAGTTACTGTAGCAAGCGGCTAACCGGATATGGTAAGTGGCAATTTGGATTTTGGGCAGTAAGCTTCTGGAGCATAAACGGCTATCCGGATATCATAAACGGCATGCCGGATGTTCTGAAATTCAAATTTTTATTGTAACGGTAACATAAAAGCGGCTAACCAGATTCCGAAAGCGGTAAGCCGGATATCATCAGAAAACACATAACGGCTAGTTTTGGGGCTCAAACTATATAAACTCAAATCTAATTCATTTTCAAGTCCCCTAGCAAGCATAGACAAAAAGCACATGAGATATCTTGAGCTCTCAATTCGCAAATCATAAAAGATTGAATCATCTCTTGTTCTCCATTTTGAATATCTACTCTTTGAGTGAGTTTCGTTGTAACTTTCCTTTCTTTATCTTAATGGTAAGTATTTGAGTGTGTGAGACACTTGATTGAAGATATTAGGAGATAATCTCTTTGTTGTAAAGGTTCATTGACACCTTGAAGTCAATTGTAAATGCTTGAAGCCTTGGAAAGGCTCGGATAGTGAAATCCTCAAGCTTGGATCGCTTGGAGGCGTGGACGTAGGCGGGGATTACCGAACCACGTAAAAATTCGTGTGCTTGTTTCTCTTCTCCCTTACTCATTTGTTATTGTGTTTTTATTGAACGTATTGCTTTCGAATTTATTAAAGCGTTAGATTAGATTGTCGTGTGGCTTTGTTAGGATAATTTTTAAAATACCAATTCACCCCCCTCTTGAGTTGCACACTTATATTTCATTTGGTATCAGACAAAGTTGCTCTTGTTTAAACTTAACCGTCTAGAGCTAAAGATCAATGACACCTCAAAATGATTCCACATTTAGGGAAGGACAGTCCACCATTAGACCACCATATTTTGATGGAAAATATTACCCGTATTAGAAAACTAGGATGATAATTTACTTGCAAACTTTAGATTACGAAATTTGGAAAATCGTTAATGATGGTCATTTCATGCCTTTGACTAAAAATAAAGTCAGGGAAGATATTTCCAAACCTTCACGGGAATGGAATGAATTCGAAAAGAGAAAAGATTCTCTAAATTCCAAGGCTATGAATGCCTTGTTTTGTGCACTAGATAAGAAAGAGTTTCATAGAGTGTTTAGTTGCGAAAGTGCTAATGAAATTTGACGCAAACTTGAAGTTGTTTATGAAGGCACGAATCAAGTGAAAGAATCTAAAATAAGTAGGTACACTCGACAATATGAATTGTTCCAAATGGAACAAAATGAGAGTGTGTACTCTATGTATACTAGATTTACGGACATAGTAAACACTCTAGGAGTCTTAGGAAAGACCTTTTCAAATAGTGAGAAAGTTAAGAAAATCATTAGGTTGCTACCTAAGGAATGGAGACAAAAAAGGACTACCATTGATGAAGCCAAAGATTTTAATGTATTACATATTGATGATTTAATTGGTTCTCTCATTTCATATGAAGAAGATTTGGCAGCAGAAAAAGAACATGAGGAAAAAAAGAAAAAGCATTGATCTCAAAGCCTCAAAACGTGATAGTGATGAGGAAAGTGAGATGGATGATGAGGAGTTGACTATGTTGGCTAGAAGATTCAGAAAATTCTACAAGAAGAATAACAAGCAGAGAAAGTTTAGAAGTCACAAAAACAAAAAGGAGAAGAAAGAGCCAATTACTTGCTATGAATGCAAGAAGCCCGAACACATTCGACCGAAATGTCCTCTCCTCAACAAATATAAGAAGAAAGCTATGGTGGCCACATGTGATGATAGTGATGAGGAAACAAGTGATGATGAAGAGCAACAAGAGATGACTAATCTAGCTCTCATGGCCTTTCGGGAAGAATCATGTAATGAAGTTGATGAGGTAAGTGTTCTTCCTACATATGATGAATTATATGATGTCTTCAAGGATTTGCATGATGAATTGATAAAGATTGGTAAAAAGAATATATGTCTTAAAAAGAAAATAATAGAGCTTAAAAATGAAAATGAATCATTTAGTGCAAAGATTACATGTCTAGAATTAGAGAATAAAACATTGCTTGATAGAGTTTCATTATTTGAGAATTCCAGCACTTCACATGAGCATTTAGAGTCACACATGAATGATTTGAAAAATGAAAATGAAATGCTTAGAAAGAAGAGCAATGAACTAAATGAGATTGTGCTAAAATTCACAAATGGGCAAAAGATGTTGGATAACTTACTAAACTCACAAAAATGTGTATTTGAAAAATGAGGCATTGGTTATAAGCCAAATTTAAAACACAAATATTACAAGAGTTATTTTGTGAAGAATACATCTATTGACAATCAAATTGTATGTCATTATTGTAATCAAGATGGTCATATGAAAAATAGATGTCTAGTGAAGAGAAATGCATATTATGGTATGAAATGTGTTTGAGTTTCGAAAGGAACCATTGCTAACTCTCAAGGATCCAAAACAATTTGGGTACCTAAAACTTGAGATTTTCTCTACAGGGCTTGAAGAATAAGAATAATAAGTGGTACTTGGATAATGGTTGTTCAAGACACATGACAGGGAATTATTCTTAGTTTTCAAGTTTTACTAAGATCGAAAATGGTGGAGATGTATTGTTTGAAGATAATTCAAAAGGAAAAATCATTGGCATTGGAAATGTCGGTAATGTAGCCTTTACTCTCATTGAAAATGTGTGTTTGGTTGAAAACTTAAAACACAACTTGCTTAGTATTAGTCAATTATATGATAAATGATATATAGTTATCTTTGATGAATCAAAATGTGTTATTGAGAATGCATGTGATGGGAAAGTTTTGTTTGTAGGAAATAAATGTGTTAATGTCTATACCATTAATATAGATTGTGCACCGACAAATGATAAATGTTTCTCCGAATTGCATGATGATGGTTGGTTGTGGCACAGAAGATTAGACCATGCAAGCATGGGTTTGATTTCAAAAATCATGAAAAATGATTTGGTTAAAGGTCTTCCAAAAATCAATTTTCAAAAAGATAGAATTTTTTAAGCTTGCCAATTTGGAAAACAAATCAAAACTTCCTTCAAAAGCAAGAATCATGTCTCTACTTCAAAACCACTTCAATTACTTCACATAGATTTGTTTGGACCTTCTAGATATGCTAGTTTAAGTGGCAAATTTTATGCATTTGTAATTGTAGATGATTATTCTAGATACACATGGGTATTGTTCTTAGCTAATAAGAATGATGCCATTGATGCATTTAGAATTTTCTGTAAAAATGTTCAAAATGAAAAAGGTTATTCTATTACTTGTATTAGAAGTGATCATGGTGGAGAATTTGAAAATCATGCATTTGAAAATTTTTGTAATGACTTTGGCATTGAGCATCAATTTTCATCACCTAGGACTCCACAACAACATGGAGTTATAGAGAGAAAGAATAGGTCTATTCAAGAAATGACTAGAACTATGTTGAATGAAAATTCTTTGCCTTAGTATTTTTGGGCCGAAGCCGTCAACACCGCTTGTTATGTTTTGAATCGTGTGTTGATTAGACTTAATCTTAATAAAACTTCATATGAGCTTTGGAAAGATAGAAAACCCAACATTTACTATTTTAAAGTCTCTGGATGCAAATGTTTTGTTTTGAACACAAAAATAATCTTGGTAAATTTAATCTAAAATCTGATGTTGGTGTTTTTCTTGGTTATTTAAACTCAAGTAAAACTTATAGAGTTTATAATAAAAGAACTTTAGTTGTGGAAGAATCTATACATGTTACATTTGATGAGTCCAATCCCTCCTCTACGGAGAAAGTAGTTGTTGATGATAATACAGAAGAAGAACAACGAAAAGAAGCATCAATTGACAACTAAAAAGATGCACCACATGGAATTCAAGAGGAACATCATGAAGAAACAAATGCAAAGCAAAATGAAGGTACTCAAACACTCCCTAAGGAGTGAAGGTATATTTCTTCTCATCTTAAGGATGTAATTTTAGGAGATCCCTCACGAAGTGTTGCAACTAGATCATCTCT